>VXBL01006379.1:2058090-2100007 GCA_013400195.1 Aramus guarauna
TTTTTTTTTTTTTTTTTTAGAAATAACCTCATAGCAAAGCCCACTGCTGTACATTACAGTTAGGTTATAAAGATTGAATTTGTAAAACTTGTTGCTTTGCTAAATAGCATACTGTGATGGTATTTACTGTGATGGGTGAAGCTGATGTGCTGTAGTGCTCCCAAAAATTGCTGGAAAGTGAATCTGCAGCTTGTTAAAGGCAGCTGTCCTTGTGTCTCTTGTGAAGGTGTCCTAAAGGACTATCTGCGAGAGCTACCCTCTCCTCTGATAACCAAGGAGCTCTATGAAGCAGTGTTGGATGCCATGGTGAAAAATCCCTTGAAAATGACTGCAAGTGGTTGCGAGAATGACCCGAGTAACTCTGAGCACACAGCAGCCCTTCTGGATTGCCTGCCAGATGTTGAGAAGGTGAGCGGTGTTGGCAGGTTCAAGTAAATTGCATGCTTCAGAAAGTAAAGGAGCATTTTCACACTGGATATAAATTGTGTCAAAATGTGTGCACCTCTTTCCTGACTTAGTGGTCCACTTGGATTTTTGATGCTCCACATCTTTGAAAATACTTCCATGCTGTGATTAATTGGAGGGTCTACATTACTGGATTTATTCTAGTTTGCATTTTATATTGTCTCTATAAAACTGAATGAAAAGCTGTGATCGCTGCTTTTACACTGTTAGAGCAAAGATTATTCCCATGTGGTGTCCTGCTCCATTTCTGTGGAGCTCTCTGATCTGCACGTCATAATTACAGGGGCACACACATTCCTCTTTCCTAAGTATGTGTAACGAAGCCTTTGGTTCCCATGCTGTGCAGTGCAGTAGTGCTGTGCCAAGTTCACCTCTGCAGAAAGCCACAGTTGGCCCATTTCTGGGGGAGGCGGGGCGGGGGGAGAGAGTGAGCGAGCAGCCTGCACAGTACCTGGAAGTTACCCAGAAGCTTGTTCCTGTGCTGAGGTCGTATGGAGGGTTTCTTTATTTTCTGATGTACGTGGATCATCCGTACTGCTTCTGCAGCTTCTCTCTCCTCCCTGATGTCCCCTTTCCACTGTGAGAAGACTCATCCGTGTAAAACTGAGATCAGGTGAGAAACAAGCTGAATTTACCAGAAAGTCTGTTTTAATCTGCCTGTGATAGTCTAATACAGCTTTTCTAATTCAGCACTTAGATGTTCCTTTGGGTGTTGGTAGAGAAACCATAGCTATCAGCCTTGGTCTTATCCCTTTAGAGCAGCGACATTAGGGTATCAACACCACCTTCATCTAGTGTTTTCTTTCCTGAGCGGTATTTTGTTCTTTTAGGCTACCCTGAAGATGCTGTTGGATCACCTGAAACTGGTGGCTTCTTACCACGAAGTAAATAAGATGACATGCCAGAATTTAGCTGTATGTTTTGGGCCTGTGTTGCTGAGCCAGAGGCAGGAGACCACCAACCATAACAACAGAGTCTTCACAGACTCAGAAGAGCTGGCTAGTGCCCTGGACTTCAAAAAACACATAGAGGTTCTTCACTATTTACTCCAGCTGTGGCCAGGTACTGTTTCATCAATTTGATCAAGGGAAAATGTTCAAACCATCACTATATGTTTTTACTGTATGACGGTGTGTTAATTCACAGGATAACTGAGCAGCATCAGAATTTTTAAAACATGAGGTACTATGGCATCACCTATTCATCTAAAGAAATCATGCCTGTTTTATAATCTACTCTTTGTATTTGGTCACTCTGTTTAATGGAAAGTTTGTCATTCTAATTGCTTTCTTACCAGATGGCAGAGTTTGTGTATCATGTAAGAAGTGGTGAAGAGTGCTTTGTGTGAGTAAAGACACCAGAAAAAACAAACCCAGTGACAGTAACGTTTCCACATCTGAATTAGGGGATTTTGGAGATGGGTTTTCTGGTGGTTTTTTCCATTCCCCCCCTCCCCCCCCGTCTTTCTTCTGCTCTCCTGCTTTGACCGTTCATTAATTTGGTCTCTGAGATACCTGAAGGGTTACTTTATTTCTACCCTTGTAATTTGGTAGAATTGGGAACATCCTTACAGTAAAAGCTATGCCACTTCTAGTTGTTTTTGCAGAGCTTTGCATAAGGATAAATGTTTTCAAGACAAAACACAACAAAACCCCCTAAACTAAAACATCCTAAGTACCTTTTAGTTTCCACTTCCAAACTCAAGAGGTCATGTGCTTTTGCACAATTTGGGGTCAATTCTCAGTAAGAAGGGAGGTGAGATTCTTGTCTTCCTAATAAATTACTGAAGTAAAAGTGTAAGTAGCTATTTCTGCTAATATCCGCCTTTCAAATGGGAAATGATTGCACAGCATCCACGTTTCCCCTGGAATTCAGAGAGGCATAAGCCAGTGGCGATAGGCAGGATGGCATCCGGAGCCCTGGGTTTCAGCCCGTGGTGAATTCCTGTGCATCGCTGCTGAACTGCAGCCTTCTCTTGTGCAAGCAGTGCCTGAAGTCAGGAGCAGATGAAGGTATTGCAGCTTTTTGGTTAAACAGGGAGAGTTTGAGGGTAATACTGTGAAACAACTTAACTTTGGATCTGATAAGTTGAGTGGTGTTTTCAGAGTCTTTGGCCAAGCAGTTGTTGAAAGCTGCCTAACCATGCAGAAGATGAGTGTGCTGTGCTGTTGTGTCTTCCTTTTTCACAGTGGTCTGGCTAACAACGTGGAGAATAACCTGAATAATTTAATGTTCACTTCTCAGATTTGAGCAGTGAAAACCCTTTAATTCTCAAGGCTAAGAGAAGATTCAGCTTATTAAATGGCTTCTTATAGACAGATTCTATACAATAATTAAAAAGGTGTTTGAATTTGTTGTCTATTCCTAGACATGAGGCATAAATGAATGTGTGCTAGCAGACAAAGTGCAGGATAGGCACATGAATGTGTAGTCTTTGTAGATCATAATCAACCTATGTCAGATATGAGCTTGCTGTTAATTAAAGGGGGTTTTATGATTACAAAGTAGTGTAGGAATATATACTGTATTGTTATTACACAGGCCATCTTAAACAGTCTCTGCTTTACTTAGCCAGTAAAACTTAAGGTTTTATCTCGAGATTTGTTTTAAATTTGTAAGGTAGAGTTTTCTTTGGGGTCTCCTTTTTTTTGTTTTTTATTTTAATCATCAGAGAAAGAATTTTTGTGGAAGGTTTATTCCTTCCTTGGGTAAAACTATGAAGTATCAGGACAAGTGAGGCAAATGCAAAAGAAGAGAGTTGACTGTAAGCTCACTTGACCAGTGCAGCGTAATTGCCAGGTTTGAATTTTGACACTGAGGTCTTTCCAGTGCTTGAACACTTCTTGTGGGTGTTCTGTCGGGTTCTGATTAGTGTAAAGACTGTTCTGGGTGAGACAGTGATTTCGTCCATTGTGGGCTGCTATTTCATTCCTCTTACAACAGTTTCCACCTGGGACATATCTCTGTGCTCCCTCCTACTGCCACAAACCTTGTTGGCGAGAGACCCTGTGAATTGGGGCACGTTGCTTCTGTGCGGGCTGCAGTGGTCAGCGAGTGCCTGTGCTGCCACTTAGCAATGGGAAACATGAGTTTGGGGGAAAAAATCGGTGTAAATGGCTAATGTATGTTGTCTAATTCCCACCCCCTTGTAAGTCTGATTTATAGTAGTTTGCTTGCATTAGACACTGCTAGCTACTCTGCTCTGATTTTTCAGCTGAGCAGGTGAGTTGCTCTCCAGCAGCTCAGGTGCAGGTGTAGAAAGGATGTCACTGGCTGGGCAGCTTGAAGAGCTGCTTGTGGACAACGTAAATGGCAGTGCTNCTGTTGACCTGATAGTGGCTGTGGCTTGGAGTCACCTCCTGTGACAGCGGACCCTGCAGCTGTAACAACTACACACTGACCATGCTCTGGGTTGCCAACTGCTGGCTGCTGGCTCTGCTTGCTGCAGCCTCGTGGAAACCTCTGCCTGAAAATAACATCAAGAGGAGAGTTAGTTTGATATATGGTGCAGCTTCAGGATGGGTTTGAGGGGATTGAGGACACTTCTGCTGCCTTATCAGCTGCAGCTGGGCAGCCCCAAAGCTGCTGACCACCAAAAATGGAAAGAAGCTTTCAGTCAGGTTGGTGAGCCAGCACAGGAGAGATGAGAAACACGGGTGGAAGAAGAGGGAGACCAAGGGCTGTTTGGGCAGCAAATGCCTCGCAGGAGCTAATCATGAAACCCTGGGGATAGCTTACGGCATGGCTGCTGTGGGAAACAAAAGCTGGTGGGTGTAGCTCTGCTGTAGGAGCGTGCGTTGCTGTAAAGGGGCAGGAGTAGGGTAAGTGTTGGAGTTTTCCCTCACCCTGAAGAGAAAGCCGAACACTACCCCTCGCCTTGCAAGAACTGTGCAGGACATTGTGCTAAAAGGGAGGTAAAACACCAATGCGGAAACACGAGCAGGTGAACACCATACAGTGTAAACAGAACAGTTGGACCCAACGGAAGGATTGCAGTCTGGTCCCTTACATTTAATCTTCTGTAGATTGAGGCAGCTTGATAATCAACATGTTGTGCAATACTTCAATATCCGTATTTTTCCAACCGAAAACAAATAGTCCTTGTTTAGTTAGACCATGTAATACTGGCAAGTTATTGTTAACCCATGGCCCTTTGTCTTAATGGAGCATAGTCTAAACAGAAGGGCTTTTGTTACAGTAAGAGTGGGGGGAAAAAGCAGTGATAGTTATTGCATGTTACTGTGCAAGATGTAAAGTAAAACTAAAATCCCCTGGAGAGAGACCTGTAATGCACATCCAGAAAGAGAAGCATTGGGCGCATCTC
The DNA here is from genome assembly GCA_013400195.1 of Aramus guarauna. Classification (NCBI taxonomy): domain Eukaryota; kingdom Metazoa; phylum Chordata; class Aves; order Gruiformes; family Aramidae; genus Aramus; species Aramus guarauna. The sequence continues at coordinate 2,062,880 of VXBL01006379.1, forward strand.
GGGACTGAGCCCTTGTGCTTGTGTGTGAGGAGTCTAACGAGGAGTGGGTGAGATTGTGAACTGCACCAGTCTGTGTGCACCACGTTTTCAACGGTGAATGGGAATAGAAAATCTCTGCTTCCAATTACAAGAGGTAATGGTCTGTTTAAAACAAAGAAGTTTTGCAGCTCAGGCATTTAATAGGCACAGGTCAGTAAAAATATTTGTGCTGTTTACCATAGGAAGCCGGTAACAGTGGAGGAGACTGTTAGTAACTAATGCTGTATAATCGTGCGCTCAGGTAACATGACCATCAAACCTGTTTGAGTGTACGTCTGACATGGGGTTGTGGCTGCTTAGAAAAATAATGCATAATGCAAATGAGCTGCTTTTAATAGCACAGAACACTAGGGCAAAAGAGAAACACAAGAGTTCAACTCTTGGTGCATCTTGAGCTTCTCTAGGTGTTTCTCTGTGGTGGTATTTTTGTTGTTTTAACCTATTTTGCTGTGCCTGCTTTCTGTTACTCTTTTAGCCTGGATGAAGTGTGTAAGCTGAGCTGTTTGCTTTTCTTTGACCCAGAGCCAGATGGTGATTAACTTACGCAGTGAATTTAATTGGTGCTCTGGGAGTTTCTACTTTTAGATAGGCTTCTCTCCATTGCAGTTTGAATCTGGCATGAATCTTCAAAACTGAGCTTTCACAGTAGTTTCTCTAATTATTTTATATCGAACAGAAGCAGAAAATGTAGTAGTGGAATGTGTTGGCTGTAAGCTTGCATGTATTCATGCATGCTGTTAGCCTGTGAAGTTGAGGGAGGAGAGTGGGCATCTGTGGTGGACTTGTTGCAGCACGGATTCAGCCCTGACTCTGGCTTAACTTCTCTTGTAGTACATCACTCGCCTGCCAAAGAACCAGCACATCCGAACGCATTTCCCGAGCACCCATCCTCCCTGAATTGCTTGAGGCCCAAGAGGCAGAGACCTCAGATGCTGAATCTGAGCGGTACCGAGCTGTCTGGGGTACTCAGACCAAGGCCAGCAGGTCTAGACAGCCCATCGAGCAACCGCTACGCTGGAGACTGGAGCGGTTGTGGGGAGAACTACTTCTTAAACCCAAAAGACTGCCTGAGTGAAGCAGACTATGATGATGTCCCTTCGGAAGACACGGAGAGCGGGGATGACAGCAGCAAGGCTGAGGAGTCAGACGCCCTGGTAAGACGGGCACAGCCCGTCCCCAGAGAGTGCGCCTTTCAGAGCTATTTGACGATGCAGGCAATAGACTCTGCGGCGGATCACAGAGCAAACCTCAAAGACCTGCAGGAAAGTATTGATACTCTGATAGGAAACCTGGAAAGGGAACTCAATAAAAACAAGCTAAATATGAGTTATTAAATCCTGTCCTGCATGACACCGCTTCCTCATGCCTCCGTGCCCCTCAGCAGGCTTCCCAGAGCAGCATGAGGAGTGATGGTGCCCTTCAACGCTTTGTGGTAAGCCCTTGGCTCACCTTTCGTTAACAAATTTTAAACCATTCCATTCCATTGCTGCCTTTTTGTTTCTTTTTAAAAAAAAAAAAAAAAAAAAAAAAAAAATCTGCCGGTTTTTTGGGGGGGGGGAGTGGNAAAAAAAAAAAAGCCTTGGCCTGATTCTGGTGTTGGAGAGTTGGAGACAACCTTAAAGACAGTGAGGTGATTCCACGTAGTGGCATTTCTCCCGAAAAATACTCTGCGCTTAGGTGGTCCGGGCAATACCTGGCAGAAGATAAAGCAACATCTCTGCTGTCGTTGGCAGCAGAACTCCTCATTCCTGAAACCCCAGCTACGGTACGGATGTTCCTCTCGGAAGAGGATGGATGAACGCTGCTTGGCCTGAGTTCTGCAGCATGGACTTCAGATGGACTGGTTTTACTATATATGCAATGGCTGCTATGAAAAATGCTTTATATAATATTTATATATAAAGTTTTAATTGTACAAATATTAATGTATTCCTGTATTAACACTTTTCAATAATTATTTAAACAAGCAAAAATTAAATATTTTTCTAACCTTGTTTGTATATATCTATGTCTAAATGTGCATGTGTCTGTAGCCACCTTTGGAAAGGAGACGTCTCAGAATTATGAAACGTCCCCGTTTCTAGGAAGATGTGTTCAGTGATGCCAGGATGAAGTTACCCCTCAGGTAACACAGCGCTTGACTTGTGCACAGAAACATGGCCAGAGAGGAAGCAGGGTGAATGATTAATGTAAATGACCTTGTGTGTTGCCGGAGCATCGGTTGGGAGGTGTTGACTGTTAACTCTCACACACACTCACCACCCTTTCACTATTTTTTTCCCTTTTTGTTTTGTTTTTTCCTCCGTGGCTTTTTTCATATATAAAGAAGGTATCTACTTTTCAAAAAATACTTCTGGTTTGTCCTTGTAACCTGTTACTTTATTCTTGACACTTTAATACTTTTTTTTTTTCTCTCTCCAGAGTTTCATGTAATTTTTTTTTATTTTTTTTTGGTTTGGCTGTTGGTAAGTAGATGTGTTTGTTAGCTGTGGCTCTGGTGATGCAAGGTTCAACTTCTGCACAAAGGCAGTGACTTTTTCCTCTTAAGGTTTGGTTGGGTTTTTTTTTGTTTGTTTGTTTTGGTTTTTTTTAATTAATCTCCCAAAAACTGAAACCTGAGTTGCTTCACGAGGTTGAATGGGTTGAGTGATCTTACACCTGGGGACTTTGTGACCTTATTAGGTTCAGCTGTCACCATCTTCTCAGATCATCTTTTTATCTGTAGTCATTTATGGTGAACAATTAAACATTTCATGTTAGGAAACACATTCTTGGTTTAATTAAAAATAATTCCCAAATTGCATGCAGATGTTTTTATAGTCTTTTAAGTAAAAGCAGGTACCGAGTCATTCCTTCAGGTCCCTTCACAGGTCCCCCTGTCAGGAAGGGGGATTTGGGCAGGTGGGGCGAGAGGGTTGTGTGTCTGGAGAGGTCGAATACCGAGTTGCTGTGAGCTGGCCGGGTAGAACTTAATTCTCTTCATTTTTTTGGTACGATGTTGGCATCCCGCCATGGCTTTCCATTCACCCTGTGGGTAAGTGTTTTTCTGCTAACTTGTACTTCCTTGTGTTGCTTAATTGAAGAGTTATTTATTTACAGTACCGAGGAATTAAGAATTGCTATGGCAAACTTCACCCCTCTTTTCTAAGGAATAATTTCAGCATGATTTCAAATGGTTTATTCAATCTCATTAATTTATTTTTTTATAAGTGTTAAAAGATGCAAAACAATTATTGCAATATAATGATAATGTATGAAAATGTAAATTTAACCTGAAGCATTTATCAATAAATCGATGTATTTTTTTAAACTTTTATACCTACAGAATGTGCATACTTTTTAAACTATAAATTTAAATTCCAAATAAAATTTGAATTAAGAACAAAGTTTGACTAAGTCTAGTTAGTGATTATTTAAACCTAGGCTGGTGCCATACCTTTGTACTGGCTGCACATGTGAATTAATTCTATACAGACATTTAGGTTCTCAGGAGATGTTTTGTTCTGTTGTCTTTTCTAGATTGACCCAGCATTACAATTACATAATTTAAAAAAAAAAATAAATCAAACACTACTCAAATTTCAAAGAAATAATGTTCTAAGGAAGTCAAACCAGTTTTGTGGCACCATTTCTTCTATTGCAGGACACTGGTGCTTTTGAACACAGCTTGGCTTCTGCCCTGGCTGTGTAGATGTATTCACTCTAGTCGAAAGGTGTTTGCATTTAAAGTTATTTGAAAAATGGTATATTAAGTTTTCATTGTTTATGATACCACAGATGATGTAAATGAGCACCTTTTGAATACATGTAGGCTTTTTGTACAGGAAGGTTGTGTAACTCGGTGCAGCAGTGCGCTGCTCTGTCAGCTCTATTTTAACCTTACAACGGGAAATTAATGACTTGATAAACTATATTAATCTAGTTAAGTAAAATATAGCAAAGTATTGCTGTTATTAAAAGGAAATGTTTGCTGTTAATCTGGTTAAACTTGTAGAACATGTTTTGAATCTTAGAAATAGTGTTTTAATGAGACATTTCCTAAGCGGTCATTTTGTTATATGTTGTTCCTTATATATGCTTATAGATATTACTATTTCATATAATTATATTATCTGGTCAAGTTGCATCCTTCTTAGGATTGTTACTGATCCTTAAGGAAGAGGATTAGCGTGGGAATTACCCTAATCTAGAATCACTAAATTGGGAGATTTAAAACAACTGGCTTCTTCCGAAAGAGTCACGAACGTGTTGTGTACAGAAGCGGAGCCCGGGGCTGTGCAGGCTTTGCAGGGCAGAGCCGCTGTCGGGTCCTGCGGGCAGAGCCGGGAGCTTCTCTTGCTGTGCCAGCCCCGGCGTTGGCTGCGTGGTGCAACGCGGCTCCAGGCCAAGGGCAGCTCCTGCCCCGCAGGGGCTCCTGCCGCTGCCCAAAGAGGCTGAAGGCAGAGGGCAGAGCCTGCCCTTCAGTTCTGAGAGCTGGTGTCGTGGAGTGTGTGGACTTCTTCAGGTGTGACCGCCGCTTCCCAGGTAAAGAAAATGGATGCAGGTGCTCTTAGCAAAACCGTTCTGAGACTCGCACCAAAATCGTGTACAAAGTGTTACACCCAAGTATGGGCTTGTCGTGTTGAACCTCTCAGCTGAAACCAGGACAGGGCTCTTCTGGTATTTTGGGGCCGGTGATGGCCACATGCTGGGCTGGTTTGCAGCCAAGAATTGTAGTTTGTAGTCCCCAGGGAAAAGCAGAAACACATCCGTAGGTCTGTGCAACTCTTTGCAGCCAAATGTTAAGTGTATGATATATTCCAGGTGAGTTCAGGAATGGACCAGGCCCATCTGTAGAGTTTTAACCCATTGCCGTTCATTTAAACGGGATTGTCCAAAGGCTGCTGGGGCTATGTGGCTGATCTAGCTGACACTGAAGCGCTTCTCGCCCCTTTCCAGCTTCCTAAACTGGCTTGAGAGGAGTGTGCAAGAGATGGGTAGGGATTGTGGGGATGTGGAGCGGGGGGTGGCAGCATGACCTTGGGCTGGCTGAAGCTGCCGGGGACCTACATCCTCAGAAACCTCAGATCTTTAGATCCGTCTTTCCCAAATGTATAATGTATATGGATGTTTACTAATGCACCAGGCAAGAAACGTGGCTGCAGCTATTCAGATGTGTTCTAAAAATAAAGGGAAACATCCCCCACAGAAGTAGATATCCAGGGGTTTTACAGAATAAATCTGATAAGCCAGACATTCATCTGGTATTTCTGCTGCCAGATCTTAACCCCTTCACCTTCCTCCCCATCCCAAGGTATAGGGTTTTCTTAACAGTAAAAATGTCTTTTGTAACTAGTCTTTATCTCAAATGATGGAGCTAGCAACAGCTGAAAGATGGCTTTTTGGGGTAGAGGGAGGACTGGTGTTACACTTTGGTGTCACTATGATGAATTCATTTTAACATGTTGTCCTACACAATGAGTTAACTGTTTTCGTTCTGTTTGACTTTTTCAGAGCCATTCAGGAAAGCTTGCTAGGCACAACTAACCTGTGGAACAGTCGGCCATGAGATAACACACAGCTGACCCTACAGGTGTTGGAACGTCCAGGGTTGCATTCAAGAGGGTAAAACACCACGATGGGGTGTGTAATCTCGTGTCTCTCCTGTTACTTGGAAACAGAGATGAGGAGGAAAATGAGTCTCTGGCAAGCTCCTCTGTTTGCATGGGGGGACTCCTGCAGCTCCCCAGACTGCATTGCTCTGGGAGTGCGGGGACTGATCAGCGGAGCCCTGATCCACTCATTGCCTCCTTGTCCTTACTGTTAGAAAAACCCAGCTGAAATCCAGCTGTCTTCTGGAATATTTTCTTAAAACTCTCAAGAGTGCCTCTGTGGTGGGGAACAAGGCTCATGCTGGGGCTGCTGCCGCCTCCGGGCTGTAGTTACAGAGCTGCGGTGGAGGGGAGACGGGTGGGCTTTCCAGGTAAGTCATGACCATATGGTTGACTTTAACGTGTATGTCATTTGCAGCCCTGTTAAACAAAAATCTGTGGAAGATTATCTGAGGTGGTGTGCTAACGAAGTCCAGGCTTGATAAGAGAGCTGAGCTCTTTAATTAGTCGGTTGTGGGATATTTACATGTCTGTGTGGGGCAGGTTGTCAGTTCAATATTGACTTAGCAGAGGAGCCGTGTTCTCTTCCTGTTTGAGCTTGGACTGCAAACACCGTGCTGCAGGTGGTAGGGACGTGTTGTTGAGTTTTCCTTGGGTTTAATTGGGAGGTAGTTTAATATGAGTGACAAGGAATATTACTATAATATTTAAACGTCAAACCAACAGAAGACTATTTTTCAAACCACATGCTGTCTAGTGGCACCAAACCTCTCTTAAATCTGACCAAATTCAAAATGGTAAAAGTACGTGATGGGGAGATCCTGGCTGTAGAAATTGAAGGGGCACGTTTCTAACACTGCCGAAAGCCAATTTGCAGTGTTTATTTCCGGAGGCTCACACTGCTCCTGTTTCGTATTTGGCTACACTTTACTCCGATGAAGCGGAGCACCGGGGCTGGCTATCGCTTGTCAGCTGAAGATCCTCCCTGCAAATCCCCTGTGTGTCAGTCGTCTCTTGTGCTTTAGTGTCTCCTGTGACCGTATGGACATTTGTTTGACAGGACTCTGTGACCCTCAAACAGTTTGGTGAGTCACGGAAAGAGCGAACTCGCCCGTATAGAGTTTAATCTGTCCTCTGATAGATTTGATTTCCGCTTGATGGGCTCTGCTCAGTTACACGGTGTCTGACCTGGCTGCTGAAACCGAGCAACCAGCAGAACACTGCTTACAAAAGAGTTGTCTCTGTGGAGGAGGATGGACATGAATATTCATGAGCTGTTACTCATTTATGCTGGTAAATATTAAAACTTCCATAGAACACTGTTCGATTTCTCTCAAGAATAATTGCCTTTTGACAGAAATGCACACACTCAGCAGCCACAGCGTGCTTGCTAAAAGCTGTTTGTTCTAAGTAATACTGATTTCTTTGAGGGAACAGTATGTTTTAACGGCTTTGGTTTTCTGTTTGTAAGCATTTGCCAGGCTTAAGTAACAATCATTTTCTAATCTGATGATGGCAAGTAAAAGTGGTGCAGCCTACGAAGTCTGAAGGGTTTATGAATGGTGTGGTCAGATCAATGGGTTTTGTTCAACAGCCCCTGAAATTTGTTCAGTAATTTATGTGGTCCTCTCTTAGAGTATCAAGATAAGGTTCAGCAGAGGTGCAAGGGGCCCCCCTATCCTTTAAGTGTAGTAAGTAATCAATAAAAGACTTTATAGCATGGGGAATATTTGTGGCTGCATTTAAGGGAACAGAAGCAGGTTGCTGTCTTTGAGGGAGCATTGACGTTGGCTGTTCCCTGTGTCAGCAGCAGCATTATGTGATGTCTTTTGAGCGTTGTGGCAATCTTCTTGGGATAGATCCTCTTGCAGCAGTGATGGCCAGCTCTCTTCCCTGCTGTAATCCAGGTGACTGCACATGCTACTTGGGGAAACAATTGCTTGTGGAATTTGTAGTGGGTAGAGTAAAGCTAGCTAAGGATGAAATCATCTTTAGTGAAAAAAAACAAAAAACAAACAAAAAACCCAAAAAAACAGACAAAACTTTGTTCCTATGCTTCATGAGCTGCAATGGCTCATTGATTTATAAGACCAGTACAGGGGCTGGTTTTGATCTTGAAATCCCTTAGGTGCCTGCACGCCTCCCCTTCTGCCTTCGATGGCAGCTTAGGGACACGGGGCAGCACAAGTCTCAGGTGAGCGTTCTTTGCTCTGGAGTGCTTCCTGTCACCTTACCTCCAGAGCAGAGAACATCCTGGACATCTTAAAAAAAACCCTACTGCCTGTCCGTAAATTTTCAAGAGGAGTGAATCCTTTAGGCATGGGGACGGGATGTTTGCTGGAGCAGAGTAGCAGAATTTGGATGTCCTATGTAAATGTAACTACTGGAGTAGAATAGCTTCTGCTCCGGTGGGAGCAGGTGGGTGTAGATTGGAGGGGTCAATACTGGCACGTTGGTTTGGCTGGCTGAGATGTTTTTAAGATTTTTACAGCTTATAGAGTCCTGCCAGACACAAAGCTTTGAAAACTATTATTTAAACAGAGACAATATTCATTATAACTGTATTAATGAAAGATAGCAGGGGAAACATGCCCCAAACTGTTGTTCTCTGTCATGGGGTCAAAGCACCACATGGCCACTCACTCACTCCTCTCCCTGCCCTGATGGCATCGGGAGGAGAATCGGAAGAAAAAGGTAAAACTTGTGGGCTGGGGTAAGGACAGCTTAATAGGACAGCAAAGGAAGAAGATAATAACAATACTAATAAAAGAATATACAAAGTGGGTGATGCACAATGCAATTTGCTCGCTACCAGAACCCGATGTCCAGCAGTCCGTCCCTGAGCACTGATCCTTCCTCCCCAACCAGCTCCCCCCTGACATACTGAGCATGACGTATGGAATACATACCCCTTCGGAGAGTTTGGGTCAGCTGCCCTGGCTGTGTCCCGTCCCGCTTCTTGTGAAAATTAACTCTATCCCAGCAAACCCCAGGACGTTCCCTAGCCACATTATGAGTAAACAAGTGGATAAAGTTAATGAAACAGTAACCTTTAACTGCAAGATGCTTTATTTCTGAAGCTAAACGTGTTCTGTTGAAATAGAGGTCTTGAAATAAAAAGCTTGGTGGTTCTAAAGGTGATAATGGGCTCTAAGGATCTGATGAGGAAAGTATTTCTTGTCCTTTTACTAGTCCCAATCTGTTAGTATCTGCTTCTCCAGGTCCAGAAACACAGCATCGTCTGCATTTTCTTGTTCCTCCATCTCTTGTTTTCTGTAAAGCAGTCATAGTCTGAAGAGAAAACACACACCAGGCAATAATGTACTGTTAAGCTTTGAAACCTATATGTGCCACCCCATTGCTTTCCAGTGGATAGTATCAGTGCTATCACAAATTAATGAAAATAGGCATCACCTCAGGCTCCATTAACTGAATTGTCATTTCCTTGGTTGATTAGTTGGTATGTTAATTATTTGGTATGTTAAACTATTTGCCAGACAATGGATAGGCAAAATCCTTATGTGAATAAAGGATAGAAGGCTGGAGTCTCCTGGCTAGAAGGAGCAATGGTTATAGGGAAGCTGACAAAATATAACTCTTTGAAAGAGCAACTGATGTAAAAAGAAAAGCACGTCACAGTTGTTAAATGTCCATAGGCTCTAATGCTCGTGCAGGAGTTTCACTTGATCAAGAGCTGAACTCGCACGAACTAGGACCATCTATTCCACTCCTAAGAATTGTAAATATGAAATAATGAGCTGCTAAGCTCTTCTGATTATGTCCATCCTGATTTTTTAAATACAATGGGAAATCCTGCCTAGCAAACAGGTGCATTTTAAAGACCCAAAGAAGCAAAGAAAGTTTGCTTAACTCCAAGTATAACATACTGTTTTCTCCCTCTGTGCCTCCAGCTCCATTTCAATTCTGTTTTGGCTTGAAGTTCTTGATATTCTTGAAACTCTTGTTCACGGTGCTTCAGATACTTGATTTCTCTTTCAAAATAATCAAGTATGTTGGCATGCTATTAACACAAACGAGGGTTATTACACGCCCAAAGACAGAATTATTGCTGATGAACTGAACGGTATTGTTATCTATATTGGGAATATAAATATCTCTATCCAAACAATTTGCAGCAAAACGACATAAAGATGTGGATTGAAACCAATTGATTTTGGATACAAATATGCATGAGGTTAATTTTTATTACACTGACGCTGAGTAGATCATCCTTCAGGAACCTGCACTGAAATAACTAAACCAGTTTTAGGTTAGTGATTTGACTAAATCAGTCCAAATCCTCACTGACCCAGCTTCAGGCACAAAGAAACCATAAAATACCACACGTCACTATTACACTATGCATTTATCTGAGAGTCTGTGGCTTGGTTTTCATTAGTCTCTTCAACCACCTAGTATTTTTCAGTGAATGCTTCACTTAGACTGAATGTGATCTAAACATTAGTGATTCCTCCTGGGTTAATAATTCTGTGCCCTAAATAGTGTTGTTCCAAAACACATGTAATTTGGGCAGAAACAATGTGTTTCCTCATGTTACAGCACTTAGTTCCTACCTTGCTTTGCAGAAGTTACTTTTACTAAAATGACGCTGCTGACCTGGTGTTATATTGCTACATACTGTAGCTCTGCAGACAGCAAACCTTTATGGGATGTTTATAAATTATTTAAGTGCATACATAAACTTAAAACTGGGGTAGGACAGGAAGAAGATTTTGTGATGTAAAAATAACAGACTAGGTAGCAGGCGAGACTGGATGAGGTGAAAACTCTAGCTTGATCTTTGGCTGGGAGGAAAAGAACAACTGAAAACAATGTGGAAATAAAGAGAAATTAAAACTGTTTCCATTCTTCCCATGGCCCTTTGGTACAGATAGTCCTTATTTCAAAAGAGAATGAATGAGTGGTAACGTTAGTAACAGTTTGCAAAATGTGCTTTAACTAAACTAGAACCAGATAGATACTAAGATGTGTAAACTGAAGTACCAAATTTACAGGAAAAAAATGACACAGAAGGTGTAAGGAAAGAGAAACTCTGTATATTTACATTTCTGTGCACTATATAGCATTGTTTTAATGCATGAAACCAGGTGTCATTTTGTGCATGTGGCAAAAAATGCTGCACTCATTATTGTGTTTTCACGTAGCCAGGTTGGAGCAGTGGAATTCTGCCAGCTGCCACCGAGGGGTCCTTTAGGTGCCTCCTGTCTGAGCTCCGGGCAAAGCCAGCTTTGCTCCAGGTGATCTTCGGACAATATCGCCATACCGATCTCAAATTAATTGCTGTCCATTTGAAGGCAAGTTTTCCCAGGCAGGCCTGTTTCTGCGTTGGAGTTTTCAGGATAAAATGTCACAGAGATCAATAAAAATTCTTACCAACCTCGTTCCCTGAAGGGTGACTTAGTGTCTCACAGATTTCCAAAACATGCAGTGCTCCAAGATCATCAGAAACAGCTAAAAAATGCTGCTTTGCTGAAAGACATTTGACAAAAAACATATAAACAGCCTAATTCCAACAGTAACACGTACCTCCACCCAAATATGAGCTACAGAGGGTTCATTTTTGGTGTGGTCTTTTTGGCTTATTGCTCTCATTTTCTTAACAAATGAAATTCCCTTTAAAGTTTATACTTTTTCAAACTGTATGTTCTTAAATTAACTGTTTTCAGTTGCTTTATGCCATGGCAGCACACTTGGAACTGATGTATGCATTTTAGTATATACAATGCAGTGTTAAATTAGTGGAAGTATGTACTTATCTGTTACATAAGATGGTGTGTGAGAAGATTGGTATGCCTTGGAGTCACGGGCCGTTTTGCAAACAGGGTGGCACAGTAAAGCGCAATCATCATCAACATACATGAGCTAATCCAGGGGCTGATGAAAGTAATCACTGATTTGGAGACGTTCTGGAGATGAGATGGCTCATAAGTTTTCTTCAGTAAGTCCCAAATATCTATATTTCCATCATCTCTGCCAATGTAGAAAACTCCTGGTCTTGTTAAGGACCAGCAACCAGCAGTGTTTCTTCCTGCAGAGCAGCTTGACTGAAGGATTGGTCCATTCTTAATTTGTTTGAAAACAAATAAAAGTTAGACCCAACAATCAAACAGTACTATCCATTCACTGCTTCAAATCTCATATCATTAAAGATCATTCACAATTTAAATGATCCTATTACAAAAAATATCAGTGGCAAAATGGGTGTCACTGTCTGCAGATAAAGAGAATTGTGGGGAAGTAAAAGCCCCGATATCTCACTTCCAGTCTATTAAGGTAATCTGTCTGTCTGCTGTTAAAATCTGTGGTCTTGAGATTTTGCCAGGTGCAGCTAACCTGGATTCCTACATGAGAGGAACCGTAAAAACCCATGTTTCTTTGTCTTCAGGTGATGAAGACTAAATATGAGTTCTTCAGACCTGTTGAGCACATGTTGCCTTTATTCTTCATTTTCCCTAGCAGCAGAAATAATTTGTTGAGAAGGTACAGTTTTTACGAGGTTGGAATTGAAGAGGTCACTTCACTTTTTTTCTGTAAAAGGCAAGTTTACAAAGCTATTTCTAAAATAGTTTTCTGATGTGAAGAAAAAGGAAAAAGTCATCTTACACCCAATTTATTTCTAAACTATGAAGCTTTGTGACTTACAAACATTTCTGAAAATACAGATTCTGAGGCTATTATAGTTCTGTCTTGTATATCTGTCAATTATGTTACAGCTGTGGTAAAGTAACTTACGGTAACTCCTTCTTTCCAAATGGCAAAATTCCGGCCTCCAACGCTTAGAATGATGTCTTTAAAAAACGGAGATCTCTGGAGCGTGTTGATAGTTTCAGTGTGGATGGTGTATTTCTGAGTGCGCTTCTGACCTAACGGAATGAAAAAGGTAGTTGCTTGTTACTAGTGCTTTAGGGATCGTCTTTGCAGTGGGAGTTACGCAGGAGGGAGAACAGGAGTTGCAGCTCAGGCTTCAAAGATACTAGCCTCTTTTTTTGCTCTCAAGGTATAGGAAAAATAGAGATTTGCCACCAGTCTAGTTAGTGTGAAGTATGACTTCTGTGATTTGTGCCAATAGATACACAACGATACACCTGTGAATGCCAGAGAGGGCTTTTGCTATTCTGTCATGATGGCTAAACTGCATACGCTTTTGAGGCTGTACTACTGAATCCTGGTGTTGGCAGTGAGATGGACTGCTATAGCAGATGAGCAAGAACCTTAAAAAGACAGAGTATAGGTGCAAATACTTTAAAATTAACAATACATTAAGGTTTAAACAGGTATTGAGAAACTGCTACTTACTAACTGGTTTTGCCGAGTCACTATCAATTTCCATTAGCCAGTCAGAATAAACAATTTCTCCATCCTGTGATGCCAGAAAAATCAAGTAAATGCATTCAATATTAAATATGTTCTGAGTAAATGAAAATGCAAGTTTGCAGCCAGTGACTGAAAAAACACTAACGTTTTGGATCACCATTTTTCAGTTACGTATTGCCCAAGCAGCTTTACTTACCATGATGTACGTAGGCAGTCCTGCAGAATTAGGTGCTCGATTTTTACAGTTCGTGCTTTGCTTCAGTATTTGGGGAAAAGGTGACTGGAAGCAAAAAGGTAGCTAGAAGCCAAATTTCATTTCCACATGAACTCAAAACTGGGAAAGATTTTGGAATTTTAGATGTGTAGGGTAGGTAGAGGGCTATGAATACCCAGGAATTCCTGACGTAGAAATAAGTTGTGGAGGAGATTGTAGTATAAACATTTTCATCTCACATCTGGGCAAACACTAAGAAAATATTACTAATCTTGTGGGTTCTGGAATAAATTTAGTTCCTGATGGCAGGTAGTTAAGTTCAACATATTTTGGAAATGTCTTCTAATTCTGCCCTTCAAGTAAGGGTTCATAGTCTACCAAATATTGGGGTGGTATTATTATTCGAAGCATGTAGCCAAATGCATTAAAATGGGAATAAAATGTGTCATGTCCAGAAAGATTTTTTTAGTTAACACCTGAAGAAGAAAACATGCAAGTCCATTCATTTGTCAAAACTATTATTATTTAATTGTTCTGTCTTTCCGATATCTGAGATGAACGTTTTCATTAGTAATCTGTTATTTTCACTTACTTCAGTTCCAACAAAAAAGTCGGTGAAGATGTTCTGTAGCGCTTTTAGATTTTTGCTTGAAGGAGTACTCATTTCTGTATATAGCCTATCTCTGGCAGATACTTCTAGCGTGTTCAGAGATTGCAACTTCTCTGGGAAACGGTACAGATACATCTATTTATTATACACTGGAATTTATCAGACCAAGCAAATCCCTTGTCTAATAAAGGCAGTTCATGGATAAGGGGAATTTCAAGAGGAGAGATGAAGAAAGACTGCCGAGTAAAGAAGCGGCAGTCCGGCAGGTTAACTGTTTCCTGGCAGAATCTCCCTGGTGCTGCGGCTGCTCGGCAGGCAGTGCTTCCTGCACCCGACTACTTCGGGAAGCACCGTTCTGTTGCTCAGTTTTACACAGCATCGGTGTCGCTGTGGAAACTGCCCTTACGCATCCTCCCTCGCTGCTGCAACCCGGAGCTAGCGTGTCTGCTCCGGAGAAGCGCACAACCTGCCTCCCGCAGCCTGTGGTCTGCCAGCTGTGCCACAGCAGCTCTCCTGCCAGGAAGGCGTTTTCTGGCGTGCTTTGCCAGAAATCTCATGGGTAGTCCAGCTCTTGGGCTACCAGTGTCTTAGCTTGCCGGCTTTATGGAGGGATTAGTAGTGTGTCCCTCCTACAAAGTACCATAATAAGAACTGATTTACTACGGACTGTGAAGTGCTAACTTCATGTTCTGTAGTGAAGAGCAACACCTCTATCCAAAGCACTACAGAAATACCTACAATTATATACTGTTACTCCAGGGTTATCTTTCTAAAAATGGTATTTTATAAGGGCTGAAAAGGACATACAGTTTCAGGGATAAAGAGACTGGATGGGGGACTTGCATGGGCTATTGAGTGAAACCTGGCAGAGTTACTGTGGATATGGACCTGCTCTTTCTGTATTCAATACCTGTCCATCTTTTTTTAGTCAATACCTTTATGTCAGACTATATAAATATAGCAGTATATTTAAGATGCCTTTTTCCCCAGATGCATTTAGCTATACAACATTTTGTTGCTCAGCTTTCATTATGTATATACTGAAATATAGGCTTGCTAGAAACATTTTCCCCAATAAGGTGTAATAAAAATATTACCTGAGGTTTTGTAATGATAATGCAGTTCCTTTAAACTAATTCTGACAGGACTGTACTCTGTGTTGGTATCACTTTCGCGCAGGTTTATCTGTTAAGAAAAAAATGCGTTTGCTAACTCATTTTGTCAGATCTTTGAGGTACAAGACTTACTGACTTTCTGCTGTGATGGAACAGGTCTTTTCAGTTTGCAGTGTGTTTGTAATACTCCACAAAGAGGATTTGCTGCCCCAGGTGCAAGCACAGAGAAAAATGCAAACTTGTGGTTTCTCTTGTGGTATCATTTCCCTGTAAGGATTTTGTCATGTCTTCAGAAAAAGAAAAACCAGCTCCAGTGGTCAAGAACTGCAGCTATTCTGAGCAGGTCCAAAATCATTATTATTTTTTTTTACCTAACGTTATTTTCAGTCTCACTTTTTTCACAAACTGCTGTGACTGTTTTCATCAGACTGGCTGTTGGGTTGCCAGTCAGTGTGCTTCTGCTGACCATGACCATGTTTCACCGGTTGGGACCCACTGAGATAAACGGCACAGAGGTTGCAAAGGCCGACAGGAACTTACACTATTAATACAGCTACTGTTGCACCTACTGCAGTTTTTAAGAGGCAGTCATGCTGTTTCTTGTGAGTTAGGTTTTTGAAATGTGCTCTTTTGAAGTTTCAGAGGAATGTTGAAGTCTTTCACTTCATAATCAGAAGGAAATTCACAAGGAAGTCAGAATGAGCTGGAAAAATTCAAGCATTAGGAAGCAAAAAAACCCAAAACACTTCTGTGGAGTTCTGGCTATATTTACTGGATCCTTCTGTTCTATATTTGTGTACAGTACCTTTATGAGAGGTTTCCAGCAGAGATCTACATGCTTAAAAGTATCTGGAACATCAGGGGGCATAGAAAAAATTTCATCCTTGTTTACTTTCTCAGATGAAGATCGTTCAGGAAGTTTGGTGGCTGGAACATCCCAAAATAATATTGAGCTGAAAAACGATTGCATAATATTATTCCCTGTTTTTGTTTCAAAGTCAGATGCACTTTTACACAGCTTTTAAAGTTGATTTTTTTAGCCTTTCATTTTCAAACTTTGCATAGCAATACAGATTCTCAAAAACAAACAAATGCTAGACACTTAATTGCTTCTTCTGTAAATGATGGCAGGTATTCCTTTATTAACCATTTCGCCAGTTGTTAACTATACCAAAGCAGCCAGATAACCTTCACAGAGTTTGCTTGTGGGAAGTTACTCGGTGAAGTTACTGGCACTACCTCAGTAAAATTCCTGGAGGCTCAGAAAACTGGACAGACCTTTGTAGCAGGTAATCCAGTAATCCAAATGGAACCTCATTCCCAGTTCTTGTGTGTACTAGTTTATTTGCTGATATTCGAGGCACTTGAATCTGTCATGTCGTGGGAGTTCTTAGCCCTCGGATTGTTTCTGTTGCTCTACTCTGGACAGTCATTCACAGATTTGATATAGCCAATGATAATTTTCCTCATTGCTGACATCTTTCTCTTTTCTAACAGGAGTTGCTCAGGGCCTGTGCTCTTCATGGATGACATTACAGAGACTCCCCTGCTCTTATTTTAGGCGAATACTTTTAATCTGGGGCCCTGGTGTGTGAGTACTTTAAATTATTTCTTCCCTGTGCATTACTGCAAACTTATTAACAGCTGTGTTTGCAATCATTCTTCTAACTTGAAGTCTTATCTGTTTTTTTTATTAGGAAAAATAGCTTTGTATCATTACCAAATTTTGCTGCCTCTGACCCTCCTTTTGATGTGAGTAGCAAAGATATGACGGAGCCTTGAAGCCTTAAGCCTTTTTGCATCATGAAAACTAAGTATTTATATCCGCTTTCTGCATTCTGCCCCTTGCCGGTCCCTCACATAGGATGATATTTACTCATAACCATCATGATTATTTAGTCCACAAAAGAAGAGATTCATACAGAAATATTTTGCCAGCTAAGTCAGGTTTAAATACAGTTTACAGTATTTCTTTGGCCTCAAAATCATTAATAGCTTTTTGAGCAAGACTCACATAATCCATCTAAGTGTGGTGATACGGCTCTTCAGGCCAATGCATGTGTGACCAACACACTTCTTAAGGTATACACAGAATACAAACATATACATGTGAGGTTCTTCAGTTAATGAACCCTTAATGCCATTACTGTAAAGGGCTTAACTGGCCAAGAATTGATGTGCTTGTCTTCTGCATACAGAATTTCAGCTATTGAGGATAGGCTGATAAGAATCCAGAAGTGTGCTAGTTAAATCATGGAGTGCGCTCCATAAAGCTTTCCAAAGGAAACTGGAAGATGTCTTGTAGAGTATGTATTGTATATACCAATCAGGGGAGCAGGTTACAAGCTGCATGCGAATTTCCTCTCTGTTTTCAAAAGTAGCACCCATTCGGTTGTCCTAAAAATAACAGTAATAATAATTACAGGGAGAGAAGATGATGAGAGACAACAATTATATTTTTCCTAAGTACGTACTTCAACACATAAAATGGGCTTCTAGAAATTAAGTCACTGTTTCTGCTTGGGTAAGGTTGGAGAATCAGGACGTATTAACCTGTAGTTATACAGTCAAGACATTTTACAAATGTACTGCAAGTGAACTAACACCAGCTTTGCCTGCTAGACACCTAAAATTCTAAATTAAGTCAGCAGGATAAATACTTGCTGGTACCACTGCAAGTCAGGCTTTCCTTAGGTTGCCACGTTTGTAACTTTTTTTTATCCAGCTTAACCAAAGAGCAAATAATTGAGAAATTGATCTCAAACAGTTAAGTGCTGTGGGAATGATATATCTTTGCCGAGTTCACACCGTCTTGGTCATGGGTCGTCTCTCTTAAAATATCACTCAGCTAGACCACGTGGCGGGATGGTAGTGGTACCTTCACATGTTAATTATTAATAGTTTAGTTTGTGTATGTGGAGTTCTGATGGTTTTATAGTACTTATAATTTACCAAGTAGTAATTGTTTTATACCAAATTTATTGCAACTTACTCAGAAAAATAAAGGAAAGGGGTCAGGGGGAGCAAGTCATTGTAGGTTGTGCCCTGATCAAATATAATTTCCAGTATATGCAAAGCATGTATTTTTGGCTAAAACTGTACTTATCAACCACATGGAAAAGTTTCAGCTACGCTTGTTTTTTTTTGTTTGTGTGTTTNTATGGCTAAATCCTACTCTTATTTTCATTCATAAGTTTCTTACCTAGAGTCAAGTGGTAGTCTCACAACTGTGCAAACCTGGATTAGGTTCTGGATATAACTTTGAATACTTTTTCATTGATATGGAATAATACTCTCCTGATTTTAGGAACTGTGCCATAAAAACTGCACTGCTGTGCAAAGGCTGACACACATTCCATGTTTATATAACAAACCGTACGTCCCAGTAGATGTTGCTAAATACTGACAGAGTGATTCCTTTGTCAGTGGTTTTTATCAATAAATACAGTTTTCCTGTATCTGGTATCCCAGATGAATATGAAAACAACTTTCTGAGCCTAAACCTTGGCAACACCCCCACCCCCAAACAACAAAAACCACAACAGCATTCTGCTATCCAATCCCTTTCTTCATGTTCTACATCTGGTACCAATTAGTATCCATGGGTACCACTGTAGCGTCATTTAACCATGAACACTTGTAGCAGCTTGCTTTCTATGCTATACGTGCACCGTTTTCCTCACTCTGGTAATGTTGCTAAGTCTTAAAAATTTGTTTTCAAAAATTATAGATGTATTAATTTGCATAAATCTTTCAAAGATCTCTCCCTTCTTCCCTCTCACCTGCTTTTCCATTGTCATTATTTTACATGACTACATTTGCATTTCAAATTAATTTGGGCAACAATTTGCAGTACTTTGATAGCAGATGAGCATCCAATACTCCTGTAATAGTGTTGGACCCTTTAACTACATAGACCCTTCACACTATGGAGCTTTAAAACCATCACAGAAAACATATGGTTTGGTACAGAGGCAACACCTAGAAGAATGAAGGTAACTACAGTGATGCCATTCTTGGGTGCCTAGATATTTAGGTAATTGAAATTATTTCTCTGAATTCTTGGTGGTAGGCTGGATTGCTTATAGTAAAAATTCAACATATTTTAGATATGGAAGGCTTAATACAATTTTGAATTTTAATTTTCAGTAAAGCTACAGAAATTTTTTCTAGTATGAGCAGATTCATATTGGGTTGAGAACACAGCATAGTTGTAAAGCACAATGAACAGAACAAGTGGCACTAGGTTATTTAATATTTAGAAAATGCAGTGAAAAATAATGAAGGCTATTACAGATAACTGGATCTTCAGTATTTGATCTTGCATTTACCTGATTTCTGAGATAGTAGATTAGGAAAACAATAAAAAGAAGAAAAACGAATTTTTAAACTCACCTCAAAATAATCTGGCAGCCAATGTATATCTGTTACTGTTTTTTTATGACAATACTGTATGGAAGAGACTGCGCAGTATCTCACTAGAGATGGCTCTGTGCTGCTCTGCTGGACTTGCATAAGTAATGGCTAGAAATGTTTTAAAAAGAGATATCTTAGTGTATTTCCAAAATACAACAGTAAACCTGTCAAAGAAAAAAGGTTGTTTTACATACTGTTAATGCTGCTTCACATATTTCAGATCAGTTTATATAAATTTCTAGGGGTTTAATACCTTCCCTTTGTGGCAGGGGGGAGGGGGGTGGAAGGAAAGCATCAAAACAGGCCTTTGGATATGAAGGTCTCAAAAGAATTCGAACATGCCTCCACAGGTACACGCACATTCACTGATGTTATTAGTCCCTCCTCTGCTCTTAGTCTCTCTTCTGCTTATTCCCTTTATAGTCTCCTTCCACTGAAATCTGCTTGTCATCTTCCAAGCTACCTTTTTTCTGTCCATAAAATTCCAGAATAATTTTCAGCATTAAATTCAGCAACAAATGCTATAGGTATTTGATAGGCTTGATAAGGCAAGCGTTGCCGGTGCCCATTAAAGAACAGTCTTACTGAAGCCCAAGTCTGTACAAAATGCAGTAAAGCTGTTAAGCTGGACTAATCGGGTAGACTTTATATTGTGGTAATGGTTTATTTCATGAACTCATTAGGTTTCTTATCCTTCCCAGTCTCTCACTGTAAAGATTATCTACTCCTCTGTTTTGAGTCAGGATACCTTCATCCATTTTTCTCCACTAACTTGTATTCTAACTTTGCCTCTCTTCAACCCAGATATACAGTTGTACTACAGTATATTTAGGATGGGAGCATTCACCATATTAACAGCTGTCATTGTGATTTCATCAGCAACAGGTTTTGCATTTTGTAGCTTTTCTTCGTGTTGAGAAATATCCCACAGTACAACCTACAATAAAAATGAGTATATTACGAATTATTTAATCCTTTATATTAATACGCATTTTTTCAAATACAATTCATGGAGGCTTAGGGAAAAAAGAAGAAATTCACTCTGCACTAGAATTTATGAAGTCTTTAGAGTATTTCTTCTTCAGTCTGATACAATCAGTTGAAAGCCTACGCTTGTCTCAGTAACAACAAAAAAGAGTCTTTACGGCTTGACCTATTTATCAGTACTGCAAAGCAGCATCATGCAGTAATGGCTCAACTGCGGAATAACCAGGCATAACTTTTGTACGGGATCAGAGAATTTCTGAGACTGTGATATCTGTCTTATGATACTAGGCGTTATTATGGATGTTGAATACATCTCTTCAGCCTTATTTTTATACTGTAAGAAAATACAGAAATATCCAATTTTATTCTTAAACAAGAGAATTAATACCTGTCCATTGATGCAGCCACCAACAATGATATTTGGATCACGTGGACTGAACTGAAAGCAGTAAACATCTTCAGGACACTCCAATATTAACTAGAAAGAAGGAAAACAAAATAGTTGAGAAATATAGTCACACTGATTGTTTGTTCTCTTGTTATTTAAACACTCACCATATTTAAAAGTCCTGATTAAATACCTGAGGGTGGAGAGGGACAAAAAAACTCCAAAAAAGAATTACTGATTGCTGCAGCAATGATGTATCTGAAAGGTTAACTTGCTCTTCATGAGAAAGCCGCTTTCTTGCTGACACTGCTATAATCCCTGATTGAGAGAGAAAACAAATTTTCTCAGAAGAGACAATTCAAGTTTCAACATGCTATTAATTATTCTAAGTTGACTTATACCTTCTGAATACAGTGTAAAAAAAGCACACACACCTCCCCCCCCAAAAAAAAAACCCCAAACAAACCCAAACCCACAAACCCAACCATGTATTTATATTTTTCTTTTTACAGATCAACTTTGAGGAAATTATTTTTGTTACTTAAGATTAAGTTATTTAATAATGAGTCATGGAACCTAAGGATCAGGATAAAATTCAACTTTTTGCTACTACTCCTTAATGGTGTAATACTGCACCTGAAATGATGCAACAGGCCTGTAGTGCTGGCCACCCATCATGAAATAAAATCTTTTGTAGCTGAATTAATTTCCTACACAGGCTGTAGCACTGGCTATTAGTATGCCGTGCAGCTAGGACATTTATATAGAACGTAATTGTGCCTTGAAGCCCGGCCGCATCGAGCATCATGCAGGGCAGGGAGCGGGAGGAGACATTTAGCAGGCCTGGCAATGCTCCCTGGCGCTGAGCAGAGCCCCGTCCCACCGTGGCTCCAACATTCCTCACAAGCCTTTGGCATGCCCCAAGGACCAGCTGGGGGGAGCACAGCAGTGGTATGCAGGGCCACCAGAAGGACCTGGCACAGCTGCAGCCCCACTCCAATGAGCCTCATAAGGGAGAAATTTTCTCTCTCCTGTCATCTCTGCTTATATGTTAGCGTGAGGGACTTTGCATGGCCTGTCTGAACTCTACAAAGAATCTGTCTCATTTTTCACTTCATCTCAAATCAGCAATTCAGACGTTCTTTTGATTTTTTTGTTTGTTTTTAATTTAAAGGCTGATCATTTTATGAAAGATGCATATTTTATAGCTGTCATTCAAGTCTTAAATCAGTATTTTAACCGCATTACCATAAATGGTGGGATGCCAGCAAATGCAGCTAATAGTTCTGTCCTTGAGATAACGCAGATCTGTAAATGATTGGTATGCTTTAAGATAAACATCTGGCTTGCCACCAGAACTGCTTTCATCTTCTGCTAAGGCCTTCCAGTCATCAAAAAAAGCATTCATAATTTCATTTTGCTGCAATGCAATTTCCATTCTGTTTTGTGAAAAGAACAGTTAACACTTTCAAGAATCCAGATGTGACTATTCAGTAGTAGAATTACAAATATTTCTGTAAAGAGACAGCTTTTGTTTTACACAAAATTAGGACCACAGTAGTATAAAAGTAAGTATTAATTCCTCAGTGATGCATCACTGTAAGGAAGCTGTCTTCCATTTAAATATAAAAAAATAATTGTACCAAGAATCTAACTCTAGTTCTGTGTGGATCAAGTACAGCATAATTTTCCAATTCTTGTATGCATAAAAAATGTCAGTAAGTGGGACTTGCCCTATGACTAAGGGCTGTAGGACAGCACCTCTGCTCTTCTGCATAAGCCTCTGCTTGAGTGAGCAGTATTTGAAAGATCAGTTTAGCAGCTTGTTTGAAAACACGTATCTAATATCTATTTAAACCAACAATCATATTTATATGGCATGGACTTCATGTTAATTTTCAGAAACAAATATTACATTAATATTTGTTAATGTTAAAATAACAGGCAAGGGGGGGGGGGAACCCCACAAAAAAGGTATCTAGAAACAACAACAAAAAACCCCAGTATTTGACCAGACCACTGATCCACTCAGACAAGAGTTCTTGCTGGTATTCTATATTCTTTCAGGTAGCCTTTAATATATTGCTGCAGTAATTTTACCTTAAACGTACTGAAGTAAGAAAGTCTTTCAGCTTCTCAGATGATAGATGCTCTTCTTTCTCTTCATTTGACAGCTGTCTAGGAAAATACTGCGTGGCTGTATTTTTTGGATAGGTCCTAACCAATTGGAATAAATTTGAACGTAAGTACAGAAACAATTTCAAACTTACTTAACTTTAGTTGAGATCAGAAACAGTGTACAGCTTAATAAATAAGCTGATAAATATTTTCTCGCACTTACCATTTTGTCTGCGTACTAGCTTCTCTTACTTTTGGAACCATTTGTACGCCCACATCTTTTTCAAGCATTTTAATACTGAAATTTTTGTCTTGATAGGATGTGCATTCAACATAACTGTCTTTTACACGTGAAGCATTCTTATCAGTAAATGTAATTGGTGCACCAAATTTCCTGCGTACTCGAGAAATCATGTACTTAATCTGGAAAACAGGTATTTCTGTAGTTAGTAGAGGAGACAGTTTTTGGAAAGTTCATCTTGTAAAATGGCAGCATTCATATAATTGTAGAACTAGTTCTGTTGATGATTTCTGTGCTGAGTTTACTTATATTTCTGCATTTTGAAATTCTGAAGTGGTTATATAAATAACCTATATAAATAATAGAAGACAGGTTCGTATTTCCAAAACAAGAAGTTGCCTTTAGGTAATGTTTTGGATTACTGCTAGTAGGATAAGAGAATTACATTTTCTAATTCATGCAATATCAAGGGTGCACCTTTAATTAAAGAATTGATTTGCAGGAGATCTTATGTAATACTGCATTGGGCTTCCAAGACCTAACTTTTCATCCCTTCCCTCTTAGTGCAGTTCTCAACTTTGGGTGAGGTATTTCAGCCTCCCTTGCAGTGCTTAAGGAGAGAAAAGTACCCCAAAGAGGATCCACAAACATTTTAGTGAGGAGTTTCCTTATGGTGAGAACTGGGAAGGAAAAAGGAATCTGGCTTGGCTTCTATCCACAAAGAGAGGTAGGTACTTGATTTTGGGCAGTAGAGTGGTATTGCTTTGTCTTGGGATTCCTAGCCAGGTACTTTTTTCCCCGCAACTCCCACAGAACTGGAATGTAGGCTGAGAATACTTCTGAGTGGACCTTGCCAGCGAGGTAGAATACAGAATACTTAGATTGTGAACATGGGATAAATTTAGTGGCTGTGAATTACCTTTAGAACAATCAGACATCTTCTGAAGTATAAGCAAGATGTCCAGTTGCTGAGAACTACCAAAACTTAGCCAGTCTTCCCTGAACAGTGATTTAGGTATTGACTAAAAATCAGTGATGGACAGTGAAATGCTTGGAGATGCCCCACATGTCACAAGTAAGGTGATGGTTGTGAGTGGATTTGCTGTTTGGATGTATAATTTTCTCAGTATAATCTGTAGTTAATCAAGTCGGTCCTTCTGTAAAGTCAGCTTGTAATAACCTGTAGTTGGTAACATTTATTCTGAGGTAGAGAGCCCTTCCAAGTCTTGCATGCTACTTAAATGCCATCCATATAATGAAACAGAGTTCACTGGGCTCCATGAAAGCAGAACTACGTCCTTAGAATATAATTACAATGACTCAATTTGTAATCTGGCCAGATAGCAAATTGAGCAAAAAGTGACAGAGATGCTAGTAATGACCAGATGATCAGGACTTTTGAACTTACAACTTAAGAAGTAGATATATCCAATACAGTCTCACATGCCTTATTTGCAGGACTTAAAGAGAACAGCTGTTTAAAAAAGAAAAATTCTGCAGCACATTCAGTTTTTGTTAAAAGTGGAATAAGTTCTCTTTCTTTTTGTTTTCTTGAAAGACCCCAAGAAAAACTAGAATTGCAGAGTTCAATTTTCTAAGTTTTTTTTAAGGCACTTAAAATAAATTTGTTTGTGATATTTATTTGATTGAGTAACATCTGTTGATTCTGACCTTTCTAACAGTGTCTTTAACAGATTCTTCCTCAACTTCCTTTTCGCTGCCAAGAGAAACCCAAGGTTTGTGGACAGGAGGCGTATAAGGATGGACTTCCGGAGTTTCCTCTCTATTTTCTTCTTCTTTTTCTTCTTCTTTTTCTTCTGCAGTTTCTGGAGGCTGTAACATCAAACAGTGCGAAACAGTGATTTTTCAAAAATTTGTTACTGAAATGTAAGTATGAACAAGAAACCCAGTTTTCAGTCTTTATTCACACATTCTTTACTTTTGTCTCAATGCAGCAAGTCTGGCTATAGGCTGCCCTGGGTATGATTTGGTTTGGGTTAGGTCCCATTTGTTCATTTGTGCATTAGAATTTTCCAGTAAACATTAAATATGTAATAGTTAACTACTAAAGAGAGACTGCTGTCTTGAAAGCAAATCACTGTTATGTAAAAAGAATTTATAGTGATTTTCTACATTAGGCCTTCCTGCCTGGAACTGCAATTTGCTTTTCTATTAATAGTTACTTCTCCTGATGCTGGGTGACAAACTCATGTTGAAAAATTATGTAATCTGCCCATAAAACGTCTCCTGTGATGCAATGCACCAGGGGAAATCCTCTCTATATAGAGAGTTATCTAGGACTCAAAAACATTTTAAAGTGTGATTTGAAGAATATATGTGTATGTATTGTAAAAAATAAGTATAATATTTCTTGGAAGATGCCCAATATATTATAATATTTTATTTTTACGCCTTAGAAACTTGGGTCTTGGCAGAGGATGTTAACACTTATGATAAAAATGCAGCAGTGGGGGTTATATTGGCCCTCTGAAGTAGAATACAAAAATTGAATTCAATCTTTCTTGGTATAAAAAATATTTTTACAGTGATACACATATTTTTCCATTATCAGATTAAACTTTAGAGAAACATTCTGGCCTGCCAGGCACATCAGATGCCTACAAATACAATACCATTCCTGAAGTATATGTTTGAGACAAGATTCTGAACGATTCATGGATAGAAGAATGCTGTGGCATACTTGGATTTTCTTACCTTCAGAAGGTTTTCTTTGGCTTCCTCAGAAGCAACAAGGTAAAAGTTCTGTCCGTACTGGAACTTTGCATCAAAAACTACCAAAAGTTCTTCCCCTGGATATTCCTATTTGAATTAAAACAATTAGCAGAAAACTGAAAGCAAATAACACCCAAAACAGACACAAGCCTGTGACTGGCAAAGCTACCACTAAGTGTAAATTCAGTATCTTTGGTTAATCTTGTGCTCTTAACAGAGAATTCCATATGCTACTTGAAAAGAACAGATGGATTTTATTTTGTAATAAAAATAAGTCTGGGATAAAACTAATCTCTTCATACAGAGAATTCAACAGAAAAGAAACTGTTTTAATGATTCGCAATAAGTAGGCCATGAATTAGGGGAAGCCGAACTAAAGGACAGATCTTATCATTAGAAGAATACATATTCTGAGAGCGTGAAGTCTTAAAGTGAGAATGAAATAAACTACATACTAGGACAACTTTTTTGACAGGGTGGAAATCAGAAATTGCAGCTCTTGTTTTCAGGTCTTGAATGATGTCCTCTTTTTTAATAAGTTTGAAACAATTTTCTTCTGTGACATCTTCATTGACTCGGCAATTAAAAATTTCTTGGGTTTTTGTAGTGAAAACTAAAGGAAAGATTTCTGGGTGGCCTATGAAAGAAAGCAAAATTGCATGATAAAGAAATTCAGAGTGTTGTTTAAACATATACCTTAATAACTGGGTCTTTACTGTTTCCTAACAGAATGCCTTTGAATTTCTCAGCTTAGTTTTTTGGTATTTTGGAAGGCATGGAATACAAATTATATTACATTTTGTTAATCTTGGAAAAGACTCTACCTAGCATTTCCTACTTAATGAATATGTTATTCCTAGAATGAGAGGTTTTTTTCCTCTTGGTCAACGGGTGATTAAGAGCCTTAGTGAAGAGTCATTAATGGACTGTTTTTAATGCATAAAGGACACAACTGCATGGCTCTGATTTAAGAGAACCCTTCAATAAATATACTCTAGTCCTTCCTGGGAAAGCAATGCCTTGTTAAGCCCATGTTTAATCTAAACAAGGCTTCAATACCATCCCAAACAAACATGCTTTTCTGATTTTGCACTTTTATCTTCCTCTCAACCAGTTCAGAGTGCAGTTGAGGCTATTTCTCAACTAACAGGTGAGACTAAAGCAAGGTCATTAAGATTCACGCCAGAATCAAGCTTTTATTTTCAGCTTCGCTGGAGAATAGATAGCTGCTGTTTTCTATGCACGTGACCTCTGTTAGGTTTGTTCATGTTAATTCAGACCAAGACAGCTATTTCTTACCCTAGCTGTGAAACTGTTATCTTCATTGTTTTTTAGTGAGCCTGGGGGCAGTTAGGTGACCTGGCGACTGTGCTTTGCAAACACTCAATCTGAAGATAATATATAGTGCTGCTTCTTAAGTGTATGTCAATGTAGGTACGTAACATTGGTCCTTCCCAAATTACATGTTCTGCCTTCTGGTTTACATAACGGATATCAGAGATTAAGATCACTAGAGACCCAGCTAGTTGCATCCTGCAGCCTACGAGACTCTTTTCTTCTTTGCAATGCTGCCGTGTTAGCAGACTCGTATCGTAGGTCTCAGCTGCCGTAGTAAGAGCATTCTTTGTGAAGGCCTCTGTACTTCTGTCTGAGAAGGCCAATAGGTGTTCGCTTTGAATGTTCATCTTTTTGATAAACTGGGAAGTGGAAAAGATTTAGGGACATATATACGGAGGGTTTTTTGTGTACTGAAATGGGCTGACTTTTGTGATAATAGCTGATACTTTCTATATTCTTTGTTTCATTCTATTTTCTTAGTTTGAGTTAATTAATATTTTATCTTCATTCCCAGAAGCTGTGGTACTTTTCTCCTTGTATGTGCCTTAAATTGAAGTTGATATATCTAAAATTATGATATTGACCAGCTGGCTCAGCATGTTTTGAGAAACCATCTCTAACCGAAGCCAACAAGGACTGACCAAACAATAAATCCTTCTTAATCTCTATCATCCGGGAAGCTAAATCTGCATAAGCATATCACATAATACATAATGTTTGATGAATTTGACATTTATCCTTTAAAATCTTTCAGTGCTGCTCCTCCACTGCTATGGTCATCACTAAAATTAATGACACGTATGATGCTTCTGGCATACCCTGCGCTAAACCAAGTATAATTTACTTGGCATTCACCAGTTATTTTGTAGCGTACACAATCCATTTGTAGCATGCACTGTCCATTAGTTTACTTTCTTCACAAGTTATAGTCAATATTGCATGACTTTCCTTTTTAATATCTCAGAGATTTCTGGGATTTCTGTGTGGGTGCTTCAAAAAAATGGAAAATGATAGGGATGTTGATGGGGAAAGGCCTCTGAAAGTCATCTGGTCCAAACTCACTGTTGGTAACATCAGACCAAACAAAGACTCGTTTATCTTCCAGAGTCCCTGTTTGCCTTTTTGACATCTACTCTCTGTAGCTACTCTATGTAGAATCTAATAAGAGACTTCACATTGTGTTCTAATAGTAAATTGTACCATATGATTTGTAACGGTCTACAGCTCCTAGTGTTATGAGAACTTCACAAAGGAGCAAAAAGCTCTAAGAGAAGCAAAGAACACTTGCAGGTCTTATGCTAAGAACATATCATGCATACAGTTAAAATCCTGCACAGACAGTGTCTGCATATAGTAGCATTTTTTTCCTGCTTTTAGCAATGGGAGAGGTTTCTAGCAATTGTTCAGATATTATGGTTTTGAACTTTATTTGCCACTAGGTGGAGGTAAAACTCTTACTGTCAAAACCAAGCATCTCCAGGAACCCTGTGAATACCATTTTAAAAGGAACACTTTTCATCATCTGAGGGATCGCTTATTATCCATTTTCATTAATTGCAGCTTACCCATTTCGGTGAAGCCGATCAGAGTGCAATTTTTGCTTCCACCCATGTGCTCACAGGATTATGTAGGAAGACAAGTGATTTATGATTTCTTTAAAAATTACCTGGTTTGTATATTTGCCACATTATGTTTTAGCTTTTAGCAATAAAATCTGTACTATTAAAAGCTAATTAAGAAGATAACCTCTTGGGCTGTTCCTGTAAACTGTAGATAAATTTTATATTGATATCAATTTAAATTATATCCAAATATATAACCTGCACAAATCAGGTCAGAAGAAAAGTCTAACTAGAATTGTGGAAAAAAGCATTTAAAAATTATTTGGTATTTAAGATAAAAGAATATATTTCAATTTGAATAATTACATGGTTTAGCTCATGACTATGGCCACGCGTAAACTGCATAAACCAGCATTTTTCTTGCTCATAAGCCAAGAGAAGTGCTTGATATCTTTTGACACTTAATGGCAGGTGGGGGTTTTTTTTCTACAAAGCAAAATATATCAATCAGTGTCTATTGATATCTATGATTAAAAAACAAGTGATCTGCTAAAGTCATCTTCTCACCAGATTCAGTGATTTGACAAAGATCAAATATTTAAAAAAGGATAAAAAGATTTTCTTTCAATTGCTTAACTATTACTGAGTGCAAACATTTTGCACCCTATAATTCTGTTGTAATGCTCTCACTTTCCCCTGATCCCAACTCCTTTCAATCCAAGATAAAAACATCTTCTACAAACCCATACCTGTTTCAGCATTCCTTGCTGAGCTGCCTCCAACCACTACTGTAATAGCTGCATTTCTTCATTGTTTCTAATTTTTCCCATTCATAAAGAAATCTTTCCTTTTCATTCCCTGGCATTAGTAACATTAAAGCTTCAAAATGTTTAAAGCATCCGAAACTATTACTTTAAAGCCCAGTCATCATAGTACTTACCTATACCAGCCATAGAAAGATCAACATCATCTTTTTTATCTGAAATATAACAACATGATGTTATCAGTAATTTTCCTTCCCAACAAAGTAACTATACATATACAGCCCTTTCCTTGTTAGGGCAATATTTAAATTCTGGGGGCAAGTCTCTCTGCCTGATGCTCTGTCCCTGGGCTGTTAGCTTTTGTGAATCTCCCCACTTAGTATATATTAAGCCTCCCAGTTTCACATTCAATACTGTTATTATGATACCACAAACTATTAAGTCTAAACTACCAAAGCAAAGTGTAAATATAGCAATGTAGCTTTGTTATGTTCCGTATATTGGTTACAAAATCATAATCAGTAATTGTGGATCGCAGTTATTTATATAAAATAGCATCTTCTAATTTATCTCATGTTTACTTAAATGCATAGGCCCAAAATAATTAAGGTAGCTGTCACGTGAGACCAGATGACCGCTTGTTTCATTGCTGCTGTACCTTACGTACCAAGCTGTGTTCGTTTTCCTTTTGAGGATTCCTTAGTTTTGTTTTCACCTTTTTGTTTCTTTGCTGAGGTTTTTGGACCTTTTGAGGAGGTCTTGCCGGATGTGAGATTTTCTGACATTTTTTTCAGATTTCTCTAGAGAAAGATACGTATCATCAGTAAACTTTAAACAGACAATGGAATGCCAGATGTATGAGTGAAAATTTGGTCCATGACTTTGTGCAGTTTATCATTACAGTAATATTTTCATACTCAGCCAAAGGTATGTTCCATAATTTAAGACCATAAACTGTATTTTGATATAATATGTAATAGAAATACTTCTGTCCAGGGTGATTAAGTATGGAAACTGACTATCCAAACTAGTGAAAGGTTAAGTTAGGATAGGGGTTTCCCTTATAGAAAGCTAAGGACCTGAGCTACAGTGGAAAGAGTGCAGGTGAAAATTCTCTAGTTGTAAATATTTGTCCCACTGTCCTCAGATGTAAATCATTACTCAGACGCACAAAGCATTTCTGGGCTTTTCTATTTCCAGTTCATTTTGCAGCGTAGCTCTGTGGAAGACCAACTTGGAAAGAAGTTGTATGCATAACTGCATGTAGCAGCCACCCAGCTGGAGACGACACCGTAGGAAGGCTGCTCTTGTTTCGGTGACTCTCCTTCTCCCCAGCACCTGGAACCAGGGTGGGAACGGCAGTGTCGCAGAGGCTCGGTTCCGTCGCAGAGGCGGCAGTGCAGCACAGCCAGCCCGCTGTACAGCCCGCAGCGCGCCGCCACGAAACACGCTGCCAGCACCATCCTGGGGAAGGTACACACGTAGCAGCCGATGGAACAGCTACATCGGGGTGGTCCGAATTCTGTTAGGAGAAGCACTGGAACTGGGTTGATGATGTTATTGAACAGCTAGAAGTATTTTACGGGGATAAGGACGGGTTGTGTCCTTCCTCTTCCATGTTCCCCCTTTTTCTTAAGACTGTAAACTGACTGGGAGAAGAACTATTTTTTAAATGTCTACAAAGCACCTACAGTATTTGGATGCTATTATTATTTTAACACTAATAAGAGGAAAGTAGATGGACTTACAGGATAGTAAGAGATGGCACCTTCAAGAACTGTGTCATGACACAACTCTTTCTGATGAACTCTTACAGGAGCTACAGCCTGTCTGCTGCACATGCAAACAGCCGTTTACTGTCAAGATGCTTAAGGTGAAAAGGTGAGTTTATAAAGTAAATGTTCTATCTTGAGACTTTCCCAATGAAAGGCCTAAAATAGCGTGAGCGTTAAAACAAACACACCGTGGCCTGTGCATTTGCAATTTCAGTGGTCATCCTGGCTTTGGGCTGGTCTTTCATTCCCAGGCTGAGAAACAGTGTTTTTCTGTCTTGTGACACAGATTTCAAATACTCCAGAAGCAAGCAATGTAATTTTAGCTTGCAATCTGAATTTTAGTTTGGAGATGGCCACTGCTGACAAGATACAGGTCATGGATTATAGCCTGGGTTTGGGATCTATGTAAACTTCCCATGAATTCAGGGTCAATTTTGCTGTTGACTTTACTGGGAACAGAGTCTGACACTCTTATTACAGTTATGCATTTTTCTTTTTCACTACAATCAAACCAGAAAAATATACTCTATAAATCCTCAGGCTCTTTTCTCTGTCATACTGGATCTTGCAGACCACAGGTGGCAAGCTGCATCCAGGGGATGTTAGTGCATTTCTCTGTTGTTTGATCATCATGGCAAATACAGCCCCCTTCATTAATCCATCTGAAGAACTGTAGCAATTTAATCTTCTGCTTTTTCCAAAAAGCAGTGATAATACCAATGCAAAACAGATGAATGTTTCAGAATTCTGAAACTTTTTGCCTTGCACGGGATGATGTTTTTGTAAGATTAAAAAAGCCCACAAGTCACATATAATGAATGTAAGGAGAAAGTTAGGAGGTTTTTCTGCCCTTGTTCTCACAGTCTTTTTGTCAAATACAGGACTATAAACATTGATGATATTTTTATGTCTGACATGCAATATATTTCCCCAGCCATAATCTTTCAAAGGAGCCTCTGCACTGAACAACATGCTTAGTTTATAGTTCTGAAACAGTTAGGGCTACCTAACTTAAAGTGCATAGCAATTCAGATGGTTAGAAGAGGCTAATTTCCCCTTATTTTAAAAAAAGAAGCACAAAGCTATTTATTATCTATCTCCCTGTATATTTTACATTAAAAAAAAAATTGTGACCTATTCTGTAAATGGATTCTGTGACTACTCTTAATTTGAAACCAACCTTGATGCCTCTGGATAAAAGCACAGCCCTCCAGGACAGGAGGAGCGGCCAGCTGATTTAGAAATTAGTTGAAGGACAATACGAACCATCTCATATGTATTTCAGTCACATTGTCTTACTTCACCATTTCCTAAGTATACACTGAAACAAAGCCAAATTGGAAATTTCAAGTTCTTTCTTCTGAGTAACCTAAACCCTAAGTCACATGAATAGAGGAAACACTGAGGGCTGTGGTAAGTCATATGCCTAGGTTTAGTACAGTAACTTTCAAGTAAAAACATCCCTTTTCTTTCCACTGACTTCAAGTATATTATAGCTATAAAACCAGTTAGAACTTTGGAAAATTGTCTCCCAGTAATGCAGTTCCTCCTCCTTTATCAGGTGTAGAGGTACACACAGCACTATATACGTAAGGGCAGTGCTGGTGACTGAGTGCATGTTTCTGCGTATGTGAATACAAAAAGTATCCCTGTTTGAGGGTTGCAAAGGAATACAGCAGTCAGTAGGACTGTTCACGGTTCCATCTGCGATGCACAGAACCTCACCAACTGGAAAGCAGATAGCAAAGCACAAATTAATTATCTCCTTTTACAATATCCTTAATGCCGTATCGCCTCTACCCACTTGTCATCCTGTGGGCATATGAGTGTCAGTGGTTAGGAAACATGTAAGGCCTCCAAAGAAAGCAAAGGCAGAACTTCTAAAAACTTCTCTGGAAGCATAATCAAGCCCATAGCCATTTACAAATTATGCATGCAAAGTTGTTTTTTTACACAGGATTGTGCTTCTAACCCCCAGGTGCTCCCTGCAGGAAACCAACATGCACTGAAAACTTTAGAATAGCTACTGAAGTGCAGTCTTTTGCATCCCTCCTCTTAAAAAAAAAAAAAAATCCTAATGGTTCTTAATGTGTAAGATAAAAGCCACTATTTTCAGAAGTGACTTTAGGGGTTTGGGTTTTTTCACTGCCTGAGTTTTTATATAATGTACCAAATCCTATCAAGAAAACTATGAAAAAAATTGGTGTCTGTATTAGGGAGCTGTCTGAAAATATGACAAAAAGATAATTTCATCTGTGATTAGTTCCTTTCCTCTTAGGGATATTTCTGTATTGCTTATTTAGAAAGCATTTTTGCCCAGAAATATGCAAATGTATTATGCCTTTCCATGAATCCTTACATAAATTCATGATTCCACGATTGAGAAGAGAGGTTGGAAGCAACATCTAAATTAACATAATTTAAGAAATTTAAGAGTGCAAAACCTACAAAAACCCCCACAGTTGTTTTAAACATTGCAATATCTTTTATTTTTAAAAAGTAGGTAATGTATTATATTCAAATGTCATTAAATATGTTCAGTCTAATTTTTCAGTAATTTTTCAGTGGAGCACAGTTTTACATTATTTAATTGGTAAAGCCCAAGTAAATATTTGACAATTGTGTTTGATGTTTAGTAGCCTAGTTTATTTATAGATGGCTGTAATATTTTGAACATTAGGCTCAAGAGAAAAAGTAAGATCACAGTGTTCCCCTAATCATTTAATGTACTGAAACATTTACAGTTACAAAACAGATCCGTGAAGTTGCTAGGTATGGCAAAAGAGGAAAGTTAATTAGCTCTCAGTACTACAAAAGATGCTGTCTGAATTGAGCACACAGAATGATTCATTAGTTGCCTAATTGAAGGATTTAAGGTCAAGACTGTGTGCATTACTAATCTAGCAGTGTAATTTAGTACAATTTGGAATGACGGAAGAATCGAGTGCACTTCCACTTAACAAAAGCACTACAAGGAAATTATCAAAAACGTGCTACTTGCTTTTTTGTTGTTGTGTCACTGTCAAGCTAAAAATCACATTTAGAAACTTGTTAAAAATATCATCTTGAGAATGACCTGATTTCTCCAGAAATTTGTACACAAAGTTGCCTTTAATTAAATTTATTCTACTTTGTTCTACACAAAGAGCAAATAATACAAACACCTAAAGTTTCTATTGTTGATAATGCTTGTGCATATTTGGACACAACTTCATTGCATAAGTTGTAGGGAGTAAAGCTAAGTGTGTGCAACTGCTAAATCATTTCACCACATGAATAGTTCTATCTGAACGTACCTGGGTTCACAAATACAACTTTTCATTAAATTAGGCCTACTTGAACCCAGCGTAGATTTTGTTATTTGATAGAAACCAATAGAGGTAGTTACAGGCTCTGGGAGGATAAGTACAATACGTGTAAAATTAGATTAAGAATTAATAAGAAAGGCACAGAGAACAAAATGGAAAATTTCATTAAAACATTGGCTAATACTGTGTTCTGTTCCTCTCCTTTCTTCCATTCAAATAGAATAGAATTGGGAAAGGTAAAGCAGGAATGATTGAAGATGTGGAACGTGTGTTGTACTAGGAATAAACTAGAATTCTTTTTAGCCTGGACTGAAGAGGATATGACAGCAGTCAATAAAATCATGAGAGGCATGGAGAAAGTGACCAGGGAATGATTATTCATGGTCTTTCATAATACAAGATCCAGCTGGCATCACATGAGCTTACCAAAGGACAGACTGAAAACAAACAGAAGCGGGACAGAAGTATTTCATTGCACAATAGCTGTTGAATTATGGAGCATAGTGCCTGTGGACAGGATAGCCACCAAAAGTGCACAATTTCAAAAAGTAACAGGGCAAACTGACAGACAAAAAATTGAGGGCTACTAAAATTAATGATAATACCTCTGGCTATAGAAATGAAGTCATAAATCCAAGAAAGAAGGGTGTGAAGAATGGAAGTATGGCTTTATTATAATCTTGCCCAGGCCCTTACTGGCCCAGACATAACTTCTGGTGTGAGACGGTACAGCTGGCCTACGTTATTAACATTTATGACCGATTTGGTCGGTGCTTCAGTAGTTAGTAAGTATGATATTGAAGTTGTCACAACATGATCCTGTCAGGAAGCAAACCCTAGCGTATATTGCCTTGTTGTGACTCTGCAACCAGAACTGTTACGTTGTAACGATTTACGCCAGAGAAGACTTTTTTTTTTTAAAGCAAAGTTAATAATAATAATAATAAAAAACAATGATAATCTCATCTTTTAAACGCGACAGCTAGGCTGCTGGCACAAAGCACCGTTCGAGGCGGGAGGACTGTGCCGGGCGCTGCCGGCTTCGCTCCCCGTTGAGAGGGGGGTGGCAGCCGCCCGGGGCAGCCCACCAGCACCCCTGCGGCCCCGGCACAGCCACCGCCGGGCCCCTTCCCCCCCGCAGGCCGGGGGCAGAGGAAGACGCTGGGCCCGCCGGCAGGTTACGCGGTGAAAGAGGCGGCTGAGGCGGTCTCGGTCGCTCGGAGCAGGCCGCGGCCCAACCGGTATTCGCTGTCGGCTGCCGCCCGTGCTCTCAAGCCTGTCATTTTTCACCCGTTTCCACTAGCGCAGCGGGCCCGCTTCCTCGCCTTGCCGGGTCCCCTTTGCCCCGGCCGCTTCCCGCCGCTCCCGCCCGGCCGGCCCTACCTGCGCGGCCCCGGCCCCGCCGCGTCCCTGGCGCCGCGCGGTTGTCGGGGCAACGGGGAGCGCCAGGATTGACGCTTCCAACAGGCAATCAGCGCTCTGCTTTTCAAACCCGCCCCGCGAGGGGAAGCCGCTATTGGAGGGTCCTTACAGGAACGCAGCTGTTCTGATCAAAACTACACGTCCCAGCATGCCTTGTGCGGAGAGGCTTGTGGCCGGCGGGGTAAGTGAGGAGCAGAGCATGATGGGGGCTGTAGGCGGCCGCTGTGGCCCCAGCTCCGCACAGCCACGCGCGGTGCCCTCTCCTCGACATTAGGTGCCAAGCGGTGGCTGGGGGCTTCTGCGGCTGGGAAGGAGGTTTGGATGCGATTTGGTAATACGCAGATTTGTATTCCACATCTTTCATATTTTTGATGCATAAAAGATAACTTAGTTTGCTTTGCTGCAATATAAAACGTAGGAATAGGAGCCCTGCGGTATTTTTCCCTCTGCGTTTGCTGAGCACCCAGTGCTGGTCTTTGGTGGCACTCCAAGGGCACTCCCACCCTCCTTCATGGTAGGCAGGAGGCATCCTCGGTGTCTTACACTTCCTTCTCCACTGCCAGGAAGTTCTCTTATTTCTCTCTTAAAATGCCTGCTACTCCCCCTGGTTTTGCCTTACCCTTCTTTATCCTCTCTTTTGGTACCAGTGCTCACACCGGTGCTTGCTGCACGAATTAGGCAGCCGGGTGCAGTTACCATAACCCGGGCTTTATCCCGGGCACTACGTCCCGTCAGGCAGCGGTCACTTCTGCGGTGCGGTGCAACTGGCCAAGACCCGGGTCAGGGGACCGTTTCTCTGAAGTACAGTTAATAACTGTAATAGTTTAATTGCACGTAAGTGGAATGCCTTAAGCATATCAGTCGTTCCATTCAGTTCGCTGGGCTGGCTGCCTTTCGTAACTACAATTCAGTGTCCAGAAAGGGGTTTTTTATTACAGACGGGACACAGATAATTATAACATAAGCGTTACCCCCCCCCNGCACGAAGCGGTGCCTGGGAGGGCGGGGAGCGTATCCCCGGCCTCCAGCCCTTGGTTTTGGGGTGCCGCGGTAAATCAGCGCCGAGCCCGGGAGGGGGCAGGGGGCTGTCCCGCTGCGCCGGGGGTGCGGGCGAGGCGGCCGGCGGCTGCTCCCGGCGAGTGGCCGGGGGCCTGCGGCGGGGGGGGGGCGGG
>VXBL01006379.1:2100037-2115946 GCA_013400195.1 Aramus guarauna
GGGAGGGGAGGTCGGCGTCCGTCCCCTGCGCGACCTGAACGGCCGTGCGAGCCCAGCCGGCGCAGGTGTGCTTGTGAGCCGCGGGCGGGGGCTGGGAGGAGAGGCCGGGGCGGTGCTGTGGGAGCAGAGGAAGGGGCTGCCTGGGGCGGGCGCTGCCGGCTGTCGCACCCTCAGCTGCGGAGCCCCTGCGGGGTCTTGGCTGGTGCCTGCAACCAGCCCTGCGTTCTGGAGTGCGCCGGGGCTGCCCAGGAGAGGGGCTGCGATCGACACGTGTTGAAAAATTAATCTGGGTGGTGATTCTTGTGTTTGGGTTATATAAGAAACCTTTCTTACACAAATTAGCAATCATTTGTTTAGTATGGCGCACCTTTAAATTTATTCACAACCTCGGCTGTCTCCTCTGTTCCTAAAGTCAACAATCTTTTATCTGAAATCAATGTCCCTGGCTACCTATTAAGTACTTCAGAAAACATTTATAAAATGTTTGGGAGTCAGTAAAGTTAGTGACAGAATAACGTCTAACCATGCTGGATACTATAGAGAGTAATGTTTCAAACTGTTTATAAGGTTCTCCCCTCAGTTTTCCCCTCATGCCCATCTAAAACGTGAGTCTCTGCTGTTAATCATGATGCTCGAATACAATTACCTCCTGGTCTTTTTGTTCGCTTCGTGATCACCATTGGTTTGCATTCCGTCTTTTACAGCTGTAGAATTGGATATTATATCATATGCTCAGGTAATTCGTCTGAATTGCAATTTGGCGTGCTGGGTCTCCACTTCTAAGAATGAATGATGCTAATACTAAAGTCTAAGAAAAATGCTGTCTGTCTTGAAAATTCCATTTCTTTCAAGGACCAGACAGCAAGCTGACAGCAGGGGAAAATACCCGCTACAGCAGTAGATAAGTTTTCCAGAAGAGTCAACACAGATGAGAGGCTTTTGGCACTGCTATGGACACAGAAGGAAATGAGTCAGGATGTCTTGCATACATGATGTTGATGTTGGGAAGTGAGAGAGGAAGAGGTTTTCAGCAAGTGACTCCATAATTCCAAAGGGACCAAAATTCCACTATTAAATACATGTCCTGACAGCCTATCTGCAAATTTAAGAGCTTGTCCAAACTTTTCTTTGGGTTCTGCAGAACATGTGAAATATTATGAGGAAGGTCTTAAATTCAGCGTAATGTGCCAGTGCCTTTCACGGAAGATGAACATCTTTGGAGTCCAGGTTGTCAGCGCAGACTGCTCCGATGCTACTGTATTCATGCTTTTGTGTGTGTTTTCCAACCGACATGGACTTCTTTTCCTTTCAGAAATGGACAATCCTGAAGAGGCTGTGAGCAGCTGCTGTGCTCACAATGATGACAATCTTTGCAGCTACAAACAACACCTGTCAGTATCACAGGACCGGCTGTTGGAGGACCAGCTTAGAAGGAAGTTAAAATTCTTCTTCATGAACCCATGTGAGAAATTCTGGGCCCGGGGCAGGAAACCTTGGAAACTTGGGATTCAGCTACTCAAAATAGCGATGGTTACTATTCAGGTGAGTAACTATGGAAGCAGGGACTCTTCTTAGCCTGTGGGAACTCAAATAAGGAGTACAGGTGACAAATGCTGTTCTTGGTGTGGTGCAGAGACACGAGAGGATAGACTGCAAAACTGTCTTAGTTGCATATATTTAGCTTAGATCTCAGATGGTATAATTTTCTCCTAAAACTATTGACTGAAAGACCTTTCCTAAGACTGGAGATGAAAGAAACCATGTTTAAGGGCTCTACTTTACTTTTTAATTTATTTTTTTTCTTTCCCCCTTTTTTTTCCCCAAAGGTTGGCATCCTTACACATCTATTCCACCCCCAATGCCTGAGCATGTTTGTGATCAAAGGATGGAACAGTCAGTCTCTTGTGTTTCAGTATCGCAGTGATATGAACTGAAACTGGTGGCTTTTTCATGACGTTTGCTTGTGTCTTGCATATGGTATACAAACTCTTGTAGTGAAAAAAAAAAAACAGAAAGTCTGCCCCACTCTTCCTCTCACCCAGCCTTGCACCACGGATTTCGTATGACACATTTATCTGCTGCCCAAGACACAACTGTTTGTATCAAACAAAGTTCTGGGGTTAAGGAGGAAGAATGTCTTTCATAAACCTTTCAAACCTTCATGATGATCCTTCAGAGTCGCCTGCATGTGATTTACCTTTATGGTGGTGTCACTGCCATGACAATACAAGTATAGTGAAGAATGTTTTCCATGGTTGCATGAATGATGGGACAAAGTGCAGAAACAATTGTTCTGCTATACATCTGGCAGTGTGTTTGTATCCCTTGCTGCTTCAATTTTAAATATATCATTATCCTCCGATTGTCATCTGTCCCATTTTGCCACTAGAAGTAAAATCTGATGGTGGAAGAGCATAAGTAAGAAAGAAACTAATACTGATTTAGGCTTTTCAGAGAAAATCTGGCAGTAGGTAATTCGGTCAGCACTGTTGATTTGCTGGTGTATTCCTGTGTGCCTAGCACTCTGAGCTTCCCACAGAGCATTTTAGTATCTCTGTAACTGAGTTATCCTTATCACAACCTACATATCCAGTTCGCATCGTGACCGTAAAACTAATCTGTAGACTACTGATTCAGACTTATCTCTGATGAGTGTCTTCACAATACTCCTGACGCTGGATTTGAAACAATAGTCGCTGAAGAGAATTGCGAGCTCCCACGAACAATGCGTCGCATTCTTCCAGGCACCTTTTCCAGCCTGGATGGTAGCTAGCAGGGGTTTATGCTAACTTTTCATGAACAGTTGCAGTATATTTTTTTAAGGGCTTCAGAGGTTATCCTGTTACAAGCACAGTTTTGATCGGTTAGTCTCAAAGCACCTTTCGCTGAAACCTGAGGGAGGGATGTTTGTTTTTCTGAGCTGGCCTCAATTTGCCTTTTCTGCACTGGAGTAAGGACTTCAAAGTGGGGTCTGGTTAAGTCCTGTCCTGCCTTCTTGGCTGAGGAACACTGATATTCCCCAAGGCAAGTCATATTAATGTCTGGGTGAACTAACAAAGCGTGTGTAACAGTATATGGGTAGCTTGAATTTGAGATGGTATCCTTTTCTTTGTAAAAATGTGAGTCCTTGGCCAAGATGCTAGTAAACGTGTTAAATGAACATTCTTGAAACCCATTGTTTCCCTAAAGTCAAACTTTCTTTTGACTGGCTGTGAAATGGAGCAGCCTGCATGTAAGTGCCATGTCTACCAGCATGATGGAAGTGTGGCTGTTTGCAGGACAGGATTTGTAGGTTAATCCAGCAGCCGACTTTGTCTTTGAACAGGAAATATAAATGTCTTTTTCAGCTGGTGGTGTTTGGATTGACCAATCAAATGGTGGTTGCCTTCAAAGAAGAGAACACTGTTGCATTCAAACATCTCTTCTTGAAAGGATACATGGACAGAATGGATGACACCTATGCTGTATACACACAGACAGATGTCTATGACCAGATATTCTTTGCAATAAACCAGGTAAGGATCGTCACTGCAATATATACAATACGTACGCTCTTTACCTGGGTGCCTTTTCTTCTTCCTCATTCCCTGATGGCGCCTGGAATTGAACTTCTGTGCCAGTTGCTGAAGACTAGAATGTTGACTCATGCAGGTTTTCTGTCGTTGCTGGAGCATTGTACTTGTGGTGACATCCTTAAAACTAATCCGTATACTAATTCTGCACTAAATGCAGTCCTTGAGCCAGAATGCTTTGCAAATAATGAATTAGGCTTTCTAGTAAGGATTGTAAAAAGAAAAAAAAAATAAGCAAAAAGGTATTTAGAAACAAATTCTGCACTTACTGTTTTTGTCAAATACCTTAAAATATTTGAGGTCTCAACTGTAGTGTGGTGTGGGTTTCCAAGTTCTTTAGGTGACCTTTTAAATAAAAAAGATGGGTTATGGGTAGATCCAAACACATTTGTGCTTTTTTTTCCCCCTTTCTTTTTTTCCCAAGACTAACAGTTTTGGTGCCATCTAAGCTGGTTTGTCTGTTTGTTCTGAACTTTAGTACTTACAGCTGCCCAACATCTCTGTTGGAAACCACGCTTATGAGAAGAGGGGAGCAGAAGAGGCAGCTCTGGCTGTATGTCAGCATTTCTACAAGCGAGGAATCATCTGTCCCGGAAATGACACCTTTGATATAGATCCAGAGATTGTGACTGGTGATGAGCCTAATCTATTGTATTGGTTCTTTGGGAGGAGGGACCTTACACTTATGATTAGTTTTTAAAAAACCCCACAGTCCTCTAATGTCCTAACACATGATCTGTATTGAACTTACTACCAACCAAAACTGGTAAGAAAACTATTGTGTAACCAACCTTCGGCCCTCACCTCCAAGGTAACAGTCCTTTATGTCTACTGCCACAAAACAAATGATGAGCCGTTAGCACCGATGGCCATCTAATGCAAGTATTTCGGGCTAATTTCAGGAGCCTTCCCTATGAATTCATGATGAATAACATGGCGGGTTCAGGGAAGCCGATATATTTGTCAGCTAGCTTCCCAAACGACTCCTCACTTAAACGTGTTATCTTGTCTGGTATAGTCAACAGCTTTTTACGGCCTCGTGAGTGGGAAAGGCAGATTACAGTTAAAGAGCGTGATAACCCATGAGATATTGTTGTGAGTACTTATCCATTGCAGACTGCTTGTACATTGAGCCAATGACGCCGTTAGACAGCACAACAGTGGGAAAGCACAACTTGAATTTCACTCTGGATTTCCACAGGTGAGGAGGAATCAGCACCTCCTGTATTGGGGTATTTGTACATTTTCCCTGTGAAAACCTAATACAAAGCTCTTTTGCAGACTGGTGATGGTGCAGCTCGTGTTCAATCTGAAGGCAATCAACCTCCAGACCGTTCGTCACCACGAGCTCCCTGACTGTTACGATTTCACTCTGACGGTACGTGGAAGCCTGCCACGTGTCTTTCTGTTCAAAAAGAGAAATCGTTCTTGCTCATTTACCATACGCAGTCAGCGCAGATGTTTTCTGAAGAGCGTTTGAGCACCGTTGACTGGTCCCCAATGGTGTCTGCATTGCTCTGTCATGGCTTAGTGTACCCTGTAAATAACCACCATTTGTGGCTGTGGGAGGTTAAGCTTTGAGTGCTGGTGATGTGGTCCTGAAGCACTTGCGTGGCCTACAGCCTTTTGTGCTCTAATCTATCTGAAGTATAAGGAAAGCGTAAACCTCTTCTCTTTAGAGAGATGCTTCTAGGAAAGGCTGTTTTCAGATCATGGAGGAGTGAGGTTGTAGTTTAAAAGAATTTCACCTAGAATCTAGTTGATAAGCAATTTGTGGCAAATATGTGGTTCACTAGATTTGTCTTTTACTTTGACAGCATTTATTTCAATAAACTGAAATTACCATAAGCTTAAACAAGTTTTGTAATGTCTGCCCTACAAGAATTACTCTGAATCATTATGCAAGCTTAGCAATATAGGTGCTACATATGTAACATTTTTTTGTTTTGTTTTGTTTTTTAATACAGATAGTGTTTGATAATAAAGCACATAGTGGAAGAATTAAAATCAGTCTAGACAACGACATAGCAATCAGGGAATGTAAAGACTGGCATGTTTCTGGATCAAGTAAGTAACATAAATGTGTTCAAATTTTCATGCTAAACTTTTCCCACCCAAGTACAATGTTTGTTAACCTTTTTCTTTATTAAAAGATGAAGCACTATTGACATGCATTCTCTAGCAGGTGCGCTCTAAATCCTGATTTTCTAAGGAATTATTGTTCTTACACCTCTGATCTGAAATCCTTTGGCACCCAGCCACACCATTACTTTCCTTAGCAGTTCTCAAACCTTGCACCACTGATACTGTCAAACCAAACTTTTTCCACAACTCGCTGTTCATTCTTCTAGCTTTGGCTACTGAACTTGCACTGCTCATCGCTTAAGGTAGGGCTGTGAACCCTTGTTCTAGCACCAGGCAACAGAAGGACATGTGATAGTGGTGGAAAGTTGAAACTGATTCACTCTTATTTCAGGACTTAGCACCAGGAGAGATAAGGAAGCGCTGTTGCTAAGGCTTGCTGGAGTGGAATGGCTAGAAACACTTCTTACTGCTGCTTGAATGTGGTTTGGCCTGTATTTGGGTGTAACAGAGATGCACAGTATGGTTAAGTATCTGTCTTAAATAGTTACTGACAAGAGCACCTGTTGTTGGCCGGTGGTGAAAAAGCAGAAGGGTGGTTTTTTT
Source organism: Aramus guarauna (assembly GCA_013400195.1). Classification (NCBI taxonomy): domain Eukaryota; kingdom Metazoa; phylum Chordata; class Aves; order Gruiformes; family Aramidae; genus Aramus; species Aramus guarauna. The sequence continues at coordinate 2,106,298 of VXBL01006379.1, forward strand.
TTTAAGGATCAAGATTGGGATTAATTTGGGGGAATTTAATGAAATGCATCACACAATACAAAACACACCACTTATGCAAACGCATATTCCACTAAGTACTCTGTATCGACCAGCTTTGCTAGCTGCTGTGTTATAAACGCACACCAGATGGCATGTGACCTCTAACAGATTGCTTGTGCAGCAGTACAAGAAGGTTTTGATACCAGGCTTCTGTAACAATCCATATTTGATATCTAGGTAGATTGCCTCTGTAACAGTTTTCGAAATCATCTCCTGGAACACCTTGTATTGTTTTCTGAAAGCCCAGGAAAAATACAAAGGCAATGATTGCAATTGGACAGTAACAAGTTGTTGCTGTTCTGGACGACACTGCAAAACCAACTTGAATGGCAGCAATACCTGCGTTAGTGACTTTGGTATAAGCAAGAAGTAGGTGGAGGTTTTCTGGGTAGCGCTGTAGGTATCTTTGTGAAGTCAGCTAAAACTTCAGTATCCCATTTTGGAGAACTGCTTCTTGCAATTTTAACATTAAACATTTAACATTTGTTTCATTCCCCCCCTCCCCCAACATAATCAGTCTTTTAGAATTAAAAATCTAGTCCTTATACGGTATCATCTGGTTTCAGCTGTATGATAGGTATGAAGAACAAAAAGGTGTCTAATGGTAGATTTGGTGCAAAATTTGACCTTAGTTGATTGAGAATATGATTTTTAGCAACATAAAGAGATGGAGAAGTCCTGTCCAGCTCAATGTTGGTCTTGGCTGAGCAGCACTGCAAATTACCTGCACTGCTCTAGCACAGAAAACTTATCTGGTACTCAAACACTGGTTTGGAAGAGAAGTTACATACAATAAAGTTCTTGGGATTTTTAGGCAAGTTCTGTATATTTTTGATGTGATGTCAACCTTCCTAAATTAACTGAAGTAGTATGTGCAATGTAGATGCACTTGTGTCTCATGAAAATATGTCAGACAAGCTTTTGTGGGAAAAATGCTAAGATTTTCCTCAATTCAGTTGCACAAACATACTTAACATCAAAATCTGATTCTTACTTCAATACTCAAGGTAGTCAACAAGATGAAATGCATCTGATTATCAACATGTACACTTTTGTTCTTGCAGTACAGAAGAATACTCATTACATGATGATCTTCGATGCTTTTGTTATATTGACTTGTCTAGCCTCATTGATCCTTTGCACACGATCAGTGGTTAAAGGAATTCAGCTCCAAAGGGTGGGTATAACTCTTTCGTTGGAAAGTCTTCATGTCTTGCGTAAGTCTGATTAACATTTTCCTTTCCTCCCTTCCCCTAGGAATTTGTAAGCTTTTTCCTATATTATTATAAGAAAGAAGTAGCTTTCAGTGATCAAATGGAATTTGTCAATGGATGGTACATCCTGATTATGGTTAGTGATGTCCTAACTATTGTTGGATCAACTCTAAAAATGGAGATACAAGCCAAGGTAAGATACTACACTGTTAAGTGGAAGCAAAACTGATTGTTTCTGTCCCAGCTAGGTTGCTTCTGAGTGGCACGAAATTTTAAAACTCTGTCATCTCTTCTGGAAGTATAATTGAGAAGTGTTGTTTCCAGTTGTGAGACTTAAAACCTCTCAATATAACTAAATATTACAGTTCTAATTATTATTACAATTCTAATTATCTTTGCTCCTTTGTGACTTTAAGGAATAAAATTAACCTCTGAAAGTTTAAGACTGTTTACTTCCTCTTTTCCCCATTTAGGACCACCTATATTTGCTTATTTGATTTTTTTTTTTTTTTAATTTAGCATTTAACTTTCTGTTCCCCATTTAATAAGTGTTTAACTAGCATAGAGACTCTCTCCTTAAACATCACTTTGCTGCTTTCCCGGCTTCTGGTTTCCAGCATGTACATAACAGTCACCCACAGTCTGGTTCTAGACTTTCAATTTTTAAAATAAACTTGATGTAGGAAAAAAAAAAAATCTTTTTGAAACATGTTATCTGCAGTCACAATTAGGGAACAAAAATTATTACAATATGCTATCCTGAAGCACTCTAATGTTCAGATAAAGTTGTTCTTCACTGAATATGTAGCAGACCTTGAAGTGTGACACTGCAACACACAGACTTTGGACAGTAGTGATGAAAGGATGGGTCTGAAATCCATCTGGTGACAGCTTGACTATCATAAATGCCCTGTACAAATCGCCCTATCTTACCTTAGGAACTATAAACTCTGTTCTTAGGAGCAGAGAGAAGCTATGAGGAAGTTGGCTAAGATAAGAGATAACTCTATCTTGCTTTGGGAGAAGCAAAGACGAGAACAAGATTGAAGTAAGATCTTGCATTTGGGATTCCAGTATCTTACCAGATAAACACATCTATTTATATATGTTTCTTTTCTAAGAGAGTATTTTGCTAAAACTCATCTCTAGAGATACACTTCATTTTGCAAGTCTTGTGGACCATAATTACAAGATCTTGTTCCATGTTACTGTGTGAAAATTAATGGCTGAGTATCTGTAATAAGTTCACGTTAAAGTAGCCTAAATATGTTTTTTGTCAACCTGTAAATTAATTACACTAAGATACAAGATTAGCCAGCTTTTAGAGGAATAAAACCAGAAAATAGTGAAAACTTCTTATTCAAGTAAGCTGTCCTGATCTGTTTCAGAGTAGAGCTGCAGTTCAGGGAACAGGGTATATGCTAACTTGGATGAAAATAGGCCAGTATGTATAGGTGGAAAAAAAACCCAGTGAAGTGCCAATAAAATATAAATGACATTCCAGTTAGAATTAATTAGATGCTAATTACTGTTCTCCTTGATAACTGTCTACACCTCACAGTTTCCTGCTACCTAACAAGATCCTCCTCAGTATTTACCTGAGCTCTGCTGCCAAGCCATGCTATTTTTTAAGACCTGCTTTGCCTACCTACTGGAAGAACCTTCTTTGCCCTGCGGTTCTGAAGTCACCGCTACGCTGTCTGTTGGGATGTGGTGGAGAGATTCCCAAGCTGCTCTGGGGAATCTGTCCATGCAGCTGCTACGGATTCCAGAAGCAGTTGCCGTGGGTCTGGAAGCAGCGTAAAAATGTTTGCGGTGCTGCTCTGGAGGTCTTAGTGAGCCAGGTACAGAGGGGATGTCCCTGCACCTGCAGTGCAGCCACACTTTTGGCCTTGCAAATGCAGCTTAGCTCGTTGTCAGAATCTATTTTACAAACAGCCATACGTAAAGGCATGTGAACTGACTTACACTTGAAAGTGCCCTTGCTCTTTGGTGGGACTTCCGCTCTCTGATGCACATTGCCCCAAACTAATTTTCAATGGGAGAGATTGCCAAGGAAAACAATGTTTCTTAATGGATCTTTGTAGTAATGAAAGTCGCAATTTAGAACCCATCAGTTGTTATAATACTTGATTTATTTTCTTTCTTTTTTTTTTCTTCTTTTTTTTTTTTCAGAGTCTGACAAGTTATGATGTCTGTAGCATACTCCTAGGAACATCCACCATGCTTGTGTGGCTTGGAGTCATTCGCTACCTAGGTTTCTTTCAGAAGTATAATGTAAGGATCTCCTGAGATCTTCGTGCTGTTGGTATTTATTCTGTTTGTTGCTATAAGAGGACTGGAAGAAATGCCTGGTTGAATTCTGACTATTTGCGTTGCTTTGTGCAGCTTCTCATCCTAACGCTGCGAGCAGCATTACCCAACGTAATGAGGTTCTGCTGTTGCGCTGCTATGATCTACCTGGGCTATTGTTTCTGTGGCTGGATCGTACTGGGACCATACCATGTGAAGGTAATATACTTAACATGAAAAAAGACAACTTGAATAACAGAATGGATTCCAAACAAATGAGAGATTACTGCTGATGTCTTCTAAGTTTCCATGTCAAGGCTTCCCTTAATATAAAAATAGTGCATCTTCAACATGATGCTGCTCTGTCAGAGTTGTCTGACTTCCATGACTCAGTCAGACTTTCCTCGAGTTATGAAAGCTGTGAGTCAGAAGTAGAAGCTGCCGTGACTCCCAATCATATGCTGGTATTTTGAGAAATAATTTTCATCTTGCAGGACACCGGTGTCAGATTAAAGCTTTGGAGACTTTATCCTTATCCCTTTTAAAAGTTAAATTGGCTTATTTGCACCAGCAGGAGTTTGCAGGTGAATGAATCGAATGTGTATGTGTACAGGAGGTGACAAACTTTGCTCATTCCTCAAATGTTTTACTGTTTGCACCTTATCATGCCCTGGGCATGCAAAGAGATCTGAGGCAGACAGTGAACAGCTGTGTATCTTCTTCATGTTATGTACAGTCTCTGGATCCAAATAAAGTGTTTGTCCCTGGAGGTGTTCAAAAAGCGTGTAGACATGGCACTTTGGGACATGGTCTAGTAGACATGATGGTGTCGGGTTGACGGTTGGACTTGATGATCCTAGATGTCTTTTCCAACCTTAAAGATTCTATGATTCTATGAAGCGGCGATGGATGTTCTTTTCTTCCCTCCTCTCTAGTTTCGCTCTCTGAACACAGTTTCCGAATGTCTTTTTTCACTGATCAATGGAGATGACATGTTTGCCACCTTTGCAAAAATGCAGCAGAAAAGTTACTTGGTTTGGTTATTCAGTAGGATCTACCTCTACTCCTTCATCAGTCTGTTCATCTATATGGTGCTGAGTCTCTTCATTGCACTCATTACAGATACGTATGAAACTGTCAAGGTAAGTGTGAGCTTTTACTCTTCGTTTGGAATAAGGATGGACGATTGGTGCTATCAAAACTCTCATCTCCCTCAATATTTTGACTTGCAGCACAGGCCAAATTAAAGAATAAATATAATGGCTATTTTTGAGGCTGCAGAGTGATGACAAGAGGTTTTTAGTCCTTCCCTACTTCAGTTTTCGTACAAGCCTATCTGATTTCCTGCCCCAATGGTAGCTAAATATCTACTAAAAAGCAGTAATTGCATATTCAGTTTTCTGAATCTTCTAAATTCAGGCTTAAGCAATGTCTGAAAAGTGGTCTGGGGAGGATTTGGGTTACTGTGTGGTTTTGCTCTGCTAAAGGTTTAACTAAATATCAATTTTTAGCACTACCAGCAAGATGGCTTTCCGGAGACAGAACTTCAGAGATTTATATCACAGTGCAAAGACTTACCGAACTCGGGCAGGTACAGGTTAGACGAGGAGAGTTCTGTATCTCTCTTCTGTTGTTGTAATGGTATGTACCTATGTTAAAATTATACATTAATATGTATGCAAAAGCAGCACACCACAAATTGTCCCTGGTATAATGGTCATGAAGAGTACTTCAATTTGGGAGAGTGGGGGGGAAAAAACCCACAAAAATCCCAAACTATTTCTAATGCTCGAGAATGGAGCACTTCAGCGAAATGTCTGCAGCCAACAAACTCCTTAGGAGAGGTGAGGGAACTTTTGAATTAAGAATTACTTAACATGAAAAATAGTACAGCAAGTTAGATAATATATATACAGTAACTGAGGAACCCTGTATCTATAATGCACGAGCATTAAGACTTCCTGTACTTACCGCAATAGTCAGGGCTTACTGAACTCATTCAGTGTCATCTTTTTAGTACTTCCTTGTGCAGTAAGGCGTCCTAACTGAAATGGTAGCAGGCCCGAAACCTAGGGAGAAAATCAGCTTGCCACCTTTGTCAGAGAGCATGCGGTTTACACTTCTATCAAAACACTTGGAAGAGGATTGCCTAACTTCCATATGGAGAGCTTAATGCTTCAGTTATTTGAAGTTCTGTTTCTTCAGGAATACTGACTGCAGGTTACGTGGTTTATATTTAACCTGGCTGGCAGCAGCTCTGAGTCTTCCTTGCTAGGGTCCCTTGGTGGAGGAGCCTTAAAATATTTGCAGCTTGATTACAAAGGTCAAAGGCATTTGCAGCTCCTTGGTATTGGGCTTTTCTGATGTGCTATATTGTTACATGCCAGATAGAGTATATTTCTGAGGGGGAGGAGAAGGGGGCATATTTTGGAGCAGGGAGAGAGCAGAGCCTGCTGTCAGACAGTCCAGAGCAGAGAGATGCTGTTCCGACCGAGTGCCTTTCTTGAAACGAAAGTGTGGGATGAAGCATCTTACCCCTGGGTAAAGGGCACTGCAATGTTAATATTTCCTTCTCTGCACCCACCTCTCAGTTTAAGCAGGCAAGAAACCCAATGCAAGGCGGGACAGGGTGGGGATGTAGTACTTCTCCCTCTGACTTGGAAGCAGGGATCAGGACCCTAGAAGAGCATTCGAAAAGGGAAATTTGATTACTCTCAAGCAACTTATTCTTCAGGAGCACTGGGCAGCCAGCAGTGTCCTGGACTCAGAGCTGTAGGCATTTACATGCCTGGTTTCAGACCCTTGTTTCCTGAACTCATTACCTACTCTTTAATGATTTTATCCTGGTCCAAAATGTCTTGCTCCACGTGCGTGCCTCATACTATGCATGTTAGTGTTGCAAACTGGAAATAGCGGGTTTTTTCTTTAGAAGCTAGACCGGGGGCTGACTTTGCAGTTGCCTGCAAATGCTGGACATTGCTCCTGCTGCAGCCTTCTGGTTTTACTTTGACACAAATGGTCTGTAGGAATAGGTGTCTCAAGTGGGATGCGGAGTTATCAGTTCTATGGCTTCTGCTCTTTAAACAGTCATATGGTCCTACAGGACACACAAGGCTTCTCTGAATTCTTTCACGTGTTCAAAATGTTTTATGGTGGTTCTTTGCAGTTTCTTATCAGTGTATGTCAAATTAATAATTAAATAACTCAGATGCATTTTTAAGGCTTCTTGTACAATGAAACTATTATTTTGATGCATACACCTGACAACTTTTTTCCTCCCTCTCCTGTACAGGTCCTAGTGAACATATTTAATGGATTGTGGGAGTGTCTCATGGAGGCTTTAAAGCAGCACATATTGCAAGAACTGGACAGTGGAGCTGGTGGAAAACCTTTACCTAAATCTTGAGTTTGCTTTTCTCAAAAAACAGTGTAAGCCTGTGGCAGAAGCTTGTGATAAACTTAGAGCCTTTCTGATTAGGCACTCTCACTGCTAGTTCAGGGGTTTGGGGGGGTTTGGTTTTTTATTAATTAAATTGTGCTAGAATGCGAAGGGCATTAAAATGCTCTCTGTGTTCAGAGACTTGGCTAGATTACGTGGGTAGACTAGACATACAGTACTTTTCAACTATAAATAGAAATAGTGCTGGACACCTGCAACTTTGAAGACCAACGTAGCCCTCAGTACTGCAGGCATTATTTAGCTATGGCTGACCCGGCACCGAAGGAATGAAAGCTCACTCGAGAGCCCTCAGCATTTTTTTGTTTGTCTACACTCACAGTAAAAATAAACTAAAACTATGAAATTTGATGTAACTGGTTTCTGGAGACATTACAGTGAACTGATGCACAAACCATTCAAATATGGCTGGGAGCATAAACTAAGTGTTTCTACCAGCCTAAGTACCACTTAGTGTAAGTGGCAGTCTCTTCTCGGAGAGGCCAGGGATATGCCAGGCCACAGCTGAAGTTTGAGGGGTGGGTTGAGTGGAGAAATGTAGATGTAGATGTTCTCCTATATCCAGCGCTGGGTAGGATCAGTTACAGTCTTCAGCTTCAGTGTGCTGACCTTAGGTTTTTAAAGGAAAAGTCAGACAAAAGCACTTTCAAAATATCTATTTTTTTATTTGAAATCTTCTTCTGGTACACAAGTCTGTTGAAGTCTAAACTAAGTTAAATACATAGGCATTTCACACATATGTCTCTGAGAGTCGTATCTCTCCACACTTTAGAAAGTGGGTATTTCCTACCAACCTGCTAACCCAGTACTGTCAGCAGCTGTCTGAAGCATTAGATCTTATCAAAGTTCAGTTCTGACAGCTTAGTTTAGATACTTTGTTGATTGTGATACCATTTAATAGATGCCTTATTTTCTATAGCGTATTTTAGATAACTTGCATTTGTGAGCAACAATCCCGTGGGTACGTGTGACAATGTATAATTCTGTGCACAAAGGTGGATGACACTAAATATGTTCTGTCTGGATGTTTACACATTGTAAATGTGCTACAATAAATGCTTCCAGCTGCAGTAAGTATTGAGTGCGTCAGTATTCATCTTAAGAGTAAATATGTTGCCAGGTTAATATAGGAGCTTTTTTTTTATATAGCAATATGCAATTTCTGGCATGAAGGGGTGTGTGGAGTGTGTGAACTTGCTTTTCCTGTAGTCAGGATCGTTCCTGTGGACTCTGGTGAGGACCCGTTCCCAGTTTGATCCTGTTTAACAGCTTTGCAGAGTTTGCCATAGAAACAAATAAGCAAGTATTAATCCTCACACTAAAAATGCTCTCGTACATTACACAACATTCAAATTCAGCAAAGGCAAATGAAATGCAAGGTGTAGGCAGAACAGATTATTCGCAGTATCTGAAAGTTTCATGTATTGAGGTCCTTGTCTTCCAAGTTACCTAGGCTGGAAGATTTTTGAAGCTTTTCAAGGCCATCTTGCCTTGAAAAGCAATTATTAAGTGACCATGTTTTTTGTTGACACATTAAACTCCTTATGGATTTTTGACAGCACACCATATATAATGTGCATATCACTATTGTATAACATAGTTTGTGCAAGGAATTCTGACAAAGATGGCAAGCGCTGAAATGCAGAGGGCTGACTTCTTAGCAAGGCTTTTTCTCTTAACAGAGTTAAGAGAAAGCTAAGATAGATAACTTGCTGAAAATGCAGGTCCATTTTGTAAACAGCTATGGCATAGTTTGTCAGTACAGTTACAAGGCAAGTAGTAGTCTGATTTCATTTAGAAACCGGGCAGAGCATATGCTTCATCACTGTTAATATTGGCAACAAATTTCAGCACAATTTGACAGAGTTCTAAAATACCAATTTTTTACAAAGTTTTATAGAAGCAGGGAGAAATCGTGTTAACAGAATCCTGCAGTATGAGCTTAAGGCATGGAAAGCTACAATGGGTGACCCCAGAGCAGGAAAAGGCATCGTATATAGATTCTTGTGATTCCTAAAAGGAGAAGTCATCCACTGAACACAGGTTTCTGTTGCCTGAAGAGCAAACTTCACTGTGAAGCTTCTTTTGCAGTGAAAGCCCTGTTAGAGTCTTTAAGTAATGACCTGTGCTTGTGCTACAGCTAAAAAGTAAATCAATCGAGACACACAAATTCATTGGAAAACTTTCCTCTGTTACTTCTGCTGGACTACACGGCTTTTAATTTAGCATTGCTGGCAGCTGTGTGGGTGTGGGGAGACAAGACTTGATGAAAGGCAACTTGCCTTCAAACAGCAATAGGCAGTTTGCCAGTGTGAAGCCAGAGGGGAAGGGCTACTTTAAATTAGCAGAAGGATGAGCAAAGCGAAGGATGGGATGGGGTGGGAGGAAAAGAAGGAACAATTGCTTATAAAGTTAGCAGTGCAGCAATTGGCGTATTTCTGGCCATAGATGTGGGCTGTTACATGGAGGAAAGAAGAACAGTACCCTGACAAGTTACCAGCTTATACCAGCTCAAAATGTCCAGTTCTGACTGGAAAAATAAATGCTGCTTGTATTACACATCTGATATAGAATCATAGAACGGTTTGGGTTGGAAAGGACCTCAAAGATCATCTAGTTCCAACCC
>VXBL01006379.1:2118611-2154404 GCA_013400195.1 Aramus guarauna
TGTGGGGCCGCGATAACGGGCGTGTGCCGGCAACGGGCGGGCTCCGCGGGGCAGCGCTGCTGCTGTCGGGCACCGGGTGGGCCAACAGCCGGAGGTGTTGCTCCAAACTCCTGTTTTGAATTTGCTGCGCGAGGTAGGTCCTGTCTGCCCGCGCTCCCGGGGCTGGCGTTGTCCTGCCGTTCAGCAGCCGGAAACCTTCCGTGCCCGCCGTGTGCCGGCGCGCCGCGGCCACGGAGAGGAGTTGCAGCGTGTTCTGCGTGTGCCGCTTCCCTGGCCGCGTTGCTGCTCCGCCCGCAGCAGCTGAGCGCTCGGTACCGCTGGCGGCTCTGTGGAAGGAGGGCTTGCCTCAGTTTCTTAAACCCGCCGTTCTGAGCAGTGCTAGGGGATGCTCTCCTCTGGGGCAGGCCTTAGTAACAGCTCACGGAGGTGAAGCTGGGGTTATCCGGTCTGATATGTAGAACCCAACTCAATGATTGTTTTATTGATTTGTTTTCTTCGAAACCACCACATCAGTCTCCTTAATACTTCTTCCAGATCTAGAGCTCAAGTAGATAAACGTTGCCGGTACGGATCTCTGGACACTGTTAGTGTTGCTCCTGTAGTGAATTACTAATTTAGTTTTTTTTAAAGTGAATCTGTACTCTGTAGCTTTGTAGCTACTTAATTCAATGGTGCTTTTTCAGGTAGGTGAAGAGCTACGTATTAAAAGCTTATTTCATCAGTAGGCAGCTGTAAATGGTCGTCATTACAGCGGAAACCTCTTTCTGCAATAGTACTGAGCTCTCAAGTGCCTCGCTAAAACATCGTCCAGACAACAGGTTGTCCCGCAGGTACAGCGTTGCAAGGTGGCTATGCCAATGTAGCTCCTACAACTGAGTTAGTAACAACTATTATTTGTGATGCACGGTACTTAATGACACTTAAATACGCATTTAAACATGCATTGCAGTGTGAGTCTTAATTCACAAAAGCTGCTTGTATCAGTGCTTTACAAAACACACTTGGGAAACCTATTGAGTGCTGTTAATCACACTCCTGTGTCTCAGCTGAATCGTTCCATTACTTTGTGGAGAGCTAGGTGCTTGCTTTGGATTATTTTTAGATTATTAGGCTAATAAACATTTGGTAGAGCTAGATAGTCTGTTTTAAATGCAGTAAGTTAATCACTTGGAGCTTTTTAACTTTTTTAAAGCTTCGGCATAAGGTTCTAGTTCTGTAGATTTAATGCAGTTTATTTGGATGTAATGTTGAATCTAATCTAGAAATGGATGAGTTAAAAACAATTGCTGCATTTCATCTATTGCCAAATGAATTATTTCTTGAATATTACACTGGAGAACACCTCTTCTTTATTGGAAGACAAAGCCTAACCGTGACTTAGGCTTGAATCTCACTGCTTCCTCTTAAGCTGAAAAAGTATGTTGCTTTCCTTGACTGAATTTTCTGCTCCCAGTTCCTACAGCTAATTGATAAAGGAAGCTAAAGGCATCAGTGAGAATAATCTGTAGCCAGTGGAATTAAGCGAGGGATGTGTAAAAGTGAAAATATTTCTGTTAGTCAACATCAAGTTTCTAGAATAGCTGTGGGGGCTTGAAAGACAACTTTGGAAAAAACCCCATGTTTTCCATGGTATGTATTTGAATATCAAAGGAAATAATGTTTCTTATAAGGTTTCCTGTTTGATTATTTTTTTTATTATTATGTTTAAGAGCTGTCACTTCAGATATGCTTTTACTGGAAGATTAGGGGAGGATTTTGCTGAGGTCTTGGAGTGGTTCATTCCTTCATGCTGTGAATCTTGACCAGATCCAGCTTAAATCTGTTCCATTTCCTCTTTCTTTCCCACCTACTCCTATGACTTTTACTCTGGGTTAGGTCTTGTTTGTTGTGTACCCACACAAACGCTGCTGCCTGTTCAAGAGAAGCTGGTACAGGAGCAGCGATGGCTTTGGGCGTCAGTGCAGGATGGAAGTACGTAGGTACTTGTTTCCTTAGACAATTCTCACAGCTGTAATTATATGCTTTTTTGTCAGATGTGTTTAAATTTTTCAAAGGTTTTTATATCTTAAACGTTATTAAAACTAGTCTAGTATGTTTATATTATAAATTTAAATAGGGATGTATTCCACAGTTTCTTTTTCTTAAAAATGTGCCTGTGTTTTTCCTGTTTCAAAACCAAAATCAGCCTACCTCCCATCATCTTCATGAATGAATGATTTAAAGCTGCGTGATAAAGATAACCTTTGAACTTCTAATGTTAAAATAGATTTCCCCCCCACACACACACTTCCTCTTAGGAGGTAACACCGTAGTGTCGAATTTACTGTGTTTTTAAACTGTCATTTCTCTTCTTGAGAGATTGCTGGTTCTAGCAAACCAAATGTGCTTTGTGGTCTACAGTTTGGGCTTAAATACCTGTAAACTTCAGGCAGGTGAGGACACAAGTAGTAGGAATTCATCTGAAAACTTGGTCGAAACCAAAAATATTGATTCCTTGAGAAAATCTTATCCTTTATAAGATTCAGAACATGGGGAGTAATTGTTTGGCTGGTAAATGGGACTGGTAATTGGCTTATGCAGTCAGTTCCAGATAGGATGGCTCTACCTTAACACATGGAGGGAGGGTAAAAAAATTACAAGTTACGTTCTGATCTTTGCATGCAGTAGGAAATTTCTGACAATTATGGTACTGGAAAACAGGGTTAAAAAGATTAGGAGAAGGGGAAAGTTTTCAATGTTCTGGTCAGCTGAGACGGGAAAAAAGTTAGTGATTTAAGACATCTACAACAACAGTCTTCTGTGCTTGTTCCCCTGATTTTTTTACATGCCCAGATATTTAAAGAAGTAAATGCCTATGAGTTTAGCCCTTAAAGCTGCGTGTTTGTAACAGAACTGTGCTGTGAAGCCTGCTCTGGTTGTTCAGTCTTTAAGACACCTTTTTCTGGTGGTGGAAGGTGGGTTATTCAGAGAAATATGTTAGCAGTGGCCTCTCTTAATTTCAAATATTTAGTTTTAAGAGAGATAAATGTAGACTTACTATTACAGATCTTCTTATTTAATGCCTACTTACTGAGAAATAGTTGTGTAAATGTTGTGTTTTGATGATTTAATGTGATTGAATGATTTTTAATTATGTGACCATAGGGAAATGTTTCTTGCATTTTGCTATAAAACAGAAAATTGTTAACAGACCTTTTATGTCGTGTGGTGATCTGTGGTGAAACTGCAACGTGAGGAAGCTGTCTGCCAAAGCGTTCTGTTGGTTTCTAATTAATGTATTATTTATGGCAGAAATATGATGGCTCAGTCAGATTTAGATCTAAAAGAGACGGCTCTGAAAGAGGATTTGAAGTTTTACTTCATGAACCCCTGTGAAAAATACAGAGCAAGACATCAACTACCATGGAAACTGGTTTTGCAGATTTTGAAGATACTTATGGTTACTACACAGGTAATCCTTCCTTTGTTTTTACTTTTAGAAAGTGCAGCAGTGATGTGCAGGAGAAGTAGGTCTGTGGTCCTGGGCCTCTGCCATCCCTGGATATTTGTTGCTGACTTGAACTTCCCATTTCAGTCCAGAGAGAAAAAGTTCTATGAAAGGCATGAGGAGGGGGGAGGAATAACATAAACTGATTTAGAAAAGCCTCCTGGCGATTTTTGAGCAGTATTTGATCAGGTATTTTGCTGTCTTTAAGATAACACTGTATAGAAACTACTTTTCTTTCCCACTGAATCAGCGTGGTCTTTTGCTTGCTGTCACAGTACTGCTCTGCGTTCTGCTTCCTGCTGTGTTCACACGCGGTGTAGTTTCACTGGACCGTGTCGAAAGTGAAATCTAGTCAGTAACTCAACGTACGCGTTCAGTGTGAAAATGCTGCGGTCCCTGGGGATGGTGGGGATGACTGGGCTGCAGGAATCAGACGTGCCCCTTGCTTCTGTCATCAAACGATGCATTGCAAGCAGTCGGGTACCTAGATAGGTAGAGGCAAAGAGGGTGTTTTTAAACCGCGCTGCTATCACGGTGTCGTTGGTTATATTACAGTCCACTAAGAAATGGTGACTGGAGGTTGAGGGAAGCAAAATGGGACACATGTAAGTAGAAATGACTTTTCGGGACCTTTGAAATCTAGGACTCTGACATCTGACACTTTGCAAGTACAGCTAAATATGCAACTCCTAAAACCATGCTGAGTTGCAGAATTCCAGGTTTGTTTGACTTGCCCGCTAGAATAAAGCGTAACCCCAGCTTATGTGCCCTGTGTTGTATTGACCACTCTTGCTCTTTGTCTCCCCGCTGGAATGACGCAGCAGGCTCGCTAGCCCCGCTGGCACAGGATTCGGCCTCGGCTGCCGCCGTGCCGGAGTCCTGACGGAGCTCTGGCCGCAGGCAGGAGTGGGATGCAGTGGCCAGTCTGTCGAGGCAGGACTAGCTAAAATCGGCTGTTTGCACTAGTGCTGGCACAATTGCTACCTGCTGTGTCAGAGCTGCTGAGAACAGGGAGCGTATTGTGGGGTGGGCAGCGCAGGCACGGGGTAAGCAGAGAGGAGAGGGTGCCCCATCTTACTCCACTGGCAGCTGTACCTCTGATGTGGATTATTGCCCTCCCTTCAAAGACAAAGCACTAGTCTTTGCGTGAGAGTAATGAGGCAAAAAAGTAACTTCATGTGGCTCTGGAAAGGAGCAGTATTTTCAATCTGCCCTAACCTACTGACTTACATTCTTGGGGAAGTCACTGAACATACAATTTTTCAGTCTGCTGTCCCAGTGTCCCGCTGTCCTTTAGGAGCTGAAGGTGTGCTCTGCTGCTTGGCTTTCAGAGGCCACAAGAGTTCCTGCATTGTCGCTTTGGAATTTTCTTGTCGGCCCTGGGTTGTGCTCAGATGCCAGGCAGGTGGTCAGCAAGAAAAGTAGGGTTTCTGAAGGGAAATTTGTTGCTGCTCTGCAAGGAGGTCTCAAATGTGAGTTAATAGTAAATGGAGAGGTTCAACAAGCACCTCTATGTGGGAGTGAGGGCAAGACCATTGAAGGATGGTCTGGGAGTACATTAAGCCTCTTCCCAGCTGCTTCTGCCTGATGCCCGCCTGGTAGTCAGGACATTTGTGGCATCTTCGCTGTGGCGCAGCAGCGGGGCTATCTGTGCCCAACCGCAATGCAGGAGAGGCTTCTGTCTCAGCACGGGGATAAGTTTTACTCCAATGCTGTGCTGAAATCCCCAAGGGAGTCCCCTGAGGAAACCCTGCTGAGTGTGTTTTATTTCTCTGTATTGCAGCTGGAAGATCCCTGGGTTTTTCTGAGATACTAACTAGACCGCTGCAGATGTATTTGTAGCACTCAGTGATTTTTTTTTTTTTTTTTTTTGCAGTCAACTGAAGATATAAATGGTTGATTTAAAACCTGGCTAAAAGTATGAAGGTTCAGTTCTTTATCTGATGACTGTATATACCCAGCAGAGCTGGCACCCCCATTTCTCTGTCCTGGCTGTGACTTTGCTGTACAACCAAGCAGCCTTGCACTAAACAGACCTGCTGCATGTATTCTTTTAGCCTGGCCCACATCTAAGCAATTACAGTCTAGGACAAAAGATGACATATTTCAGTGAAGGGGGGAAAACAGGTGTGCTTTCCGGTGTTTTGAATGAGGGAATTTGGATGTTAGTGGAGCCTGCCTGCTTTGGGGGATTTCTAAGTTCACAGTTCTTTTGCTTTCAGTTTCTCATTCTTTCTTCTTCCTACTTCTGCCAGTTTCTTGTGGG
The DNA here is from genome assembly GCA_013400195.1 of Aramus guarauna. Classification (NCBI taxonomy): domain Eukaryota; kingdom Metazoa; phylum Chordata; class Aves; order Gruiformes; family Aramidae; genus Aramus; species Aramus guarauna. The sequence goes on from VXBL01006379.1 coordinate 2,124,365, forward strand.
GCTTGGAAACTCCATGCGGTAATGAGGCAGTCTCACGTTTGCAGTTAGTAAGCAGTTTAAAACTAGGATGAAGAGTTAGCTGTTTAGGGCCTGAGGCATCCTCCTGCTACTATATTTGTGAAGAAACTCTTGTTGCTTGATTTTTGACTTCTAGGCCCCATTTATATATTTTTCTGTGGTGGTGACAGTGGGAAGAGCATCCATATGGTAGGGCAACACAGATTCTGAGGACTAACTCTGCTGGCAGCTGCTGTTGCTTATTACAGCCTTCTTAACCAGCACCTGGGTCAGGCAGGGGATGCTTTTTGTTGCTGTGGGGTCCCACGTAGGTTTGCTCTAACCCAGTGCCATGCCGGAGATGGGAAGAGCTGCTGGAATTTGTCCTGTAGCAAAGCAGGACATTTCTGGGGTGGCAGGCTGTGCTGGTAGGTGAGCTGTTCTGCCACCTGCATCCTTAACAAAATTTTTGGCAAATTCAAGTTAGACTTGTTGGTCCAGGATGTGTGAAAGGTGGCAGTGATCTGGCTGTTGGTTTAGTTGCTGCACTAGGTTTTAGAATCAGTGGGAGACTTCTCTGTTGTTCTTACCCTGCATGTGGTAACCTTGATTTTAGTAGTCTCATAGCATTAATTAACAGATTCTTTGCTCCCGTTGCAGCAGGGTTATATGAACAGGCACCTTTCTGTTTTGAATTTATTATAATTCAAAGCTGTTTCCAAAATGTTGCTGCTTGATCAATGTTCAAAATCTGAATTTGTCTTTCTTTCTCTTGTCAGCTTATTCTTTTTGGTTTGAGTAACCAGTTGGTGGTCTCTTTCAAAGAAGAAAACACTATTGCTTTTAAACACCTATTCCTGAAAGGCTATTCTGGAGTTGATGAAGATGACTACAGCTGCAGTATATATACACAACAGGATGCTTATGATAGCATCTTTTATGTTGTTAACCAGGTAAGTGTGTGTGTTTATAATGAACAGTCTTAAAGATGAAGCTATAGTTATAAGCTTCTGCTAAGATTATGGTTTTCTGTCTCTCTTGTTGGATTTCAGTTTTGATATTTCAGTGAATCAGCATAGGTGGGGTATCCTGAATTTTGTGTGTAGATATCTGTATCTCTCTGAGACAATTCTAAACCAAAACTTTACTCTGTTAGTGCGTAGTACTGAAATGTAGGAAGTTTGAAAATTAGTCATCTTGCATGAACTGGAACCTTTGTTTAGGTCTTACTTTGAAGAGCTATGGGCCTGAATATACCTATGCATGGTATTCAAAAAATTTGTGCTTACAGCTATGCTGAATTGCAGCTTTGTAGTGAGTGCCAGAGGCCTCAAAATGGGGAATACGGTACTTCCAGGAATGTAGGGGCACTCACCCTGGTCAGGGATGGTATTTTAAAGAACAGTCCCTTTGCAATCATGGGAGGAAAGTGAATAAATCTAGGATGAAAATTCAGTAAACATTTTTCTATTTAATATTATAAACATATAGAAGTCATGAGATGAAAGACTGCATGTGGAAAAGAAATGTCTCTTGTTTGGGGATGACGATAAGCTCAGAAACTGTTCACATGGGATGAACAGAAAGTGGCTTCAAACCGCCTCTCATTTTCCCTGACCTTGGGACATCGGCTCTGACACTTGGTTTAAAGCAGTTTTGCCCCGTTGGTTATGCCCAGCAGTCGCAGTGGTGCAAAGGCTGTACCTCCTCCTTAAACATGCACTCCCTTGGGGCTTGCTGCTCCTCGGCCACCTCCTCCAAGCAGCAGCAGAGGCATCAACAGGTCAAACGTGCTGTCTCTGCTGTGCTGGACAAGGCCAAGACGCTCACTCCTGGTATGTTAAATGAGCGTTGAAGTAGCTTTCTCAGTTGTCTTTTGAACTCTCAATATTGCCACTATTTCTGCTATAAACTCTATAAACTGTGCTTTTTTTTCCTTCCTTGCTTGCTTTGTCTCACTTTCCTTCTTTTGTAGGCACTAAGGCTGAGGTGAAGTCCAGATAGAAGACAATAGCGAAATAATAGCTTTATATCCTCAAGAATGAGCCAATGTGTGATACAGGCATCAGAAAAAGGTCACTTCATAAAATGTCTATGTTGTATAAATATAGACATATCCTTCAAGGAGGTTTAAACTTCTGTAATCTGAGCTCTTCAGTGTTCTGTGGTGTTCCTGAGGGTTTTTAATCACATGTGAGACTTAGTGTGCCTCCAGGTGAACATTATGGCTGATGTTGCTTTTTTTGTTTGTTTATTTTTGTTTTGTTTTTTAAAGGATGCCTTCTAGGAAGAGACAAGCCAGCTGGCTCCTAAGCTAAAAGCAATGCTTTTCTTGTTTTGAGATGGGCAGCTAGAAGCCATAGGGTTTGGTGTTTTTTGTTTTGAGTTTTATTTTGAAATGCATGGCTGAGGGCGTGGGTGGGTGTGTTGGGGGGGTGCAGGCAGAAGGAGATGATATTACAGAAGATGGTAATAGCTGTAAAATGGAATTTACAGGAGCTGTAAAATGGAATTTTAGGCTTTGTATAATGTGCCACTGTTATACTTCCACACTCTGGAAAAAAACCCAAACAAACATACTTTTCCCCTTGGAAGAGTACACAGCTTTTCCTTCTCTCCTGGGTCCAGTTTGGAACCTGCTATTACAAAGAAGCCGTGCGGAGTTGTTATGCCTGTACCCTGCCTGCGGCAGAGTCTGGAGGACCAGGATGTTCTGCTGGCTGCTCTGGCTCAGGCTGCTTAGAAATGTGTAAACAAGAATTTTGCACTTCGTGTTTTGTAGCATTTGAAAGTGGCACGTGAGTAACCCAGGGCCATGTGTTATGCTGTCAGGAGGGCAGAGCCTGAAAGCACACGTGGACAGAGCAGCAGCTGTTAGATGCAGTGATCTGGAGATGTCCTCAGAGGGACGTGGAGTTGTGACTGACTACTGTTTCCACTCACTTGACCTGCATTAGTCAGACTTGGCTTCCTTAGTTTGCCTTAAGATAAGGTTCTGACAGGGTGTGGAGGCTGTGCTTTTTCTCCCAGGCTGTCTAAACCGGTTGCAAGCTCAGCTGTGAGGAGTCCAAGCAGCGCTGTGAGGCACAGCTTTGGATGGAAATGTGGTCATTCCTGTTACAGTTCTGGACACGGAGCATGTGGCTGTTAATGACCACCAGACTTTGGACCGCAGATGATGGGCTAGTGGCCATCATGCCCATAGGAAGGATGAAATAGGGTGATAATGATGCATAATAACAAAATCCATGTTTAAGGGGAAAAGGGTTTAATCTCTGTTAAAACCAGCTGAACAATTTATTTTTTTAAGGAATGGGAAGCCATGTCTGACTTCCCCATGTTTATTTACTTCTCTGGGAGGTCGATGCTTCCTTCAGAGCAGACCAGTGCTGTATGCTGCCCTGAGCTCTTTCACTAGGTGAGGTGATGATAAAAACTAATCAATTAGATGTTTATACCTTCTTCCTCAAAGGGCCAGGGGTCTGTCTGGCTTCTCGTGGACAACATTAGCGGGTGTTAAGCTGAGCTGGCAGATAGCTGTGTTCATGGCCATTGATTGATCTCCTCAGCTGTTGAGGAGTCAAGAGCCACAGGCAGAGCTGTGCCCCGGGGTTTTCCCTTGCTTGTGCAGGGCTGGAAGGTGTGACTCCAAGGAGCAGAGGATATATCTTGCTTCCAGCAGACACCTAGAACATGTGGAAGGCAAGTCTGGAGGTGACTGGCCTTGAAGGGAGTTCGTTGGTGGTGCTCAGGGCTGATTTGCGTGTGGACAATGCTTGGCTTGGCGTAGTTTTATTTGCTTCCACTTCTAGTCCTTGTTTTTGAGCGTATCTTAGCATAGGCAGGTGACTTGTGCTGTACTTAGAGCAAGCGAAAAAGAAAGTGCCTTCCTCACAAGCATGTTTTTGGTTGCTTCTGTGCTTGGGTAAAGCAGACAGGTTAAATTACTTCTGGAGGCTGCCCAAGCTGGATGCATGTTCCTGGGTTGCTGGTTATACAGCAAACGCATGGCTTCCCTCTTCTAGAGTCACACAGGGAGCAGCTTTGGTTTTACTCCTCGGGTGGATTTGATAAGAACTGTTACTTGGATTGTACGTAAAGCAATCGAGTTTCAAGTGGTGTGAAAAGTAACACCTTCATGAGATAAATACATAAGATATCCCTGGAGTGTGTGTGGTTAGTAGCAATACTGCACAGAAATCGCTGCCAGGCATCCAGTTAAAGCTGTCTGCTGGCTTGTTGTCCGACACACGGGTAGTCACTTGCTGGCAGCCCAGTAGATACGGGGCTTGCAGTCACCGTGTCACCAGGATGCCAGTCACCACTAGTTAGTGGCTAGCAGCACTCTTAACTTCCCGTGAGATATCCACTCTCCACTTACAGACTTTATGTGACAGTAAAGATTTTGGGGGGTGTTTTTTTTGATATACATAACTCTGAGATTGCAAGTTACTGTCTAATGCAAAAAAGACAACAATCTCTAACTTCTGCTTCTGTTTTGTTTTTAAACTAGTACAGGCAATTAAAGAACATAGCCCTGGGGACGCTTGGTTATGAACATGACAGATCAGGTTTAAAAATCTGCAAACAACAGTACAAGAAAGGCACAATGCTTCCTTCCAATGATACACTGAATATAGACATTTCAACTGAAACAGGTATAGTATTGTTATACTAAAAGCACCTTGCTGTGGAGTACTTCTAATGCTAAATCAGTAAAGTTTAAAGCCAAGAAGTCTTTGCATGGCAGTCATGGGAACTTTAACAAGCCTTTTGCCTATTTCTCTCTTGGTTTTTTAGTACCTGTCTAGAAATGGCAACTGTGTAGACTATAGGAAGCTCTTTTCAACTGCTGTCATTAGTGGGTTGTGGATGGGGTTTGTGGCTTTTATTGTTGTTGGGGTGTGGTTTTTTTGCATGTGTGTGTCCCTGCAGAAAGTTCAAATACAGAACTCTGGATGCTGGTCAGTGTGTGCCTTCACTGGGTGGGTGTCTCAGAGCTGAGTCCTTGCTGTTAGCCTCTCACGTTTACTACATAAACCTGCTGCTGATCCCACTAGATGTGGCTCTCTGTGGATGGGCTTGCTCAAAATTAACATGTTGCCTGATTAGGACTTCCCGTTTAACCCAATTACCTCAGTTTTATGCCATGCTCTATGCAAGGTTTTTAAGATTACAGCTTTTCCTTTTCTCCTCCCAGAATGTATCTCTTTTAAGCCACAGGACCTAGCTGGCAACAAGGCTGAACTGAAGCTGAACTCTTCTTTTTTCAATCTTGAATTTTACAGGTAAAGTGGTGTGTGGGGATTTTTTTATTTTTAACTTGTCCTTTCTTATGATTATGGTGGATTCTGAGTTGTACAGTTTCCTTGCTTTGTGTATGCATGTATTTTTGTTTGTATTTACACATGTATTTATACTTTTTTCTTTGTTTTTAAAAACATTCAGGCTTATACAGGTTGAAATCTCCTTCAAGCTGAAAGGCATTGCTCTACAGACAATCCATGCCCGTGAATTGCCTGACTGCTATGCATTTCAAAATACCGTAAGTGAATACGGGGTATGGCACTTCCAACACTGTACATAGAACAAGAGCTTAAGCAAAGGGGTAGTTGTCATCCTTACATTTAGACTGCAAGGGAAAAGCAGTTGAGCATGTCCTGGCCCTTACCCCTCCTTCCCAAAGGTTGCTGAAATGGTGTTGCCATGGGACAATATTTTGTATCATATTCCAGCTGGTAACCTCATAACCTGAGAAGGAGATAAATATTTGTTGAGCAAATAAGTTTAACCTTTAGAAGAACAACAATTACTTATGTCAAAGCACTTGCCAAGCTTTTTTTATGGAATGAGATTTTGTTAGTCTTGCTTCTGATACTCTTGTGTTTCCAGATAACTTTCAATAATAGAGCCCACAGTGGAAAAATCAAAATCTTTTTTGATAGTGACACGGATATTCAAGAATGTAAAGACTGGCACATACTTGGCTCTGGTAAGTATGGTGCATGTGTGTTTGTCTGATAGCAGTGGTACACATCTCCCATCAGTTGCCCTGCTCTTTAACAGTCTGCCTAGCAGGATGTTCTTCATCCTGTTCATCAATTGATATGAGTAAGCCAAGGAAAACACCTGATTTGGGTTCACGTGATGGCTTATAAACCTGTAGATGGAAAGAACACAGTACAGAAAGCCAAACAAGTTTCTGATTGCGGGTCATGGAATGAGAAATGAGGTGGGATTTTTTTGTTTGGTTTTAATTTAATAATGTTGGCATGGGCCAAAGTCTGCATTTCTCTTACCCCATGTAGTTGTAACACTGTTGGAGTACAGATAGACAGGTGAACTTAGTGCAAAAAGGGGACACTTGTATTAATATGCCCATTTTTGGTTTTATTTTGAAGAACTTGAACATGCTTTTCAGTCTTGTGGCCTATATTTGCTGAAAGAATATTTCTTATAGCCCATCTGTTTTTGGGGTGAGAGTGTTTAAATGCAAAACATGTGACATTTTGTAACAGTTTTTGCTCAGAAAGATGTGAAAAGACTAACTCTACTTCCTTTCTTTGACTCGTTACAGTTCTCCAGAAAAACATTCAGTATATTCTAGTCTTTGATGGATTTGTCATTTTAAATTGCCTTGCTTCTCTCATCCTCTGCACGCGATCCATTGTTCTTGCCTTGAGACTACAGAAAGTAAGTACAGTGCTCACAATCTCAATGCTTATTTTGTCTGTCTTGTTTGCTGCTACTCTTGTCAAGTGATGTTTTGAAATACTGGGTAGTATATCTATTGCAGGATGTTGCTCTCTTGCTGTACCTCTCTCTCTAGAAAGGATATGTAGATGTGTAGGTCTCTGAACAGTTGCTAGCTTGAATGGGTTTTTACTTCTGTTTGTGTAGTATGAAGTATTTTGTTGTATCTCTTGAGAGCAAAAGAAGTAGAGTTTTTGGTCCAGGATTTTAGGTAAAATAACTTGAGTCTTTGTCCTGCTAACAGGCAACACATCCTGCACCTTTTGAAACATTAATTCTTCCTTCCCTGCCTTCAGAGTAGCATTCCCTTAGAGGTCTTGTTATAAACTAATACTTTAATGAACATCCCTCAAAGTCAGCTCTAACTGGAGAAAATAGGCTATATGCTGTGCTTTACAACTCTGGGGTTTTTGGTCTTTCTGGAACTGCCCTTTTTCAATTCTTTTCTCCCTCCACAATCCTTGATCACCATCTGCTGTCACCTTCCTCGTTCACCCTCCTTTGCAGACTGAGACTAGCCCTGTTTGACTTCATCTCAAGCTGCTTGCAGAGCTTCACGTAAGCAAACTCAGCTCTTCTGGTACAAATGCTGATGCAGAACCACAAGCTGCGCCCTGTGATGTGCCAGTCTATAACCATTAATTGACACAAACTTTGCAAGCATGTGGCTTATGGGAGTTGGAAAAAGAGTTCAGGACAGGTAGAAAATCAAAGCACAGATACTTGTTTATCTTGTTCAATGTATCTTTTGTTTGTAGCTTGTAAACAAGACGAGGGTGAAGAGGACACAATTCAGCAAAGGCATTGTCAAACTCCTGTCAGGAATAGGGACATTGGCACTTATTCGTGAGCAAAAAGAGCAAGTGAAAGCAATAGGCAGTGTGGGACGTGGTATTGTTGGCTCTATTGGAAATGAGAGCTCTTGCCTTATAGTGGTATTAACTCTTTGACTCCTTCAGCTGGAGTGCTCTGTTGGACAGAAACTTCTGTGAAGGGACTAAAAAGGGGATAACAAGCCACGCTTAGGCTAGTGGGGATTGGTTATGAAGTCAGCTGTTCTGTGGAAAGTTGGTTTTCACCAACCTAAACTAATCTTAATTTTTTCCCTATTTATTTCTATTGCTGTTAAGAATGAGTTTTAAGCTATTATTCCAGAAAATACTACAGGAAAAGAGGGTGTGTGAAACTTGAGCATGGCTGTACTACTGGGACAACTGTACATACCTTTCATCTAAGGTGACCTGTAACTAAACATCTAAATGCTTGTCCATAGAGATTTGTGAACTACTTCTTGGAGAAATACAACCGTCATGTCTGTCATGCTGATCGCCTGGAGTTCATAAATGGATGGTATGTCCTGGTAATTATCAGTGATGTGATGACAATCATTGGATCCATCCTAAAAATGGAAATAAAAGCCAAGGTGAGACTTTAATACTTCAGATAAAAATACTAGTCTTGTTACAACCACATGTAACGTATTTTCACTTGGGGACAAATGAAAGTGAGCTATCATAGTCACTAGTAATCCTGTTTACTTTTGCTAGTTCTTATTTATTCATTGTGCTAGTTTCACTGAAAACTGGTTTCAGTCCCTTTTCCCCAAAGTCTTTCACTAAGACCACATAAGCTACTTAAACATCTCTTTTTCCACTGCTAAGTCCACTAATCCCTGGTACAGGACCTGTGGGTAGGCAGTTCTTAACAAAAAAAAAAAAAACAACCCCCAAACCAACAACTTGGGTTGTGTTATTTCTGTAAGTAGTAGTAGTACATATTGTACTGGGAAACCAAGAGTCATCCCCTTGGATAAAACAGGGGTCTGAACAGCTTGTGGGACTGGAAACGTGGCTGCTTTAGCCTGCTTTGCTGGCCTGGCCAGACTGCAGGCACAGACAGTGTCACCTGCTAGTCCTCAACCTCCTAGTCTGGGCTTGCTGAAATCAGTATGTTTTGTCCAGCTGGCAGCTCTTCAGGGTTTTTCTTGTTTGTCTTTTTTTTGTTTGGTTAGCTTTTTATTTGTGTGTGGGTTTTATGTTTTTTGGTGTGTGGTTGGTGTTTGTGGTGTGTGGGTTGTTTTTTTTTTTGCATCTGTCCCATGTCATCTCGTCCCCCTTCCCCCCCCAATACAGTGGTATGTCAACAATTGATGTGTTCACAAAACTTTGTATTCTGGGAAAAACAGGGTAGGTCGTGTCCTGCTTCACGTGCACTAAGGCTCAAAGGGCAGGTGCCAGAGTGGCCTTCAGAGGAAGCACTTGAGAACCTCTAGCTTTATGGCTGGTGGGGGAATGAGGGTAGAAAGTCTTAAGCTAGATGAGTATCTTGTGCTTATTGCAACCAGTTCTAGCTTTCTAAAGTAAAAATGCAAGTAGAATTGGTTATAAACTCTACTGGTAGTAAAAATGATGTTCAGGTTTCAAACAACTGGCAACCTGTTCAGAGATGCAAATGCATGTAGCATGGAAAGGATTTCCATGCCTTGAGGCTCACTTTTCATTTAAAGATGGCTCATGTTTTACTAAATAGTGAATGAGAGCTTGTTTGTCTAACAACAGCATGTATTAACCTTTTCTTTAAACAAAAATTTTGGAGATACTCAATCTAATATCAAAACTGTATCATAATTAAGATAAAGGCTTTAGTTCTTTATGCAAAACTACAAGAATATCAGTGTAGATAGGCTTTTATTTGCAGCAGTATTGCATTTGGGTGATCTCACTAAATAACTGCAGTTTGCTTTGGTCTGATTTTTGTGATGTAGCAACATCCTTTCAGTATTGGACTGTCCTGCTTTGTTTGTTTGAACTGCTGGAACTTTGAATAGCTGTCAGGCTGACATACCTACTGCTTTAACTTGACCACCTGCTCTGTTTGGATCCCTCAGAACCTCACAAGTTACGATGTCTGCAGCATTTTACTTGGAACTTCAACTTTGCTTGTCTGGGTTGGGGTCATCAGATACCTGGGATATTTTCAAACCTACAATGTAAGGCATGAATGAAATATTCAACAATTAAAGCATTTATTGGTCACTTTTACTCAGGTCTCTCTAACTTGTGGCTTTTCCCCCTTCTCCTTTCTTCCACCCTGATGTGTAGGTGCTCATTTTAACTATGCAGGCGTCACTGCCCAAAGTGCTAAGGTTTTGTTGTTGTGCTGGGATGATTTATCTTGGCTATACTTTCTGTGGTTGGATTGTCCTGGGACCTTATCATGAAAAGGTACGTACTGCTTTTCTGGTCTAACGATGTGTGGATATCTGTGTGTGTATAGTTCTTGGCTATAACAACAGAAATAGGTCTTAAATTCATGTTTTTGTTTAAAAGCTGTACCACGAAGAACATGTGTGTTTCTCCTTCCATGTACGTGTCCTGCTGCTGCTCTGTTTAACAAAATAACTGTATTCTTGCTTTCACGGAGTGCTTGAACTCAATGTGATCTCAAACACAAGGCTCTGTGAGCAGATAGTTTACCCAGGCGATGTCTGGCTGGGGACTAGAATTAAATTGGTTTATCTCTCTCGCCCTCTCCTGGCAGTCCCAGTTCAGTTGGGTTCAAGAGGCACTACTTCACCATTAACATTTCTGGGAATCTCTGTGACTCTGCTTTTTCCAAATCTTTCCTGTGCCATGTAACTTCACCTCCTAAATCTTGACTCGTGAAGCAGTGGATGAAATTGTGTCTTGTTTACTTTGCTTCCTCTGTGTGTGTTGTCAGGCTTTTTGTTGATTGGTTTGTTTTAAGGTTGATACTGAAGTGTGTGCCTGGTATGTCATCTTGTCTGAAACTTTAGGTACAGCAGTAAGGCTTTGTGTTCCAAAACACAAGCAAAGAAACCTGCAAAGCTTGCTTGTTTTCTGTGGTGGTGTTTGTTTTTTCTATTCTTGGCAGATGCTCTATGTGACAGTTTGGAGAGGGGAAAAAAGGCAGATTCCTCTTGTCATAAATTCTAGATGTGCATTAATCAGTAACAAATGTATGACTTCTCATTCTTGATTTCTGGTTACACACAGTATATTGTAACACGCTGCAGTGCTTACTTCAGGTTCTTGCACCCCCAGAGCTCAGATTCCTCTAACATAATGTAATTCTCTCCTTTGAGAAATGTAAGTATTCAGTTTGCACATGTCTCAAGTTGATGACAATACATTTCTCCATGGGATGCTGTGGGATCCTCAGTCATACCAGAGGCTCCATTGTTTATAATGAGCACAGAATACGTACTGCTGTAGCTCCCCTGCAGCAAATACATTCATTATCTGAGCAAAAGGAGGCGTAATCAATGATATGCTTACCTATGAAAGCGTTACCTCTTGCTAAATATCGCAGATCAGCGTCAGGCAGCTGTGGTGTGCGGACAGTTCCCCAGCACCCCGCTGGCAGGCAGTGTGGCACCGCGCGGAGCAGGCAGAGCCCAGGCTGGGTGCGCAGGGCTCTCCGGCTGCAAGAGCTCTCCCTGCTCAGAAACGGGGAGAGCGTTCCCTGCTGTGCAGGTATGCAGCAGAGAGGTCCTCGTGCTCAAAAATTCTGAAGGCTTTAGCTCAAAACCACAGCAATAAGTATGTTTTTTAACTCCTCCTGCTACAGCCAGAGAGAACCCTCCATTTTTGTGTTATGCCCATCCAGGGGCTTATAGGCAAGCAATCCTTAGCAGGTTTCTCTCTATGCATGCATCAAAACTTGGTGGTTACTCATGCCATGCACCCCTTCCTCTAAGATGAGGTCCCATAATGGCTTCAAAAATAAATAAAAAATAAGCAACCCATAGGTAAGATCAGACCTGCTCTTTCTGTGTGACTGTACGTTCTCTCCTCAAACTTTTGCCTCTTGATATCCCGTTTCCAATACGGGACCACAATTCAAGTGAGTGCAGTCATGTTCCTTCACTGATAACTACATTCAAGCATTGACAATTAATTCATATTGTCCCATAGTTAACAAATCCAGTTATGTGGAGGGACAGAGTGTTGCTGGGAAGTGTGCTTACCTAGTTCCTGAATGGAATTTAGCCTCGGGGCATGTTCCAGCTTGGGAAATGGAGTTAGGAATTTAGGAGGATGTCCTTGAAGCAAAACCACGATTTTGTCCAGGGTGTGTTTAGTAGCTTCACAGTACAGCTATAGCTTTTACCTACAGCTCAGGGTTTTCTGAATGACAGGCAGATGATGTTATCGTAAGACAAATCCAGTTTAGATTATTCAAGCTCTGAAGACTGTATCCTATCTTTAACTTAATACAATATTGATTAATGATCCCGTAATGTTGCAGAGCTGGGTAACCAGAGGATGTGGATTCTGTTCCCAGCATAGTGCCACTGATTTACTGTATATATTCTGTGAAATCACTTTATGTGCTTTGGCAAACAGAGTGATATTTTCTTGCAGGTCTAAAAGAGCTTAAAATGCAGTAACTTAAACTTTCTGTGGTGGTCGGTTGCTAGCTGTTTTGCCTGTTGAGCATCACAAGCTTATTTCTTGATAATAAATCTTACTTTTCATGTCAATGTGTAATGCTTAGCCAAGATTATATTTCTACATGGTTCTGTCACTGAAATGTATGTTTTGGTCTGAATGCACAAGAAAGTAAGTGGGGGAGCATTTGATTTGACTGGGTTGGCTTTTTTCTTCTGCTAGGAGTAAAACTCTAAAAAAAAAAAAATTTACTTTTTGTTTTTCTAACACTTTTTTCATTTTCCCTTTAATCTGGATGATTGATCTTCACATTCTATTAATAATTGGTACTTGTTATTTTCTAGTTTGAAGATCTGAACACGGTGGCCGAGTGTCTGTTTTCTTTGGTCAATGGTGATGACATGTTTGCAACGTTTGCTCAAATCCAGCAGAAGAGCATGCTGGTGTGGGTGTTCAGTCGGTTATATCTGTACTCCTTCATTAGTCTGTTTATATACATGATCCTCAGCCTTTTTATTGCACTCATTACTGACTCCTATGACACCATAAAGGTAAAACACTTTTTTCCCATTACACTTCTAATCAGTTTTGTGTTCATTCTTGTTAATCACTCCACACCATATTATCTAGCATTAGTTATGATGATGGGTGAGACTATTAAAATCTTTTAGCTTACTCTGTGGTGAAACTGGGAGGATGACTGGGTAGTCATCCAAATGACTAAGCAATAATTGGCTTGGAAAATCATCCTTAGCGTGTGTTCCTGTTCTGTATTTGCTGCTGCTTTACCTGGCTTCAAAAAGGTGACAGCTAATGGAAACATAAGTGGAAGGATGAGTGGAAAGAGTCAATTTTTAGGTACAGTTACACAGAGCCAGATGAGTCTTGTTTGAAGTGAACGCTTCTTCTCGCAGTGCCAGAAGCTGAGGTCAGGAAGGGTTTGCTGGCATCTCAGATGATGTCCACTTGGCAAGAGTGTGGCAAGGGCCAGGCAGATAACCCTAAACTCATTTAGGTGTCCGGGCTTGCCGCTGCTTGGAAATGTGTGGTTGAAAGGAAATGTCTCCCAAAAGACCCACTACTTCTTATTCAAGTTAAAATTGTGCCATCCATTTCCAGTATAAACTGGCTGAAAGTAAAATGAAGTTTCTGGTAATTACTTTTTGTTCTCATCCTCTAGTGCTGTCTCTGTTTTGTGCTCCTGGTCGCTGCAGTAACCTGTGGGAAGACAATGTGGATCATGCTCCTTAGCTCCCAGCCCTTTCTTGTCTTAGTGTCAGATAAACAGACCAGCAGAATAAGCCTAGTCTGACATGAACCACCGCTTCCAGACCGAGCAAGAGCTCTACTTTCTAAGCATCTCAAAATACAACTTAACTGCCTGAGCTTCTAAGCTTTATTGGAAGGTCTGACCCGCAAAACAGCGTTTTGCTGTTACTCTTCCCTCTGAGCACTTCTCATGGATCAATGGGGGAGCCATTTCAGTGTGCTGAACGGCTGTTTTGCAGAGCATTTCTTCAGCAATGCTGAATATCCATGTTGGGGGCCCCTCAAACCCAGCATTGGTGCTCCTAGGGGAAATGAGCCCAGAGCACTCACCATGAGCACAGCAGGTCAAGGGAGAATTGGTGCCAGTGTGTATGGCTTGAGATAATTTGCTTGGTCTTGTGGACAGCAAACAAAATGTACGAGAATCTGTGAATAATACGAATTAGGTTGCTTTGTTCCACCAACTACATGTGTGGTGTTTCTAGGATGGGATTGTATTTTCTTTTTCTTACTACAGCAACACTGAACAAACTAACCAAATAGTCTGGTTTTGATATCACACTCTAGAGGAAACTTTAGAACACTTCATGCCCAGTAACTTCTCATGTGTTGTAAATAAAATGCTTTCTCTTTCAGAAATACCAACAAAGCGGGTTTCCAGTAACAGATCTACATGAATTTCTAAAAGACCATAGCACTTCTGGTTACAGAAAAGAACGGACTTCCATGCCATTTAACTGCTGCTGTAGGAGGTCAGTAGGGTGTTTTTAACAAGTGTTTTTCTCAGAAGTACACCAGTGAACTTCTTACTGCAAAGTGCTGTTTCACAAATGCTGGAGCATCCAGAATTCAACCTGTGGAATACTTGGACTCTGTTCCTCTTGTGCTTTACTTGGTGTTAGATCTTTAGTCTGCCAATAGTGCAGGGGTGAAAAATTCTGAGGTTAAATGCATGTTTTAAGTGCGTTGCTCGTATGAAGGCTATCATGCAGAAACTGGTGGAAGTTGATGGGAGGACTGCAGAGTATAATGTGGAACTGTCAAGGAGTCAAGGGCAAACTAAGTATCTGCTTCTTGGGGAGAAATGCAAGTCTTCTGTTTCTAAAAAGCTTTTCCACGAGGCTGGGAGCGGTAGCAGAAAGCAAGAGAATGTGATTCAGCTAGGGACCAGTACTTAATCCCAAAGCTATGCTGTGTCTGTGAGGCAAACTGGTTCAAGACTATCTGTCAGACTACTGGAAACACACTTGTAAATGTCTCGTTGACCTTCAAAGGCTTGAGTTTGGTGCTTAGCAATGGTCCTTTTTAAGTTGGTGTTGGTAAGAGATGAACATCCCACCTGGTGCTTGCTGGTCTGGAAGTCTATTCGTTGAATCCTCTTTCTGAGGAAACCTAACACGCCTCTGAATCCCTGATTGAGAGTGGTGGGATCTTGTCTCTGTTCCTAGGCAGTCTGGGAGAATTCTTGCTTGTGCACAGAATGGTCATGGGCACCGTGCAAGGAAGCCAGGCTGTGGGAGAAGGAACAGAGCTGAAGGTGAATGCTTGTTCAGTCCCAACTGGTGTAACAAATCCTGTTTTTGGAGTAGGATAATTTTCTGCTTATATACTGAGGCTTTTGTGAAATGCAACTTTATACTTTTGATGCCCTCTGACAGAGGGAAACCTCATAGCCAAAAAGGAGCATGTGAGATGATGATGGGCAGGTATCCCAGCAGTTGCTGTGGACACTTGAAAGCCAACTAGTTAATAAGAACTCCAGCTAGGTACAGCTTCAGGTATCGCATCCAAGTCACTGTGCAGGATAAGAGATTTTTGGCTGCGTGAGCATAACAAATATGCTTTACTGTAACACACTGCAGAGTATTGAGGGCACAATCCTGGTAGCTGGAGTGCAAATCTAGAGCTTTTGCCACTCTAGCAGGTGCAGGTGTTGATCTGTATCCTGAAATAGGAGAGCACAGAACAGAAGGATCAAAACTCAGCTTGGTCTTGCACGGGTAAATGCTTCCTATTGCATTTCTTGCTGAATGAAAAATTGTGCACTTCTTCTTTTGCAGACAAGAGAGTGATGACAACTTGATACTTATTAATGGATAATTACACACTGAAATTTACCACTAATATATGCAAAGAAAGCATAGCTGTATGGAGGAGAATAATTCTCCAAATTGCAATGAAACACACTGTCTGGACCTACGTCATTGTGAACAGACTAAGCTTACCTAATTATGGAGTTGGGGGAAGAAAAGCTGCTAATGGGACATCAGCTGGCTGACCAGGAGGAGAGCTGAGAAGCTGCATCTGGAGGAGAGCTGTGAAGAACTCTAGTCTTGCCCCAAGTTCTGTCATGTTAAAGAAGGCTGATTCCTGAGCAGTGTCTGTGGGATCTCTGTTTGTTAATCACCTCTAGGAGAAAGGAAAGTGACCCTGAACCATCTGGTGGTGTTAATAAGAAAAAAAAGAAAATAATTTTAAATAATTCCATGTTAAAAAATAAATAGTGAAGGAGAAGGGAGGACTCTTTCACTTGAAGTGATGTATTCAGCATTGAGACTGTAATTTTCTACTTGGCACAACTCATTTTGTTGAAATAAATTTATGTAAAACTACAGAGTTGCACAAAAGTGCAAATCAATTGCTGTTCTCCCTCTTGTATATCATTTTAACACAAACCATGTATAGATCACAAATTTTTTTTACCAGTGTTACTAAAAACAAAAGCAGTTTGTTTTGGGTGTTCTTGGCTTTGAGTCTTTTCTATTATATCCACAATATTTGATGTGTACTGTGTCCAAATTAAACTTAACTACTTTAGCTGTAGGTAAAGTTGCATGGTTGGAAACTTCCATATCACGTATCATCATGTGAAAGATGATGAAAAGATTATTGCTGGGTCTTTTTTTTTTTTTTTTGGTTGGGTGTGGTTTTGGGGTTGTGTTTGTTTGTTTCAGTAATGCACTGCTGTGTTGCCATAACCTGGAGGACAAATTCAGGCAAAAACAGCGCTGGGGAGTTGACTTACCTAATCACTTTTGTTCCAAGTGCATCTTAAGTGGAAGAAAATATGTGACAGCTGAGCCTGGCAGTTGGTTTGTTCAGTTGAGTGTCTAGGTGTCTTTACAGATGACCATCCTAAAGTACTGGAGGTTTTTCCCTTTGACCTTTATATATATATTTTTAATGAGAGCAGAGCATTTTTGGTAGCTGTAAAGCAGTTCTAGTCTAGTACTGGGCAGGCGTTACCAGGTGCTTCTGAAGACTTCTGGTGGTACTGACTGCCCCTGGGGGTAGGCGCACTAATCTATTAGATGCTCTGCTTTGTCTGCATGGGGGCTTTTGCTCCCTGGAAGCAAATTGCTTGTGGCAGATGATGTTCACTTTAGTGTGTTGGCTAGCATCTGGTCTTGATATGTATCCTAAACTATTAATGATGGACTCTGTGGAAGTTCTGGCCTTTGCAATTTGAAATGCTGCCCTTGTATGAGTAAGATGGGTGGCAGCTTTGTTTGGGCTGAGAAGGAAATGATGCTGGTAAAACTTAACAAGATTCCCAATTTACTGAAAGCTGTTCTCAGAAGATTCCTCAAAATACTGTATTACATCCCCTTGAAATCTGGCGTGAAGAAGAGTATCAGAGGGGACCAGGAGTCTTTGATTGCAAATAACCATAATATAGGAAAGTGATGGGCAGAAACTAACTAGAACTTGGAAAACTCATGCTCTGATGCTTCCAGGCAATCAGGAGAACAAAAACTCAACTGTTAAAGGAAGGGTTTGCTAACAGCGTTGTCCAAAGTGTGTGTTCTTGTTAATGGAACTACGTATTTACCTGCAGCCTGATCTGCTGTCCTTGGGCAAAGATGCTAGGAGTTCACAGTACCATCTTGCTGAGACCTTCAGTAGCACCCCCATGAAGCCTGCAGTGGGCAGATGTTGGAAGAATCAAATGCAGCCGTGGTGTTCTCAGCAGTAATCACCTTCGAGCTGTAAAGATGCACAGGTTGGTGGTAGTGTGGACTGGCCTGAACTTGAGATGAAGGGCAAGGGAGAAAATAATTGATTCTTGAAATAAATGTGAATAAATAGTTTCCCGAAGGAAAAATAGACTAGATTTTCCACCACCTTCCTTCTGGGAAACTGGAGAGTTGGATATGTGGGCAAGCTAGTGCTAGATTCACACCTTTTTTGGTAGGTTGAAAACCATTTTTTCTTTTTTTAGTAGGTCTGTCTTCATTCTCTGCCTCTCCTTTGGGATGTTTAAAGAAGAGAGGTTAGTAACTGCAGCTTTCCCAGCAGCACTTCTGGCCGTCGGGTAAGAGCAGCGGTGACTGAGATCTAGAAAGGTGTGCTGTCATTTGAATCTTTCCCCCACTAGTATTTGCCTTCCTGACAATGAATACTTTCTTTTTGGTTGGAAATGAATGTCATTTTGTCTTCCTTAGGCTGCAGCTAGATGTCTAGAAAAAACAGTTTTCATGCTGGTATTTTCACATACCCATGGTCTGCAAATTTTAATGCTTCTCTTGCTGAAATGTCTTTGGGACAAAGAATTTTTTCCCCATCCCAGTCTGAGCAATGCCTTGCTGTGGCCTCAGCTGTCACTACAGCTTGTGGATAAAAATTAAATTGCTACCAATAACCAAGACTTCACACTGTTAGCAAAGATTTTCTGTAATTGTCTTTTCATGAAACAGATACTGTGTTACCTAGAACAGAGGATTACTGTATTCCACTAAGGACAGAAGAGTCAATTCTTCATGTACAGAACTTGTTGGGGTCGATGTTAGTCTTTTAGGGTCTGCTTTGGGGCCCTGGACAATCCAAGTGCTCTTCTGCAAACTGCAGAAGACATCAGCATTAACTGATTGCTAGCAGTTTCTTGGCAATCTTGACTTTGTAATGTGTAACATGCTGGTGTTTTCTGTATTTGCTGCTATGTTACTGGTAGCTTTCTGGAGTGTCTCTTTCTCAATCAAGCAGTTCCCTAGTAAACAGGACCAAAATTCAACACGTCAAATGAATTTTATTTTCCTTACTGACCTACCTTCTGCCAGTACTTATGGGAATCTTAGATCAGAGACTTGAAGCTAGAAAAGCAGATAATTAATGCTATGTCTATGGATGATTAGTCATCTAAACATGTTCCAGTATGTATTGCCCTGATGAGGTATACAAATATATTGGGCAGTACGTGCTTCCAGAGCCTCTTGCTCGAGTGTGCGAGCTCTGCATCTCTTGCGATGTGAAATGTTATGGCTGATGGCTCTGAGCTGCCAATACCTGACTGAAGCAGGGCAAGTCCTTGGGCCTGGATTTTTTCTGTTAGCTCTTTAATTTTTTTTTGCAGTGCTATCTGAGGTAGGATAGCATGTTGTGGAAGTACTTTCTGTTTTACGAACAGTATGACAGGCTCATGACCTTCTGAGGTTGAGTGCCTCTCTTCTGTAAAGCAGGTGAGCTACATCCCATACCCTTGGCACCATGTGCCACGGGGCAGGAGCCCCTAAGCTCTGACTCAAGCTGCTGCTTTCCAATTTAGTAGGACATCAAGTGTGGCCTGCCAAAAGCCATTGGTCAGGTAAGGACTTTTTTTTGTGGGAGAATCCTTGGGGAACAAGGAGGAAAGTATTATCAACCAAAGGAATGTAGAAAATACTTATTCTTACTGATTTTCAGACCTAATTTCTATAATGGAATCACAGAGCTTTCTTGTCCAGTATCGATTTTTTCTCCTTTTTTAAATCATATGAGCTGCTTGCTAGCTAGACTACTGCTTCAGCCCTACCGTATTAGAGCAGGTCACTAATGTATTGTAGAAACCAATTTGTGTCTTCACCATCTGTTTGGTGATTTATCTTCTCTTGGAAAAAAGATAAGAGCCAGTTACTGGAGCTTCTCATTGGCTCTTTTCCGTGGAGGTTAAACTTAACAGGAAATCTGGCATATGTTGACTCTTAATTTTGGTCATTAATACAGATTTGAATCCAGTTGCTGACTGATAGGCGGTCTCACTCCAGCTGCTAAGGAGATGATGCACAGTAGTAGAAGCAGAACTGGAGCATAAGCTTTTGGAAAGTCTTCTGAAAATAAGCTGTTACTTTTGTCTTGTTCCCTGGGAATAAGAAGCTTTTGATAATTGCTTATAGGATTTAACAAAAGGAGAGCAATGGGTGGAAAGCCAGTGAGAAGGTTATATTAGAAAAAAGCAGGCAGAAAGGAAAAGAGCTTTCTGAGCCATCTTCGAGGTGAGCATTCCAGTGTGGGGCACAGGGTGGGTGAGAGCTTGGGGCTCTTATTTTGGGGCTTTCCATTGATGGATAAAACAGGAAAAAGCTGCTGGAGTGGAGGCTGTTTGACATTTCATACATAATGTTCATGTGGAAGGCTCCACCTAGTCTTTAACACTGTCTAGGTTTCATGCTGCAATCATTACCAGGATTTCTGAGAAGTGGAGCAGAGACATTCTGCCGCGATCTTGTCAGTTCTCCAGCTCTGTATACCTTGGGTACATGCCTGGTCTCAGGAAAGGATTCAGGTAGGTAGCAATGGGACAGACGCATCTGATCACAATCCTCAGATAAATTTGAGCTTGTACCACCTTCTACACTTGAGCTTGGCTTGACCTGTATGGCAAAGCTGTGCGTGCTAGGTCCTGCCCTCTGGAACTGCCGTGAGCCTCAAGGGTTCTGTGTCACTGTTGGGCGTGAGGTGGATCTTGTTTGCTTTTTATGCCATGTTTCAAAGAACAGCTGCAAGGAAGTGGTGCGCATACCTGTCTGTACTGTCCTCAGCTGCTCACAGAAGTTATTGCTGGTTTTATTTGGGTTTTGCTTTTGTTTCCTAAAACGTGAGTGATGATGGACCTTCTGATGGGCTCTTCAGGCACCATGACCCTTTAGACTTCTGCCGCTCGGGCTTGCTTGAAGGTCTCCCTTGGCGCCTCGCCTCTGCCCGCACCTTGGAGCAGCACAACCTTCGCAGCNTCCCGGGGCCGGCGGTGGGAACTCCTTTGCGGCGGACTTCAGGCAACTTCGTGATGCCTTAACGGCTTTGCGAGGTGTCGGGCGGTACGAAGCTTTTCCGCGGTTTCGTTAAACTTGGTGTCGCTCAGGCTGGAGTGGCCGTGGGGAGCTCCCGGCCCTTGCCAGCGACAGAAGGGCGAGTCGGTGCCCTCCGGCCGCCGGGATGCTGCTTGCCGTGGTCCGACCGAGGCACAGCCCTGCCCTTAGCGTGGGTGCGGCAGCTCTGCGTCGTGTGCACGCACGCCTCCGTACATAGGTGTATAATGCTTTTATGGAAGCGTTGGTACTTCCTTCATGTCCGCATGTGAATTTCTATATATTTGAAACTTCCCTTGCACATCTCTGGATTCGCGTGTGTGTCGTGTCCTGCTGAGGCACTGGTGGTAAGTATATACCCTGTGGGGGGTTGGCACAGGTTCCTTTCTGGCTTTTTTTTTATAAGGTATCATCTTAATCTATGCAATACTCTAAAAACACAACAAAATTACCTTGCATTATATCTTTTGATTAGTTTTTTTTCCTTGAGGAAAAAAGGAAGAAAAATGCGGTTTTGTACCTTTGTGTCTCCAGAGATCGCGTAGGTAGGCCTGTTCTCCCCGCTGTAATGTGAATCTAGGAAAAGTTCTGGATACAGACGGGCAAGGTGCTTTGCTGTAGCCTTGTTCTTTAAGCTGGTTTTTTGCATGGTCTTATGGTCTTCTGAGTGGCACAGGAAGAAGTACAACTCAAATCCAGTTACATGGTGAAAAATCTGATTTCACTTTTATCTGTGTACTGAAAATGAATTGAAATTAAAACAAAAACCTCAAGAACAATTTGCACAATCAGTAATGAAGCAGCAGCTCTTATCAGCAACTGAAGCGAAAAGATATAGGTGCCTTTTTGTAGAATGCTAGATATAGTTTCAGACAAGTTGGATTGACTGTATCCTTATCCTCCTGTGCTCTTATGACCGTTAACCATTTTGGAACATCTTCCAGAATAGTCTTTATGCTATCAGATAACAAAATAAAATCTCTGAAGTCTAAGGTTTGACACTGTAGAAAATATATTCCTCTTGGGTATTAAAGATTCACATACCTGGANAGAAAAAAAAAAAAAAAAACAAACCTGCGTCAAAACCCGCTTTTCTGTGCGCTCCAGCGCGGGGCAGGTGCGGAGCGGCCGAGCGTTGCCGGGGCCGGGCGGCGCCGGACGGGTTAACGCGGGGCGGGGAGCGGAGCGGAGCGGGCGGGTCCCCTCGGCGCGGCGGCGGCGCGGCGCTCCGGAGCTNTGAAACTTCCCTTGCACATCTCTGGATTCGCGTGTGTGTTGTGTCCTGCTGAGGCACTGGTGGTAAGTATATACCCTGTGGGGGGTTGGCACAGGTTCCTTTCTGGCTTTTTTTTTATAAGGTATCATCTTAATCTATGCAATACTCTAAAAACACAACAAAATTACCTTGCATTATATCTTTTGATTAGTTTTTTTTCCTTGAGGAAAAAAAGGAAGAAAAATGCGGTTTTGTACCTTTGTGTCTCCAGAGATCGCGTAGGTAGGCCTGTTCTCCCCGCTGTAATGTGAATCTAGAAAAAGTTCTGGATACAGACGGGCAAGGTGCTTTGCTGTAGCCTTGTTCTTTAAGCTGGTTTTTTGCATGCTCTTATGGTCTTCTGAGTGGCACAGTAAGAAGTACAACTCAAATCCAGTTACATGGTGAAAAATCTGATTTCACTTTTATCTGTGTACTGAAAATGAATTGAAATTAAAACAAAAACCTCAAGAACAATTTGCACAATCAGTAATGAAGCAGCAGCTCTTATCAGCAACTGAAGCGAAAAGATATAGGTGCCTTTTTGTAGAATGCTAGATATAGTTTCAGACAAGTTGGATTGACTGTATCCTTATCCTCCTGTGCTCTTATGACCGTTAACCATTTTGGAACATCTTCCAGAATAGTCTTTATGCTATCAGATAACAAAATAAAATCTCTGAAGTCTAAGGTTTGACACTGTAGAAAATATATTCCTCTTGGGTATTAAAGATTCACATACCTGGATTCTACTTTCAAGCCATTAGGTTCGCTTCCATGTCTCTAGCAAGTATTTCTTGGAGCCCACCGCTTCTACCAGTTCCACTGAAATGTTGGCTTGCAAACCAGGGCTCTGGGTCTGCTAACAGATCAGATGCACTCAGCTGGCTTGTTTCAGTCAGCAGTGGTGTGATTCAAGTCCTCATCAGCTGTGTGCTGAAAAGGAACAATAAAAGTTCACTTGGTTGGGACTGTGCTGAAATAGTCTGTAGGTTTTGTGAGAGAAAGCAGTTTTGTAGAACTGTAAAATGGAGCTGATGGTGATTGATGAGCGGACCTGGAAGTTCTGCAGAAAGGGAAAGCCTAGTTTAGAAGCAGAACAGGTATTTTCTCCTAGGTACGTTTCACAATGTACAGGCTGTTTGAATGGCTTTTAAATACTTTAAATGCTCTGTCTGTTTCCGCATTATAGGATTTCCTGCCAGCTCCTTCCAGAACCACACTTAAAGGAGACTAAATGAAAGCTTTGCAGTGAAGTTTTTAGTTTGAACTCCATATATAGATTTAGTAAACCATAATTTCAGAAAGTCTTAAATTACCAAAGTCTGAAGGCTAAACTTGTGGTAACTAGCGAGTTACTTAGTATCTGTCCCTAACAACTTTCTGCAGTGGATCAAAGCTTTAAAAAGCAATTCAGTGCAGCAGAGCAGCTTTGTACTAAAGGGATCTCAGGAGCGGGAGCCTGAGCTTTGTAATGCCTTGGTGTAGGTGTCCCCGTATCTCTGCTTCACAGCTCAGCTGCCCGCGCCAGCCTGCAGCGCATGGCAGAGGAACAGCACTCTTGCAGACGTGCACAGGGTGACACGTCTGTGCCCCGACAGTGATGATTTTTTTTTTTTTTTTTAAAGCCTCTTATCAGTCTGTGTGTACAGAGCACTGTGGTCTGTGGCTGGCGGTACTACTTCCTCTCTCTGCAACTTAAATATTTAGTCTTGAAGTTCTATGGTTTTGGTAGGCTTAATGCTTTTAAGACCCTTTGTTTGTACCATATAGCCTTGGTGTTTTACGTGGGATATATGATGAATAATAAAAGATGCTTCCACCACCGATATGTCAAGAGTTGCCAAAGGATCATCTTAATTCATTTCACCCCACTCCCTTCCCTTTTCAGTCCAAAAGGTGATGCCATCAGAATGGACTGTTACTGGAAATGACCAGAACCATGGTGGAAGTACGAGCACTGCTGTACTTTCCATCAGGTTAGTTTTGTGTAGATGAAGCAGGCTTGGAGTGGAAATGGATGTGACGCTCTGCTCTCCTTATTCTAAAAGGATGTTGAAGACCAAGATAATGGGGTGATGCTGCTTGTGCGCGCTTGATTTGAGTTCAGCCAGTTATCTGAAATTGGGGATACTTAAGCTGCAAAGAAAAAATACAGCCAAACACAACCAGAAGTAGATTCTCTTGCCAATAAATAAGTTGTCTGGATTAAAAACTTATTCATTGAGCCTTATAGTTTTTTAGTAGTAACTTTTTTCCAATTTGTAAAGCTGAATTTAAAAAATGGCTTTTAAAAAGTATGTTCTCAGTTCCTTAAAGTGGACCATGTAGCATGCTGTTCAAAGTACAGGCAGTACCAACAGAATTTCATTAATAAACAAAATGTAAAACAGTTACTTCTGAGATAATTTGTCTCTGAAACCTGTTAAATGAATGTTGGCTTCCTTTGCATCCTCTAATAGTACCAGATAAAAAAGCTTTAGTTCAGGTTGAGATATTTGAGCATAACTTTGTGTTCTTCATGTGCTTCCTTTCAGTTTGTTTCTCTAAACTGGTTCACTTTTCATTATCTTTAATAGTTAATTGATATTTTAACAAAAATGAGAGTACTTACCTCACAAAACCCCTTACAGTTACATATTAACGTTTTTGGCCTCTGCTGTGTTACACACCCTTTTCTGCACTGGTATTTCTTTCTAAGCTGAGGTAACCTGAATGGGTTTCTTGGGTTACTGTGCAATCACTTGGCTGTGTTTTGCTCTGTGGCCATGCACCTATGCAGGGTGTGGAGGGGAACACGGAACCGATTCCTTCTGAACTGGTATGTATAGCTTGGCTGCCCAGCGCCCCGGCTTCCTTCTGCTGCCTGCGCCTTCCTCCTGGGAAGAGGCGAGAGCGCGCTTTTCGGTAACAGGAAAAAGAAAAGAAGCGCTGGTGGTTCACCCAGAAGCGGAGAAGGGACAGGGTGCCCGGGTCTGGCTGTGCCACGGGGCGCGGGCGAGCAGGAGCGCTGCTACGTAGTCTGCAAGCCTCCAGACACCCCTTTTGTGGAACCGCGTCGAGGGCTGTCTGCTGCTGGTTGGTCACGTTTAAAACGCCTCAGCAGTATGAGCAGATAAGTAATTGCTGCTGCTTAATACTCCTCTGCAGTCTGAATGCAAAGAGAGTATTTCGAGTGACTTGCCTCCTTGCTCTGCCACCAATGCCTGTGATCAGTGATAAGCTCTGCTTTCTGAAGAGCAGCTTTTGTAATAAGTTTTGAAATATCTTGGAGATCTGTATTTAGTACCTCGTCTTTGCCAGTGGTCAAGGGACGGCAGGGAGATGAAGTGCTGCGGCACGGGCTGGCAGCCCGCCTGCTTTGCTTTGAGCCTGGGCACAGCTTGTCCTCCGCACTGTCCCACGGACCTGCCCGGACCGCACCGGCTCCGCTGTCTCTCCTTCTGTTCCAGGGCGCATCACTCTGGATGCTGAACTGCCCTGAATTCCTGCGTGGAAAACCCTGGGCCGGCTCAGGAAAAGCAGCGGTAACGCAGGCTGGGGTGGTGCCTGGGCAGCCCTCCCTCCCTCGCCTCTCGCCCGCAATAACTTTCAGTCCTGCTGCGGGGCCTCGCTGCTATAGCTCGCCTGTCGGTTCAGTCCCGCTCTACCGACTTTCCAGCCCGGCTGCAGACTCGACTTGAATCCTTTCACAGTAGCTCCGTGTGCCAACCCCGTGCCCGTCCCTGTTGCATTCACACAGGAGCGGGGCAGAAGCCATCAAAGTCCCCCAAACGGACCCCAGCCCTTCAATAAGGTTGTGGCCGATGCATTGAAACAGCTTGGTTTTTAATGGCCAGGAAAGCGGCAGAAAACCAGCGGCGTGTGCCGTGAATCCTGTTATGGCTCGCAGGCTAAATTTTATAATGGCCTTCTCATGGAAATACCGTTTGAGTTTTCCTTCAGAAATGCCTGCGTTATTAACAAGTAACTCAACTCAGAGCTGATTTACAGGCCAAATGTAACTTTGAATCAAAGTGACTTAAAAGGTGGTTTTAGTCACAGTTTGAATGTGCAAAATCCTTGATTTAAATACTGATATTAAATTTTGTTATAAATATACAGACTTGTAACTTGCTTGAAGCAAACTAGATTGTAATTGAATAACAACTGTTAAAGCATGTTAGCTTGCAACCAGCTGGAGCTTTTGTCCAAAATATTATCTATTTCACTATATCTTTATTTAGGTAACTAGTGTAATATAGTCCTAAATACTCATGCGAATTTTTTTACTTTTATTTTAAGAATGCTGAAGAACACATTCTAACTGGATACAAGTTATACTTACATAGAGGAATTTAAAATTTATTCAAATATACAATCTGTCTGTAAGGCAGAGCTCAAGATGTGCTGGATTGGGAAGAATTCTTAATGTGTGCTTTTGCATTTGAAAGCAGTTTAACTCGACCAAATCCTCTGAGATTTTTGGAACAGATGATTTCTCCCACTCGAAGCTTATGTTTACTCAGAGCAGTAGAGGAAAACACACTTCACAGTCCATCAGTTTCTGATCTTTGTAGCCGCTATTGACTGAACTGAAGTAATTAAATAGATTGAAGTAAGGAAAAGAACATTTTTGACAGGGGTATGCTTTTGGCGCCTGCAAAGTTTTGATGTATTTGCTTGCATGTGACTTGTGGCGAGCTAATAGCTCAACCCATCTGTAGAATATGCAATACGTGGTTTCTGCTGTCAAGCTTTTGGAGGTTTATATGTGGAGGGCTCTAAAATACCAAATGGCATAGAAGAGGTAAATGGAAATTGTTTGCTGTCCTTCCCCATAAAACCCAAGAAGTATCAAGCTCGCGAGAGCCACTTTCAAAGCAAAAGACAATTCTTCATGAAGTGAGTAGCAGAACTGGGGAGCTCTCTGCAGACTCCAGAAGACTGTTGTCTTTATAAGGCTGGGCTGACCAGTTAAGCTGTCTATCTACTATTTCAGTTTCTCTTATTTTTAAAACTTTGAACAATATTTTGCCAGAGTCTTCAAATTTGTGTCTACTTAATAAATACATCTAAAATATGTAATATTTAAGGATGTGTGTTCTTTTTTCTTTTTAAGTTTAAACCTGCCCTGATAAACACCTCTGATTTGGCTACAGAAGAGAAGACCTGGAGAATAAAGTCCTGCAATGCGTTAAACTGACATGCCAGGAAATATGGGATATCCGATCACACGTCTCTCGTGTCTGGTGTGGACTGGGGCAGGACCACTGAGGATACAGCTGCATCGCCCTGTCACAGCCGCACAGCTCCCCTGAGGGGACACTAGTTCTGCTGGGAGGACTTAAAATAAAATGAAGGTGTGAAATAAACCGCTGCCTGGAAGGACCCTGGCGTGACAAGTGCTTTTTGTACATAGGCTGGTACAGACAGCCAAGTGCTACATCTCTGCTCGGAAGGACTGGGATGCAAACTTGCTCCTGTTCAGCTACTGCTTTGACGCAGCTTCCCTTTGGACATCTCCAGAGCCTGCCCTGAGACCTCAGCTGGATGATCTTCTACTCCCTCCTGCCTTATCTCAACACCTCAAGACACTTCTTCCAAAATCATTTGTCATTTGAGCTCTGCTGTGTGACAGTGAGTGTTTGTGAGTGATTATTTCTGTGGAGAATTACGGATGTGTCACTTATTTTTGGGGGTACTACTTCAAATGAGGATGGGATCTCAATAAGCTGAAGCATTTAGAATAAGTTCATAGTTGATACTTTGGATTTCTTTAAGCTTGCTCTCCACATGAGATGCAAAAAGTATCTGCAGCTCTCTTTACTCTCCTGTCACTGCAAGTAAGAGATTCATCTCTTGAGATGATTACACAGTGAGATACAACATGTTCAGAAAACCTTCCCTATAATTTTCACAGATTTTTTTTTTCTTTTTTTTTTTCCTACCATTCTTGCCCAAAATGCTGCTTCTATTTGCAGGCATTTGGGCTGTTCTGTAAGAGCTTCATGTCAAGCTCAGCAAGTCCTTTACCCACCAAGGCAGTAAGAGCAGAGCCACCTTGTCCGGGCAGGGTTGCCAGCGCTCGGCTGCTCGAGTCACTGTTGTCTGCAGCTCCTCGGGGATTTCTGGGTCCTTACGGACTTGCTTTGACTTTTGGCTACTTCCTAGGTGAGATGGGCAATGTGCTGACTGCCCAACCCCACCACATTGCCCTGGATGGGGAGTGGCAGGCACTGAATGCCGGTGACTCCTGACGGTGGGTCTGAGTTGCCGAGGCTTTTTTATTTTTAGGTGAAGGGATGCTCCGTAATATTTCAGCACAAAGTATGATTTACTTGTTTCCTTCCACTTCTTGTCCTTAAGTAATTGTTCTTAGTGCTGACTATGTACTTGAATTTGATGCTTTAAGTAATACATTCTTTTATAAAAGAAGTGGCTGCCTAGGTTCTTGAGTGTAATAAAATGGGCAACAATGTCAAGTGGCCTGCTTTCACGTGGACTACCAGTTGTAGGGTGGGAACCAAGAAAAATAGGCTAAGGAGCTAGTTCAGAAAAATTAAATATTAAAAAAAACCCCATGAAATTACTTTGAAAATATTAATCATGGAATAGTGCAAGTTGATTTAAAATAGGTAATACAAATATTGCATGAGAGAAATAAGTAGCGTAACTTAAATGACAGAAAATGAACCATTTTATCTTAAAACTCACGAGGAACCTTTAATATAAATGTGGCTTGTTAGCCAGCCTGCGGGGGATTGCTTCAATTGCTTCCCAGTCCCTGGGGAGATGGGATGTTACTGTTAAGTAACCACCGGGTAATAACAGCCGAAGTTTTTTTGATCTTTGTCTGTGATCAGTTTTAGCTGCCGAGGTAAAAGCGTATGCTTTTTTGTATCTTTCTGCCTGTAACCGCTTCTAGGTTGGTGGGGTTTTTTGGTGTTTTGTTTTTTTTTTTTTAATTATGCAGTTTTCCATACCACAAGTTGGGGCAACATCTAGCACTATCAAATAAATCTGATACTAAATAACTAAAATATACTTAGCACTCATANTGGCAGGGAGGTGTACAACAGCTATTGGTGCTGCTGCCTCTCCTGCAGCTTTGTATCCGGATACTTCCTCCTCTCTGCCCTTACAGCCAGGCACAGGCTTGCTACTCTGCATAAATCTAACGTGACCTTCTGCAATGGCTGCGTTCCCAGGTTTTGCTAAAACTGTACAAAATCGGTTAACGAAGTCATCGTTAAAACCCTTGCTGGGACGCTGACAGGGAATGTGAGGGCTCGTGATGACCAGACACAAACTCTCCCTACGAGGCAGCGGGACCCCGCGCAGGGTCTGGTCGCCACCATAATTGCTGTTGGATCTGCAGTCTGTGTAAATTATTCCGAGTTCAGTTTGGTTTGTAATAAAGGCAGTAAAATTGCCAAGGCAGCTGACATGGACCTCGCTGGCGTGTGATGTCACCTGGAACACAGACTCCCCCTTCCATCATGTTTTAATAGCCCTGCGTCCAAAATAGTGCTGAGCGGGTACAAGACAAATCCCCAGTGCTACTGCTGGGGCTTGCTTTATCCTGTGGCTGGGTGGGGAACAGTGTTTTGGTTTTGAAGATAATTGGGCTGTGTGGCGCTCGCAGGGCTCCGGGTTGACAGCCCAATAAAATAATCTCTGGCTTTAGAGTAGTCAAGTGTGTAGAACATATTTTAACCTTTTCAGCGTCTTTACTGAGATTCTGTAGCAGTAAATAACAGGCATGTGCTCAGACTATATATGCCTGTAGCATCTTACATGCATACATTTTTACATTTATTAATATATAATTGAAAAACCAAAAAATATTTTTCCAGTAATAGGCTTTTTTTATTGCTTAGTCAGTAAAATGGAAGAGTTATGATTTATGCTTGCCTGTCCTGACTGGATGCACTGAGAAATGGAAATAATGACGGGGCTGTGGCTCAAACATGGGATTTCACAGTAAGAATGGCTTGGCTGCTGCTCAGATTTTCTTTGTGACCTCCAGAAAGTCACTTTTAACCTCTTAACTTCCACTTCGTTGCCTGTACAGTGTGACTGCTAGTGCAAAGGGACTGTGCTGGGGTTTTGTAAGCAGGTAAGTCTTTTAAAATTGCTGATTCATCCAGGCATCATGCACTGCAGTCCTCTAGTGGTTAGAATGTCATCTTCTGCATTAACTCTGTAAAATATGAATTTTTACTTAAGACCTCCAAACATATACCTTCTTATGTGTCTGTCCTATCCTCCTCCTTCCCCCCACCAAAAAAAAAGGCAAAACACCCCCC
>VXBL01006379.1:2154429-2182763 GCA_013400195.1 Aramus guarauna
CCCCCCCCCAACAAAACCTGTTAGGTACTGTGACTGAAGCAAGGACCAATAGTTAATTTTTAACCCTTCTTTCTTTTTTCCCTTTCACCCTTCCTAGGATGCAGGGGCTTTAATCCAGGATGAACGAATGCTACTATGATAAGCGCATGGACTTTTTCTATAACAAGACAAACACTGACACAGTGGACGAGTGGACAGGGCCAAAGCTTATTGTTGTTCTGTGTTTTGGGACATTTTTCTGCCTCTTCATTTTCATTTCAAATTCATTGGTCATAGCAGCTGTGGTCAAGAACAAAAGGTTTCATTTTCCCTTTTACTATCTCCTGGCCAACTTAGCTGCTGCAGACTTTTTTGCTGGAATTGCCTATGTCTTCTTGATGTTCAACACTGGCCCGGTGTCTAAGACATTAACTGTTAACCGCTGGTTTTTGCGTCAGGGTCTTCTGGACACCAGCCTGACAGCCTCTCTGGTGAATCTCCTCGTCATAGCTGTTGAGCGGCACATGTCGATAATGCGGATGAAGATCCACAGCAATCTCACGAAGAAGAGAGTCACCTTTTTAATTATATCAATTTGGGCCATTGCTATTTTCATGGGCGCTGTTCCTACCCTGGGTTGGAACTGTCTCTGTGACATTACAGCCTGCTCATCCCTGGCACCTATTTACAGCAGAAGTTACCTGGTGTTCTGGAGTGTCTTAAACCTAGTTGTCTTCTTCATTATGGTGGTAGTTTACATAAGAATCTACATGTACGTCCAGAGGAAAACTAATGTCTTGTCGTCACACACTAGTGGATCCATTAGCCGTAGGAGAACCCCTGTGAAGCTTATGAAGACTGTCATGACTCTCTTAGGTAAGAGAATATAAACCATGGTGTGCAAGGCTGGCAGTGCCAATCAGTGGGTTTGTGGTTTTTTTTGTTTTTTTTTTAACCAAAACAAAACCCCCCAACCTTTTAAACCAAACCAAAAAACCCTCACCAAAGTTTTAAGTGCTGGAGGCATTTAGACTTCTGTCTGCTTTAGATAGAGAAGTTAAGTGTTGCACCACACCAAAATGCAAAATAGGGGACTGGTCAACACATAGAAGAGAAGTGTCTATTTTGTAGGCAGCTTGTTACAAAACACAAACTATCTACAGGGTTTTTTTGGGGGTGGGGAGGGCATACAAAATCACTTTGGAGGAAGGCTTGTGAAGATTCACAACTACCTAGCAGAACATTTTCAAAATAATGTTCTCTAATATCTGCACAAGGCCACGAATCCTATGGCTGAGTGTGGATAGTTTTCTTTGCACTTCTTCCTCTTGACTGTTTCCTAAACATACTAAATCCTTCCCCCTGGAAATACACTTTTTCTGGGTAAAGGAGAGGGTGCCTGGTGGGCCAGTGACTTTGACAGAAATTTGCTTTGCAAGGGGAGAATTCACCTTCATTCCATGAAGACTGCATAGTGCAAAATACTTTCAGATGATGACACAGTATGGCCTTGGAGTTCTAGATCATAACATGAGATTTGACCTGGATTCTGCTCTAGAGACACTGTTGATGTTTGGGCAGCTCAGATCACTTCATCAGCTAGTTGTGATGTAGCTGCTCATTGAATTAGAGATGCACAGAGCGGATGATTAATTGTTGGAACAAAATAGCAGCCAATTTTCCTCAGGGAAGAGCTGAGTCTGAGCAAGATACTCTCTGGAAGCCAGGCATAACGTGAACATGGCTTGTGCAGCTCACTGCCGGTGGAATTTAGGGGACACTGGGACATTTGGGAAGCTGGGCTCGGGTGGTGGTGGGCTCTACAACCACAAATACAGCTTTACCACTCTGAGAACTGTTCTGATGTATGAGCCAGCACAAGAAAGCTGGAGTCCATGTATACCTGGGACACACCTTTGCTGTACTGCAGCACGGTAGTACTAGAGACCTCTGGGAGAAAAGTGTCACTCTTCATATGGAGGTCAGAGTTGCCAGGTAAGAAGTTCAGGCTGAGGACACTTTCTTCCCGTTGCAGTCTATGGATGCTGTTTGCACAGTCTGGTATCTGTTTCTTGTGGTGGTTTGTGGGGTTTTTCTTTTCTGTTTTGGTTTTTTTTTTCCCCCTGAAATAATAGTGCTGTTGTATGCAACACCTTTGTCTGCCAAATGATGTTTTAAAATATTTTAGAGCTAAGATCAGTTAAACTTTACACTGCCTGGCCTTGGAAAAGAAAGTGGACTGGTGGTTCAAGCAAGTGCAAAGTTCTCACTTATACTTCTGTGGCTTCTGAAATTGGCTTGTCCACTGCCAGAGCCTTTCCCTTCTAAATCCCTTCCTGGTTGTCCTTCCCTTTTTTCCCCTTGATTTTTATGGCACCTAGAGAGAGACAATGTGGTGGTTGTTCTTGTCCCCTCCTTGACTCGCAGGGGCAAGGTTTGATCTTCTGCCCCACCTGCAGCTCTTGTGCAGTGGAACTTAAACCATCCACCTGGAAGGAGAAAATCCTGCAAAAAACCTCTGAATTGCTCCAAATATCATCCCACCTGAATGCGTAAGCATCGGGTAGACTGTTAGTTAATTGCTGCATTGGAAAGAGACAAAAAGAAAAGCACTTTTATTAAAGCAATTCTCTGAGCAGTTCTATTGAAGGCAGAACTGCAGGCTGCTTTCTGGGAAGTCACAGAAAAATAAATCATGCATAGCCTTGTCTAGCTGATATCTATATTTCTAATGTTAATGCTGCTTTGGTTTTGTATAAGCTGAAGTTGGAGGGTGCTGAGCGAGTTCGGAATAACACCGTGAGCTCCCAGTGCCACCCGTACTGTTTGCGGACTGGAGCAGAGGGGTGGTCTGCGCCCCGAGGAGGACGCCCGGCTGATGTGGGAGCTGGAAGGATGGCCATGGTGGCTGCCATCTGCTCATGCCTCCCGGCCCTTCAGCCTGGGGCAAGTCTTCCGTGCTCACCATGGCCGTGCTGCTGTGCAGAAGTATACCCCACTTTAAACGTAACTTTCAACTTAATCTTTCTTTTACTAGGGAGAGGGGCCTTAGGACTATGGGTTGATTTACAGACCAGCATGAGCTTCTCTCACTTGCAGAATATGAGTCTTCAGCCACCAGATTAAACTGTAATTCGGGCAAAGCGTTTAATCATATTATACTCTGGGACAGGGAAACATAGAAAGCCTGAGTGCTACTTTAGAGATCATAATTTTGTATATTTACTTCATCAGTCAGAAACAAAACCAAAACAGAGCCTGCTTCCAAAGAAGTCAAAGTAGTGCATCTGTTGCTGGATGCAAGATCTACCCCAAACTCCTGTGTCAGAGGAAGTGTATCTTGGCATGTTCCTTCATATCAATTCTCCAAATTTTGACTTTGAGAGGCTTTTTACAAATGTTTTTTCCTAGGAATAAGAATTTATTTTTTTTTTAAATGGTTTGAAATGTGCATTCCTGGCCAAGTCATTCAAGCATACTGTGCAAAATGTATTAGAAACCAAATAGCACATTTTCTGGGCTTTCCAATTACCAAAAAAGTCACCAAGTGACCAAAGTGATTGTACCAAAATTCTGCTTACATCCGCTGATGCAACAACCTACAGCTATACGCAGGATGTGGATTTTGCCCAAGGCAGTTATTTTTAATGGCTTGTTTCAAAACATCTGAAAATGCTTCCTTTGAAGCATGTCCTCTCTGGGCGTTGTCATCTTGTGGTCCTACGGCTAAGAGTTGGGGGAATCTGGGTTTCAATGTGACTTCATGGATTCATGGTGATCATAGCTGCAGATGGCTTTTCGGGCTTGGATGGCCCCTTCCAGAGGCCAGGACTCAGGTCCCTGTCACCCGCCTTTTTCTACCATAACCCCTAAAATGGTCCATCGCAGGATAGGAACAAGGCTTTCTCTTTGACGTGCCACGCCATAGGAAGTTATCTGGTTGAAACTGGAAGATGTGAAACCTACCAAAAGGGGCTAAAGTCCTCTTAGGCTGACCTTGTGGCATGGTCCTAGCTAAGCCTGTGACTGGAGCTTTGAGAAGGGTGGCTGCAGGTGTGCAGGTAGGTGCTTTTCAGGTGGTGTGCATGTGGTAGCTCATCTGAACTTGGCAGTGAGATTCCTGCTGAAATAGCCGCTTTGGGGCAGATGATTTTCAGTTTCAGTGAATTTATAGTTTAATTGGTAACTTGCTGTTTTAACTTGGGCGCACATGTGGCAAAGGCAACGGGAAGCTACTGTGCCTTTTTTTTTTTTTCTCCTCAGTGCTGGCATGCTCAGGGACAGCTTTGATGTGCAAAGTTTTATGATGTGATGGTGCTGAAGCATCAGTAGTGCTTCCAGGTACGCAGGAATTCATTTTCAAGCAGAGATGATGTAATCTACATGAAAATCCTTGATTAAATCCAATGGAAAATCCTCAAACTACCCTTGAGGCATTATGCCACCTGATCTCTGGTAATCCAGTGGGAAGAAAGACTCAGAGCTGTTCTTTTGATCCTTGTTGCAGCCAGGCTATATTTCACGTCACTCCTGTGAATTTTAGAGAGTACCAGAAACTAAATTCTTTTTGGAGTGTGGCACTTTGTCAGGAAGAGGAGCTCCTATGGGATAAAAAGTCTGCAAACAAGAAAAATCACCAAAGGGCCAAGACAAAGGTCTATATTTATGCTTAACCATGGTTCCCTCTGAAAGCTCTGTGGTAAAAATAGCAAAATCCAAGCACGGCTGTGAGTCCGAGCCATGCCCCGCTTTCATCTCTGCGGTGCTAAGAGCAGGGTGTGAATCGCTTGTATTGTCTCTGCACACAGCAAAATGTATTTTTGATGGAGTCAGAGCACCAGCCCCATGAAAGCTTTAGCCAGTAACTCCGACGCTGTCACTGCATTGTCCTCTGTCCTTGTCTTCAGTCGTGGGGTGTGGGAAACATGCAGAGATGTCTGCAGATGTCTCTTATCTTCCCTTACTTTTGCCACTGACACTTTTTAGGGTTTTGCCTGTATAGTTAGACAGGGATATATCCTAGGAGTTCATGGACTGATCCTGCCTGCAGTCTTGGGGTTTTGCTTGAAGGAGAGATTTCTGTGTCTTCTGTTAACTGTGGCTTTGGGGTCTGGTTCCTCTTCTGCTGACTTCCATGACAGCAGGGTTGGACCTTGCATGCTTTGTGGTACAAGCGGTCAAAATGCTTTCAGTGCTTGTTCTAAGGAGGGTTTGTTACCATTGGAATTTCTGCGTGGAGCTGGTGTGCTGGCGACTTTGCCAGTGACCCTTGGTGGCTAGCAAATGCTCTCTGTCCAAATACTTCATGAGACACTCAGCTAGACACAGTATTATTGTCTGGGTGGTCTGGTTCCAGTGCTTGTTAAAATGGGGATGGGTTTTGCTGGGGAACCCCAGAGCAATAAATTAGTACAGTGTTTTCGCCATTGTAGACTGTGAGAGTTGGTGTCGCAACTGCTTACTCAGCACACTGGAGCCGAACCAGTGTGTAGTATAGAGATTGACCAGAGAAAACAAGTGTTGTGGTAGCAGCTTGCAGCTCCTGATGCCAGTGGGCAATGGAGGAATGTTAGTGATGTTAACCAGTATCTCAAAACTAACACCATGAAATTGGTACTTAGCATCACAATAATCTTGGTACAGCAGAGTAGAAAATGCAGTTTCTGAAGGAGATGGTCTCTTGCCTTTGTTCTGTACAATATTGTCTGGAACGTAGTAAATCAGTTGGTTGAGTTTTGTCTGGACTCCAGGAATGTAGATGTGCAGCAAGATCTGTGGTCCCTTGTCCTGGATATGTTTTTCAGCAATCCTAATGCTCACTAAATCACGTGAGTTCACTGTATAAGCCATTATGGCCTGCCCATCAGATGGGCACAGTGTCCATCAAACTCCTTGACGGGGAGAAGTGTCCAGCGCTGCTGAAACCAGCCCGTGTGCACCGCGCAGCCAACGGGATGCCTGAGGTGCTGCAGAGCGCTGGGTCCTGCTGTGGGCCAGGCTGCCCTCCCACCCCTCCCTTCAGGTATGGGAAAACCAGAGGATTTAAGAGAAAAAAAAAAAAAAAAAAGAGCTGGACTTGCTTTCCCTACCAAGATTTGTTGAATAGCTACCAACACCCTCAGGAAAGTTTTTTAGCATGTAGTTGCAATCATCCTTATTTGTTTGATTATTTTTTTTTCTAGGCCTAAAAAAGGGGAAACTCTGCTGTGATAAATGATTGGAATTTCCTCAGCACATTGTTCAAACTGTGACTGTTGTGCAGAGTTGTAATTTTCTATTTCTGTATGTCAGACAGCAATTGTGGCTTGCGCTAAGTTAGTATTATCATGCACATGGCTGCCCCTTCCTTGGGCTGCAGGCGAGGGAGGACAGGCTGCGGTGCCGGGGGGCAGCTGGAGCAGTTCAGGGCCTCTCCCAAGCGGGTGGCTGAGGGCCACGTTCGGTCATGATGTTCCCCCTCCCCACCAGCCCTGCCCGCACCCCGGCCTTTATGGTTGGGATGTGCAGTAACATGGGAAGATGCAAATACAATATTGAACTTCCTTCTAAGCTGTGTCTTTTATGCTTTCTTCATGTTGTCTTCACTGTCTAAGATCTCTTCTCCCTTATTCCCACCCACACCCCCTTTTTTTTTTTTTTCTTTGAGGGGCTGGTAGGAGGGGAGCGTGTTGTTCTACTTTGCCTCTTTCACCTTTTATTATCACCTTGTGTCTCACTTCTTCCTCGCAGGGGCTGTTGTCATTCCTGCCTCCCAGCTGAAACACGAGGAGAACCCTGCTGCTCCTGGGCTTGTCCTGCCCTTTCTTGCATCTTTTTGGGAAATGCCTCTCTTGCAGAGTTTTCTTGTTCCCCCATCACTGCTCTCATACTTAATCGTCCTTTTTGTCTTTCTTTTGCTTTTATTCTGTTGTTTGCTTCGATTCTTTGCCCTAACTGCTACATTTTTTTGTTCGTCTTTGCTATCTCATCTATTTTGTTTCTTTCTCTCCATTTACAACTGAATTTGTTTCCTGGACCCAAGCTGTTGGGTCTCAAGTCCCTAGCGCTCGCAGCCCAAGAGGAAGCAGAGGAGAGAGGTGGGCTGCTGCTCCAGCCGGCAGTGCTGGTGTGTTGCAGACAACGGTGTGCATCCTACAGTAGCTGTGGGGTTTCCAGCCAGGATGTGTTTAAATTATGTGACCCTTGTTTTATGAGTTGGGCAGCATGTGCATAGCTTTGCAGTCAGCTGTAGTGTGACGGAAGATGCATCTTTTCTTTGGAAAAGGAGGAAGGTGGCGGGAAGGTGGGACCACCTGGTGTCTTCTCCTCTGCCATATGAGAGAGATGGAGAGAGGAAGTCAGTGTACAAAGCACCAATTCTCTGCTTGTTAATGGTCCAGAGCTCTTGTTTATTTACCAGCATGGGCAAATCGCTGTTGTGATGACCTTTCCCCACTTGTGTTTGATCTGATGCTGTCGGCAGCTGGATTCTTGCTCCCTGCAGACTTCTGAGAGCTGCCCTGCCTTGTGCTCAGAGAAGCTGTAGTAGATACAATTTTGCTATTGTCATTAGAATTTTGTCCTCTCCTGCTTTTATCTTTTTTTGTGTAGAATTTTGATGAACCCAATAATCTTGTAAGATGCAAAAAATCCCCAAGCCTCTAGCAGTTTGAAGTATCTTTGTTTGTCACCTTTATTTGTAGGTGCTTTTGTTGTCTGCTGGACCCCTGGCCTGGTCGTCTTACTGCTTGACGGTCTGAACTGCACCCACTGTGGGATTCAGAATGTTAAAAGGTGGTTTCTTCTCCTGGCCCTGTTGAACTCTGTCATGAATCCAATAATTTATTCATACAAAGATGATGAGATGTGGGGTACCATGAAAAGGATGATTTGCTGCTCCTCTGAGGATAAGGGCCAGGAGAGACGCTCGTCGCGGGTCCCCTCGACAGTTCTCTGCAGGAGCACGGATACCTCAGGGCACTACATTGAAGATGGCATTATTCAAGGGACAATTTGTGGAAAAGGAGATCTTGGTGACAAAGGAAACTCCTAAGCTATTCAAGGGACTGACTTGGCTGCAAAAGGAGAGGGGGAAGGGAGAGGTTTTGTAAGAGAAGATTGACTGGCAAAGCCAGTAAACAATATATCCACTTTGTTCCAGAGCCTAAACTCCAGTGTTAACAAAAGTTGTTATAAATAATTGCCTGATGGAAAAAACACTTTGTAATGAAGAAAACTTTCTGTGCTGCTGTCTTCTCTTTTTTTTTTTTTNTTTTTGTATGAATGGAATAAATACAACTCAGAGACTTTTTGTGCATGGAAACAAAATGTAAGCAATATAGTGAGACCCTTCTTAAGCTCCTACAGGGAGAATAAACCTGCCTTACTGTGCAGGCTTGGCATTCATTAAGTATTTATGCTTTGAACAGTTTCTGTGCATCTTGAGGAGAATCGTAGGCTTGGTTGGACAGAATTGTGACCTGTTTTCTTGGTTTATGAAGTTCATGAAATAGTTCATACTTACCTTCTCTCTTCCTCCTCCTTATCTTGTTTTCAGAATTGGTAGTTTGATGCTCTTTTAAAGCTATGCCAGAAACCTGGCTGTGATGGGAAGCCCAGACCAGAGACCAGTGTGTGTGACTGTGTCCCACTGTGGATTGTCAGGATCTGAGAGTACAAGAAGCACAAAAGCCATTATTACTTCCACAGGGCGGGTAAATGCTGCAAGGAGATACAGAGCACTCTCGTAGGCGGGTGTTGAGGGTGGGTTAACAGAAGAACAGCGTGGCTGTTCCTCATGTCACACAGGTGTGCTCACCCCTCCTTAACTGCTGTGCCACTGAGAGAAAGCAAATCCAAAACTCTGTTGTAAGATGGTGAACTCTTAAGGGAAGTTTATACATATATACAGGTTCAATCAAGCTATTTATAATAGAAATTAATTTACAGGAAAAAAAGCCTGAAACCAACCTAAACCCCTGCAAGACTACAGTATGCATTGATTGTCTGACCTTGTCTGGACCGCATCTAACCTCTGATTTGCAAGCAGATCTTTCTGGAAGGCACGTGAGGAAGAGGCCATGAAACAGCAAGCAATGAAGGGCTTTCAGCGTTGTGACTAATCAAGTCTAGTGTCGATGCCGCCACAGCCCAAAAAGCTCAAGTTTTGACTTAGGGAGTATGTGCTAATGGCAGATCCAGCAATTTAAAGCTCTAGGGTGAAGTTTTTAAATTTCAACTTTTAAATTAAAAATTGGAATGTAGATTTGTCAGTACTCTAAAAACCTGGCCCCTGCTATGTGGTTTCAACAGCAGTGAGCTCCGTGCTACCCATCTTAAATTCAAGAGACGTTACCTATGTCATGTCCTACAGAAAGTCTGATCCCTGGTATTAAAGCAGGTGACCGTGACCAGAGGTCACTTTGGAAAGTTTTGGAAGTTTTGACCACTTGAGATTGTTGGAGAACAGCACCAAGAGCATATTGTACGAGCCTGAAAGATAAAGATCAGCTGCGGTTTGGGCAAATTCTTCCCTTGGTGCAACTTGCATGTGGCTATCTGGACTGTGGTGGTCAGAGCAGAACCAGCACTTGGCTCAAAGGCCCAGCTGCAGTTTTGCAGAAGGGGCCGGGGGCTTTCGCCGCAGCCCTGAGCTGGTGAACACAGCAGCCCTTGTTCAGAGGGCTCTCCCACGCCACGAGTTACCTTGCAGGGATATGGCCTAACACTTCAAGGTAAATGCTGTATTTATAAGTAATGCTGGAAAGGTTTACACGTGTCTTTTGCCATTACTGTGCAATGTTCTTGTGCAAATACTACTTCGTTAGTTTGGTGTTTTGAAAACTATGTAAAGTGGTGCTTTCTAGAGCCGGTGGCATTGCGAAGGCATAGCACGCAACCGTTCCTGTCCCTACAGCTACCTGCAGCGCACAGTTTGTGTTAACTAGGCTGAAGCTCCATATACAAAAAAACTAACAGAAAATAAAATGCTACTTCAAAATAAAACACTCGTTTTGTTTCCTGCTTGGATGGTGCCTGAGCATTACCTGGCACTGCAGTCAGTGCTAAATGGCTGCTGTTACTCCTTTCCACAGATCCATCCCAGCCAAAACTGACCAGGCTGCAGATAAAAAGGAAGATGGGGAAACTTTGTTTCATATTACCACAGGGACCTGGGTGGGTGTTAACAAAATTTTCACGTTTGCTAGCAATACAGGGCAGTGCACTCCTTGGTGGAATCAGGCCCTGAAGAGAGCTTGTATGAGGAGCTGAACATCTGCAGCAGCGGAGGGAACGCTAGCTCTCTTG
Source organism: Aramus guarauna (assembly GCA_013400195.1). Lineage (NCBI taxonomy): Eukaryota > Metazoa > Chordata > Aves > Gruiformes > Aramidae > Aramus > Aramus guarauna. Next base: position 2,164,696 of record VXBL01006379.1, read on the forward strand.
CCAAGCTCGGGATTTGAGCTGCAAAATAGCCGCACGTGGATGATTTCTGCAGGTAAGTAGGAAAAGGTGACTCCTGTGAAGGTAAAGGGCTGCATTGTTTGTAGAGCACCTCGGACGGTGGACTCCTGGTCTGCATTAAGATCTGAGCAGTATTATCAATCATTCCGCTACAAGTAAGTGGGAGGATTTGAGGTCTGCACTCGTATTCTTTCTGTTGTCTCATTTAACAAAAAATAATAATAATAAAAATCAACAAAACAAACCACCCCCCAAAAGCTTGCAGGCTGCTGCTCTGTGAATGGTATTATTTGCAGTGTCATGCCCTCTATTTTGGCATGATGCTTCCCGCAGAGCTGCTACCTCGTTGTCTACTACTATAAACTACAATGTGACATGACTGGAACAGGAAACTGATCTTGCATCAGACTTTCCTACAGACTGCTGCAGCAGAGACTGTATAATGTTTCCTATGTCAAACTGTCTAAACATCCAGCTACTCATGTAGTGAGGAATTTCTTTTTAACTCTGTAAACATTTATCAGAAAGTTTGTCTCAAGGAAAACATTAAAGGACTATTTGTACTTGAGTTAAAAAAAGAAGGCAGTTGGTAAAGGCAAGTTCTACAGGGTTTCCCTGTTGCTGTTTTCACGAATATCCCACAATAACAGATACCAGTATCTGTTGACTTTGCACGTGCCTGCTCCTATTTACGTATGGCAGCGCACTGATGTGCGAGATGGAATCCATGCTTATGGGGAAGGCTTTAGGGTGAACACTCACAGAAACCCGAAGACATTAATTCTCAGGGGACAGAGGAAGGCAAGGGTGGAGCTGCCGTTAGGTCGGATAGTTGTAAGGGTTTGTGTGTTACTGGTGATGCTGGAGGCCTTTCTGGGTCTGAGAGCCTTGAGAGCTGTTGTATTGCAGTAAGCAGCAAGCAAATACTTCTAATACAACATCTTCACAGCAATTACGGTTTGAAAATCTTTGTGATATTCTCTTTTACTCCCTCTCCAGCTGCTTGTCTCCCAAACCAAAGTTGCTCTTCCAGTTGATCAGTGGGTCCAGGAAGAAACACTCCGTGGCTTTTCCCAGGGCAAAGCTGTCTGGTCTGCCCGCCGTGGGTAGCTCTCCCGTACAGCCTGTGTGGGCACGATCGTTAGAGATGCTTTTCAGAGAATTATTATTAAAAGCCAGGAACAATGGGGTTTTATTTTACACGATAGATCTTTTGAATCTTTCTGGATAAGCAGCTAGGCTGATCATTGTTTAATAACTGTGTGGGAGAGAAGTTTCTCTGATACCTGTGCTGTCGGTTTGACCTAGGTGGTGTGGGAGGTGAGTCCCTCCGGGAGAGCAGCCACACTGCTGCAGCTTGAGCGGCTCTGAACCGCGGCTTCTCCGCTGCTTTGGGGCTGCTTTGCCATGTCTACTTTTCCCTCAGCGTAGGCTTTTTTGGTTTTTTGTTTGTTTGTTGGGAGATTTTTTAGTAATTACTGCAGACTGGTGGAATACATCTGCATTTGTGCATACGACGGCTTGCGCACGTATTTGTGAACTGCAATAATTACTGCAGTAACTGTGGCATAATGGTGCCTTTCTCTGATCAGATCTGTATTTTATGTATATTTATACATGTTGTGGTGGTTTTTTTTTTTGTTTTGGTTTGGTTTTTTTAACTTAACTGTCTTCCAAGTAGCAATTAACTGTAGGAGCAATACTACTATAATTTTTTTCACAGTTTTAGTGAACTCTGCGTGAAGATTTCTAAACTACTGGTTATTGGCAGCTGATAGAGGAAGGGTCATTTTAAACTCTCCATATTTCTTATGCTCTTTCCCTGTAGTTCTGGCTATTGGCCAGTACCCTAGCAGATGCAGTGTGGGGTCAACCTTTGGTCTGGCCCAAAGCAAATGCTGCTTGCAAGGTTAGAGCCAAAAAGTGAAAAAAATGTGGAACTGCTAAAGAGGAGGAGGCGGCAGGGAAATTCTGTTATTTATTTTAGCCTATAATTCTAATGAATGTTTTAAGTGACTTAAAAGAAGCGATCTTACTTTCCCCCTTGCACCCACTCCCTCCTTCTGCTGGTGCAGCCATTTGTGAGACCATATGGTGAACTGCAGTGGGTCTGAAAAATAGACCTGGATGATATATGTTGGTGGTAACTGGAGAAGATTTCCCACTTGTCGTGAGCTAGCAGCTGCGTTATTTCCTCAGTTTGTTATATAGAGTCACACAGACGATTTGTTTTCTAGAAATCTTTGTGAAAGATAGTCCACTTTGAATGGTGCGCTTTGCAGTGACTAGGCACACTTCCATCGAGGGGAAAAAGAAAAAAAATCCATCTGGAAACAAGAAATTAGGTCATGATAGTCTTCCCCTTCCCCCCCAAGGTCTTTTGGAAGTTAAGGAATTTAGACACTTCTATGCTTTGAGCTATTCTTCAAAACATCCTGCTTATCTTTCAAGTAGTAATTGGTCCCTGGGCTGCTTTTATACATCTTTTTATAATATTGAGGATGTTTTTTCACTGCAGCAGGCAGAAGCATGTGTTGTCTTCCAGCCTACTTAGAAGTGCTATTTTGTAGCCCATAGGTATGCTATTTTGAATTGTCTTGTATATGGATCTATGCATCTTCTCGTGTGTGTTGAAATAAATTAATTTTTTAACTACCTCTGCTATATTTACTGCAGACAACTGTGCTAGGAACAGCTTTTTTTTTTTCCTGAACTAGCCTTTCCTAGTATCCCCAAGGGTGCCCTTAGGGCTCTGATGTACAGCCCTGTAAGAAAATCAACATGCATAATAAGAAAAGCACAAATCACTTACTAATCTGTTCTCACCAATAGCTGTATTTTAACTTAAATGTCAACTTCATTGAAACCATAGATATGATCTAACTTCTCTAAAAAAACCCAAACCAACCAAACAAAACTTCCCATTAAAAAAAAAAACCCACAACAAAAGAAACAGAAAACCTGAAAAAACAATTCTGCATATCTGTGGGCAAGGAGTAAGTAGGCCTACTTATCTTCCCTGACCTTTAGGGACCTGACTGGCTTTGATATGTATGAAAATAAGGAAGTCATGTTTCTGAGCACAAGTAATTGGTTGGGGTTTTGGTAAGCAATCTCCTGGAGATGTGCTTCTCATCTAGAGATGTTCTTTAGTTTTCCTCCTAAAGCTGCTGTGGAAGGAGGTGGGATACTGGCCTGGGAGCATCACTGTTGATCTCACCCAGTATTGCATTTCACCTGTGTAGTAGCTAGAATATATATCTACCAGCTTGACTCTAAGTGTTAAGATTCTCTTGAATATACTAGACTGTCATGGTACTGTAGGGTTAATTTTATCTCCAGCTTCTGTTTATGTTTATGCAAATGCTTGGTGTGTTGGCTTTAATTAGGTTTCTATTAGGAATATGTTCAGTTACTAATGGCTGTGAAAAGGCTTGACCTCCAGAGATGGAAATGTTATTAATGCTTAAATGATTCTATTCAAATCCCGGTTAACGCATCAGTTGTTATGAATGTCAGTGTATTTGTTTGTGCAGCGCACTCTCTGATACCGAGCTGGGATTTTCCCACAGGTATAAATGAGTTAATTTAATTAGAAACATAAGGAGTTTGTGCCTATAGGGATAAAGGTCCCGTAGACTGCTGTGAACTCGCAATGCTTAGCTTTAACTTTATGCACAGTTGCGTTGCTTTCAGTAGACCCTTTTCTGCGAAAGGAGTCCCGTGTGTTTCGGCATTTGTGAGATGAAGACATTTACTGCCACGTTTTAGCCTGTAAGTTTCTGCTCTATGGGAAACAGTCCCTTTCCCAAGAGGTGCAGCTGCAGCGGGCCGGCTTCCTTCACACACCAGTCCTTCACAGACACAACTGTTGATTTTAAGGAGGAAACATTTGGGCCCATAAGCACAAATTTACGATGTTGGATTGTGTCCAAAATTTGACCTATGATGTTTTGTCCTGTTTTCTCCTTTATAATTTCTTTGCACAGTCCATGTAATTTTTTTGTGTTCTGCTTTGTTCTTCAAAGCATAGATTAAACCACACTTTTCTCTAAAAAATAATTTCCAGCAGTATTGGGTCCTAGAGCAACCCTCCAATTTCACAGACCAGAGTGCCACAAAAAGAAATAAATATGGTTGAGCAGAGATTTTTAGTCTTGGGTTTTTGCAAGGTCAGAATACCAACAATAAAAAAAAGTTATGTCTGCATATATTAGTTAAAAATGTTGGAGAATAATTCTTTGGTAAAAGACAAGTAGGCCCGAAGCTTATGACTGATTTTTCTCAATTAAAACGTGAGTTGGGGGGTCTTAGGCTGTTAATGGGTGAGTTTTCTGAACAGCAGAACCGAGGAAATCTGTTTTCTGGTCGATGACTTCTTTGAACTGGAGTGAAGCTGCCGCGTGCATTTAGCTCCTTCCCAGTGCGAGGGGATCTGGGCAGGAGGGTGATCTGAATGCCTTCCCATAGCAATGCTCCAGCCCACGTTTCTGTCTCCACAGGCACCAGGAGCTTTGCTGGCTCACAGAAACAAAACCAAGCCTGAAGATGGAGGAATTTCTGCTGCACATGGCGTGAGCTCTGGCTGGAGACTTCTGGCAAGTGCTTGTGCCCCCTATTCCCACCACGGTCCCTTCTTCTGTGGAGGCAGGAGCAGACTCCCCTCTACCCAACTGCCTATATTCCCAAAATTTGTTGGCGAGGCAATACCTTTAGAACTCTCAGTCAAGTTTTACTGAAAGTGATTGATGATTTCAGAAATTATGAGGGACTAGCTAGGCAAAAAGCAATACAGCTGCACATGCCTTATTCCACTCCAAAATCGGGATAAATGTTTTCTGGTTCAAGCTACATAAGTCAAGGATGCAATTTTACGCTTGCCGGTGTATAGGTGAGGGCTCCCTGGGGAGGATGAAGGCAACCCTAAAGCCGCTTCACAAGCAAATCTGTTCACTTTGTGATGGCTGAGTTTCAGAGGTTTTGCAAAGCGGCTTGAGGATTTGCTTCTGTGTGTCAGTCCTTGAAACCTTCGTGTCTGGCAGGAGGGATTCGCATGAGCGAGAGATCACAGCTCGACTGAAGCAGGGAGCCTCAGGGGCTGCAGTCCATTCCCAGTGCACAGGGCTACTCCTCTCTTTAACCAAACGTGATGCCATTGACTTCTGGTTGGGCTGTTCAACCAACAGCTGCAGTTGTAAGCCCTTTCTGTCTGCATGGGAACGGGCTGTCCCAGTGGTGCTGTGGGTGCTCACAGCCTCAGCTGCCACGTTCAGAGGCAGCCGGACCAAGTGTCAGTGTTCAGCGCCCAGGCACGAGGGTAGGAAACTTAAAGGAGTAGTAAGAGGTGATGCCTCAATATCTCCAGGGATTTAAGCCCAAAGGACTTGCTGAGTGAGGGCTCTCAGACAGGAGTCTCTGATAGATGACAATTCACTTCTCGTGGTCGCCTCTTCTCTGGCCCTTCTCACCCTTTGCAGCACTCCTGAGAGCTTCAGAGCTGAAGTGCAAAGAGCTTTCAGTGAGTAAAGCCAAACGTTGATTAGAAGAGGTTCCAGGGATGAGATAACACTTGGATTTGGTGTGAGCAGTTCATCCTCCCCTGCGGCAGTCACACAGAGTATTTTGACTTGCTACAATAATTTCCTGTGGGCTGATATCCACTGTTTTGATAAAAATGGTAGCAACAGGCTCCATCAGGAGCTGCCCTGAAGGGTTGTTGATTCATTTAGTCCCACAACGAAGATTGAGTGAGCTATTATTTCAAAAGGCAACCTGGATCCAGCATGTATTTGTATCAACACAGCAAAGATGACACAACCAGTGCCTCACCCGGCCCAACAAAGTAGGTTTTTGCTAATGCTTTATTTGGTCTCCATGTTTGGCTGGGAAACAAGCAATGCTTTTGTGATGTGTTATCTTTATGAACAGTAAACTAAAAACATTCTCTGTGAGTGGGTGGCACTGCTGTGGTCTGCTCATTTGACCTCTGTGCACCTCGTTTCTGCGTAGGCTTAAGTGGGAGATGTTGCTGTGAGGGTAAGGACCTTGGGCTTCCTGAGATGCCATAGTGACTGGGACAGCCGTCCCACCAAATGCAGCTGGGAGCTCCTTACAGTTCCTGCCACGTTTTGGAAGCGATGAGGAGAGCTGGTGGGTGGCCTTGCCGATGGAGTCCTGGTCAGCCAGTGTGCAGCAGCCGGTTCCCACCTGCACGTGGGGTCTTGGCAGGTTCCGCACCACTGCCCTCCTGGAGAGCCAGCAGGCACTCATGCATTTTTCCAAGTATGGGGTTTACATTTTTTTCCCTTTAGTTTTTAAAGAATATTTTTGACATTGTCAAAGTTGAAGCAACTGGAACTTTCTTTGATCCAGGAGTGAAGTTGACTCAGCTCTGCTTTGCCCAGTTTTATTTAAAGACCATGACTACCACTTCTGAAATGTTACTTGCGAATGCTATATTATTACATTATCTGCTTTTCCATCTGTTAAATGCCATGGTTCCAGCAGCAAAATACCACTGTCTGACAGTAGCAGCTGTCAAAGGTCTTATTTAGTCTTCTTCAAAAAGTAGTAAAACCTGATACCACTAAAGATAAGCTAAGTTTTGTTACAATAAAATTTTCTTTGGATGCAATTTTAGGAATGTTACTATTCATAGCACCTCTGGACTTTTACTGCTGCATAGGATGGAAGCTGTACACATCTAATTTTAAGTACAATTATTTGTTTATTCCTGGTTTCAAGAATGTTACATTACTGTTTATAACCCATGCACAAATATACAACCCTCTGTGTAAATCTGGCCTTAGCATTGTGTGTGGTTGTTCCCCAACCCTATGACCAGGCTGCTTCACGCAAGACAAAAAAGTATCACTTGGGCCAAACCCATCTTCTGTGTAACCCCAATGACTTCATGACAAGTCAAAAGACAAATTATAAGCATAGCTTGTGAAGCAGGAGATGCCCTGAACCAAGTCCTGTGTAACACTTGGAAGTGAAAATTACAATTCCGTAGTGAATAGTGCACTTAAACATGAGTGATAATTGGGACAACAAATTAAACGAACCATTGCTTACATTAATTGAGTAGTTCTGAAGACTTCTTGACCTCAGGTGTCCCGTTAATAAGCATTGCCTAATGGACTGTATTTCCCCGGGGAGCCTCGCCGCCTCAGCCCAGCACGAGGAAGCAACCAAAGAGATCTGCGAAGCTGCGGCTCCGTGGTGCTGCACGCAGACAAGCTGCGTCTCTGCGGGAGGCTGGGGCACCCCGTCCCTGGTCCTGGCTGCTCTTACACCTCTGTCCCCATGGGCTGAGCACCCGCCGGTCCTCCACTCTGCCTGGAAAGTTACTGAAGAGCACAGCTCTCCCGAGCACGGCCCAGGAGGGACAGGGTGATGCTGCAATGGCCAGGTCCCGTGAGGGCTGGAAGACAGGGCGGCAGCACTGGTGGCTCTCCTGGCATTGCGCGGGCATCTCCCTGCTCAAGGCCGGGGACATGTAAACAATGCATTGGAGAAATGTAGATTTTAGGGCTAAAACCAGAGGTGGGAGGGGGTTGCACTGTGCCTGAGCTCTTCCCAGTGGCAACAACTGCACTCTGTCAGGTAAGGAATATTTTTGGTGTTGGGCTTGTTTTCTTCTTTTCCCCGAGAGCGCTCCAGGGGGTGGCACGGCACGTTCCCTGCATGGTACATGGTGCTCCTGCACCCCTCCCTCGCCCGGGGCCTGCCGGGATGGGCCAGTGCCTGGGCGGCATCTTGCTCCTCGCCCGCTGGCCGTGTGCCACCCGAGGGCTCCCTCGCCATCCCAGGGCTTTCCTGTGCAGCGCCGATCCTGCCCNTCCAACCACCAAACCGGTCTGAAACCGTGTGATTTGGCACAGTGCAGAGAGCTGTAGCTAACAACACAAAAGATGAATAATCGCAGGTCGTGGCATTCATTCTCCCAATTTAAAAATGATTAAGCTCTTGGTGAGGGCAGGCAGCCGCAGGTTTGGGCTGCCTCTGTCCCCCCGGCAATGGTTAACGCGGCACTGACGTCGGGGAGCGGGTGCCTCTCCTCTCCAGCAGCACCCGTCACCCCAGAGCAGGGCTGCCTCCACGGGCCCTGTCCTGCCGGCCGGTTTTGGAGGGGATCGGTGCGTGCCACAAATGCCAAGGGTCCTCCTTCTCCTGCTGCTTGTTTCTCCACCCGAACCAGCGGAGGGGATGTAAAGCTGGCCGCGGGTAAGTTAGTGCCGTGTGCCTGCCTCGGGGCCGTGGGGACGCAGGGCAGAAGGGCGAGCACCGGCTCTGAAGGGGCAGCAGGCCCAGCCCGCGCTGCGCTGCCTTCAGTCACTTCCCAGGCCGTGCGGCAGAGCTTCAGGGGGGTTTGTGGGCTAAGATACCTGTCTAAATCAACTTTTGAGTTTGAAAATACCAGATATGTTTAACTGAAATGAAGTAGCTAATGGCTGGGAGCAGGGAATTTTTTGTAATGTTAGCAGGTGAAGGAGCAAGTAAAAATAAAAAGGCTGGTGTCCAATTAGAAAAGCGTAACCTATATAGAAATAACCCCTATCAGGACCACCTTACCTAATTTTACGTTCTCCTTCAGTGCTTGTGAGGTACCACGTGTGCCTATGAATGAAGCTGTCCTTGAAAGAGAAACAGTAGCTGCTGCGAGTTACTGCAGTTACTGAGCCGGACATCCCAAGGCTGCTGCTAGGTGTGGAAATGTCGACTTTGGGACTGCGGCCGTGTGGTCTCAGCCAAGGGAGGCGTGAGTCTTGCCGCCAGTCCGCAGGGACAACGCTTTGGTGCGGTTAACGTGGCACCTCAGACCCTGAATCCTGTAAGTGGTAGGCTGAAGCTGGAACAGGAGGGAATGAAAGCACCTAGGGAAATTCATTATTTTCTCTTGTTTTCCAATTTTTTTCCTATTTCACTGAGCAACCCGTTGCAAACTCCTTCACTGGCTGTGTGGCCGCTTTTAATGTGCCTTTGCTGCAAAGCTTGCAGAGGTGTCTCCCCGGCTAATCCCTTGCACCAACAAATTATGTTGCATGGACCTTCAGTACTGGTAATCTTGGGGCAGAGGTGAAGTCCAGCAGGGTGAGCAAGGCAGAGGTTTGCTAAGCGTGGGGGAGGAAATGCTGCCTAACGGAGCAGCAGTTGCAAATCAAGGGTGAAAGGAGTGCATTACAGCAGACCTGGTGTTTATCTGTCACTTCCTTTGCACCTGGGAGAAGTGAGGGATACATCGAGCAGGAGCATCAGAGCAAGTCTACCCAGCCCTTAGCCCCCTCAAAGGCTGCATAAAGTACCCAGGCAGCCAAATTGCCTTCTATGAAGAGCAACTCCAGATCATCCTTTAGTGGGGAAGTACAAGTAGCCCCAAGAGGGGCTGTCCTGAGCCAAAAAACAGCTTCAAAATGAGGGGAAAAAAAAAAAGTGAAGACACAAGGTGTTTATTGTGGGTCAGGTACAGCATTCACCTTTATTCTGCACGCAGAGCCTCACAGAGCTGCTCCTTTAGGGTCACCCCACTCTGTGTATCTGCACGGGAAGGGACAGCATCTGTACACAGGCTATCAAAGTGCGTTTGACATGGCACAAAACTTGTAAGAAAGCTTATTTAAGGTGTTCTGTGATGCACACCAGCCTCAAAGTAGCTATCCATCCCCCTTCGGGGTTCCTCCTGTTATATGCGATTATGGCCGCAGCTGTTGCAGACCTCTTTGGATTTCCCTGGAGAAAGGTCAGTGCAATTGCCTCTCAGTTTACAGGGAAAATAAGGCAAACCCCCCCTGCCCCCTGCAAAAAAAACCCCAAAAAACAAAAAAAAACCCCCCAAAAAACCCCCCAAAAACCAAACAAAAAACCCTACAGAAAGCATTTTGAGAACTTCTTGGTCTCTACAATGTTTTTACCAAGGAACATCTTTCCAGCTTGTTAGCACCCTGTCTGCCTCGTTAGCTTTCCGCATCCAAATATCACACTGCGTGAGAAATCCCTACTTCTGAGGCTATGGGTGCCTGCTAATCCCTAGCCCTGACTTGCACAGATATCTTTACATTTCACTGTGTATACAGAGGTCTTATCTTTGAACCTTTGCTCTCAATAATTTTGGTATATTTTCTAGAGAATAATAGCCCCCAGAAGTTTGTTCTTTTAATAAAGAAAATATGAAAAGGCTGAAGGAATAGAATTGAACACCAGACCTATCTGATTAGGGAGGATAAATACCATTACTGAGTGTTTTAAAATGAGAGAACAGTGTGTATGTGGGAGCCTCTAGGTATGGTTAGGTATATCAATTTAGACAGAATAATTTTAAGTTTCTTCCAGTGCTGTGTTCTGGGGCTTTCCTGTGTTATTGCAGGTACCTGGTTGGGGCTGTAAAACTTTCACCCTTCTTGTTTTGCAGGCTGAGGTGAGAGGAAGACAGGCTGGCAGCCACAGCACCAGCCCTCACAACCTCTGCTCCTAAACTCCGCTTCTGGTTTTGCTGCCAGTCCTGAGCAGTGTTATCTGCAGGTAGTAAGGTTACAATTCCTGTCCTTCTTGAAAGGGTTAATAGCCATTAATACTCCCTTTCCTGAAGCAGGCTGAGCTCTCAGTGTAAGTGGGGCTAAAGATCTGCAAGTAATGTTACCTTGCTGTTAAGAAGGCAGGAGGGATAAACTATCCTGGGCCACATGTAAGTATTTGCTGTTATAAACAGGAGCAAGAGTAACTGGAGAAAAATGTGAAAGACTCATGATTTTCTGTTGTTTTTTAAACTTTGCTTTAGAGGGATGAAATGCCTTTTAAATAGTTCTATGGCAACTGCAGCACAACAAACCCCATGTCCCCTTCCACTCAGTTATTTTGACCAGCACCACAACAGAGGTTGGTCACTGAGTCTTGCTGGCTGCAGGTGTTTTAGCCAAAGCAGAAGTCTCTGGGAGCTGGGTCCCACTTCTTTCTTTGCCTAATTGGAGGAGGAAAAAAAAAAAGGAAATGAACACCAGGCAGTTACAACTGGGAAGATACAGAAATGAGCTATTTTATTATTAAAAGATAGCTCTGAGCATCCAACAAGTGCTAGGCTACTCATCAAATAAAAATCACCTCAGGACCATGAAGCAAGCTGTGCACTACAGACTCTCATTTCAGGCAGAGAAATCATTATAGAAAACAGCTTAAAACAGATATTAAAAATAGCAGACATCCGGTTGATAACCATCAGGCCTGGGTACATTAGGAAAAAAGAGGTTTGCCTGTCTATTTGCAGTTTTTTGGCACAAAGCAGCGGCAGCTCCCAAGCCTGTCCTCTTTGGGGCTGAGAGTGCTGCTAGCACAAGGCTGTGCTGGGAAATCTGCAGAGATTCATGACTGCCAGTAGCAAATCCTGCAGAAAAAGCAAAGGCAGAGTTGTTAAGGGTTGTCTCCTCAGAACTGAGACTGGGAGTGGTGAGCCCCGGAGTGCCCTGCTCTTTCACCAGAGCCTCAAAAGTGGGGTGGGATGGGATGAAGCCACAAGGAATATCCTGGAAGGAGGGGGTGCCAGTGCAGGAAACCCTCCTGCACCCCAGGAGAGTGTGGGTGCTGTGGCACTGGTGGTGCAAAGCTGTCTCCTTGCTGCTCTCCACAGCTCCAGGTGAGGTGGGTCTGGGTTTGCCCACCAAGGGGAACGCAAGTGCTCTTGAAGATTAAGAAAGGCAGAGGGTGAATATGACTTATGGACCACCACCACTTCTGAGGCAGAGCTGTTTCTGGCAGTATGTTCCCAAGCACTTTTTTCAGTTTAAATGTCTCTTACTGTGGCTTTCCCTGCTTCCCCCGGGAGGCTTGCTTCCTTAGGTCCATTACTGCAATTAGGGATTTGACATAGTAGGCCACGTGAAAAATGTCAGTCCAAAGGGTGTTTCACTGACAGCTGATGTGGCTTCTCTCTTATTCCATGGGAAAAGCTGCATGAACAAAATATGAATGCTCAGGAGTGTGGCATTTCTTGGAGAAACTCACTTCTGCCATGAAAAAACATGGGTGCTCATGTGGCACTGCGGTCTGATGGTAAGCGGTAACTGCAAAGCAGAGCTGTGAGGCTCTGCACTACAGCTGGGCTATGGGGCAGAGCCTCCCGGGGCCCAAACGCTGTCGTGTCTCCCTGCCACCTCAGGCTCAGCCCTCGCACCTGGGGCAGACTGTCCATGCTAGCGGAGCAAGCGTGGTGCCTTATCTGGCGGCAGAACATGAATAACTGGAGGAGCAGAGGGACAGCTGATCGCGCAAAGACGGTTGGCATGGCCCCCCATCCTCAAAATGTGTTTGTGGCTCAGTGGCATCACACACGGTTGTCGGCTGGAGGTGGTGGATGTCTACCATGAGTAGAATCCTACCATGGCAGAGTGCTTGGGAGCGACTTCCTCAGCAGGCACATTTCAGCCTCCCTTAATCATCAGTTTTCTTCTCTGTCATCGGGAGGGGAGCTGGTCAGGATGCAGGGCAGCCTGGCATTATTTGGACCAACCTGCAAGCCAGAATTGAGTTATTTCTTGCTGTGTGGATTTGGAAGAAGCACGTTCTCCATGTTCTCCTGCTAATAACCTTCTGCTGAATCAGAGGACAGTCAGTGCAATGAGAGGAGAATCACTTTTCAGGGAAAGATTGATGGTATTTGCTAGAGCTTTATGGGAATGTTGTCTGGCTTTGGACAACTAGTTTTTGTTTGATAATGTAGGAGATGATCATGATCCACTTTTAGATTTCAGTATGGAATAATATGCCAGCATCTCTTGGTGTCAGTGGGAAATGAGCTTATTTATGCTACACAGGATTGGGCATGGAAAACCAGAACATCCATATGCTGCGCAGTATTATGCCACCCTCTCCATATACTTTTCTAGTTAGTTCCTTATAATTCAATATGCTCAAAGCAGGGGGAAGCTGTGCTGCGTTTCTGGCACTTGTGAAGCAGAAAATCCTGTTGGGAGCATAAAGCTGCCGAACCCATCGATCGCTTGTTGCACGCTCAGCGCCATCAGTCACTGCCATGCCGCAGCGGCTGGGGAAGGTGTGAGTGTGCCAGAAGCATCCTGGCAAAGAGCAGTGCCATCAGGGCTCGTGGCCACAGCTGGGGTGCGTGTGTGTGTGTGTGTGTGTGTGTGTGCGTGTGTTACTGCAGCGGTGAAACTGCAGCCCCCGGCGCCTGCCTTGCCCATGCCAGGGATGAGAGTCACCGCGGGAGATGTCACTGAAGGGGGATGTACAACTCCTCCCCGGCCGCCACGTGTTAACCCAGACCTTGAAAGGTTCCCGCTTGGGTTAATATGCAGGACTGTGAGCTACAGCAGTTGTTCAGCTGCCGGGGAAGGAACAGGACATGCCCCTGCAGCAGCCATGGCTCCAAGGGCCACGGCTCCATCCAGCTGCTGTTCAGCCCATAACTGGTGTGTGGAGATTGTGTACCATCAGAGGGCTGCACTGACTCTTCGATTAGTTGAACACCTACAAATCTTCCAGAGGTTTGAGTATTTTTCTCATACAAGCTTTATTAAATGGAACAAATTCTTCCTTCGACCATCTGACCCATCACATCCTCAGTCTATTCAAAGAACCATCAGTCAAACCCCATCCCAGTGTATAAACATGGCCAAACAACTGCACCTCGCACTGTGTATGCACAGCGTAACGTGGGCTGTCTCGCCCTGCCAAAGGCCAGGAGCAAGTCAGAGCTGAGGAGAAAGGGAGAAAGCACTTGATTAAAAAAAATAATAATAAAAATCAGGTGAAGTTTCTGGCTGCAAAGGCTTGTAATAAAACTAGAATTCAGGTATTAGAATTTCCTAGTCAATAAACGTTCCTTAAAAAGACGACTTTTATGAAATCTTTAAAAAGAGAAATTGTACAACAAGAAAACCCCACAGACCAGTAATAGGATATTTATTTCTCTGTTTCATTTAGCTAAAAGCACTGCAGTAGAGACTAGTTCCTAAAAATGTGTGGATTGCTGCTGTTGGATTGCCATCAGCCACGCTTGGCACGGGAACCGAACGTCACAGCCTTCTGACAACTTTGCGGCCAGCTGCATCGCCTGTTGCCATGGAAATGGACCTGAGCTCATTGAAAGCTGGGTAATGGGCTCTAAAATCATCACTCCTTATATTGAAAAAATGCTGGGGTGACATTAGGTAGTAGTAGTCGTAATAATGATAACAACGTCTCAGCTTGTGGAATATGGTCTTTATTGTTTTTATTTTATAGCTGTGTTATGTCCATGTTTGCATTTGAATTATCTGGTCAAATATAACCCTCTCATTTGCATTGCAGTTACTGACCACAGCGGTGCAGGGGTTAGATACTACCCCGACCCAGCAACAGGGAGAACATCACTAAGAAAATGGATTTCAGGAGGAGGATTGTTTGCTTTCACTAACCAGGCATATGGACACAACTGACCGTTTCTTTTACCATGGCTGGCCTGTTGCACAACCACTTTCCATTAGTCCAGAAGTGTTTGCTTGATCCGTTGCCATTGCGATATATGATAAAGTTCAAGATAATTATGCCTCACATTAACGTTCTTTCATTTTACTGTGTTCAGCAATCTTCAGCTTTGCCCTAGTTTCACAGGGTTCTTAGTTGTACCGAACATGTTTGCCTCTAGCATCATAGTAACATCTTACTAATCAAACAATACTGGCAAGGAAAACTATGCTATGCAGATAAACTTGACCATGAGAATTTAAACTGCAAAAAAAATTGAAACTTTTAAGGAAAAACTGTGCCTGTAGTCACAGGGTGAAATGCGGGGCTGCACACAAAGGAAGTAAGAGTCAGAAGCCATCTTCTCAGCTTGTGGTTTTGTGGAAAAACCTTCAACGCTTACTAAGAGTCCTGCAAAAACAAAGTGCTCTTATGCCAGTCTTAACCTTGGGATATTTTAATAGGTCAGTCTTAAATTATTTACCTTTATCCAATTAGCAGAAGAGTAATTTTTTACGCTAAAATCAGCTCTTAAGAAACAGTATTGTACACCAGAAACTATTGTGGTTTTTTTATTACTGCAGCATATTAAGATATGATCTTGAAATGCTTTTAAATCTGAGCAGTGAGCATACCAATACATTGTAGCAAAATGAGATGTATGCTTTTAATTCCTGGAAAAATCTTAAAGGATCTGCAAACATCTTACACTGAAATAATGCTGAAATTAACAGTGTGTAGGTACTCTCCACCTTAATTTGTATACTCATGGCATGCTTATTTTTATTTACTGATCAGCTGTTCTGTGGGTAGATAAATGGGTTTTGAGGCTATTTGCTTTCAACGTGTCTTTTGTCAATCCTCTGTCAAGTTAAAGGGAAAATTCTGTAATCATTTTAATCCATTTCCCCAAACCTGACTTGCCTCCTTATGGTAGCTAACAGCATTACTCAGAATTATTTCCAAGCCTACGCAGAGAGTTCCCACTATATTTGTTTAGAAAAATCCCTAAACTTTGGCATTATAATTGGAAGGAGCTCTGTGGCAGAGACTGGGTTTGCACATTCAGAGGGGCTGCTGGTAATGAAGCGCTTCTGTACTAAAAGTCATTAGGCATGCGGCCAAATGCAGATCTCGTAGTCTTCCTCCAGGCCATGCTTGTGAGGCTCAGGGTTATTTAAATTATATTCTTTCTTTCAAGTAGATTTTATAGGAAGAGGATTGCACTGTTTTCCTTCAGTGACTACTTTTTTTCAGTCTCGGAGGCCAGGGAAAGGATCTGTGGTGGTTAATTAATTTCTGCAGAATCTTCTCACACCCACTTTTGTATGGGGCTTGTATTTTAGAGTCGGGATCGCGATTCAGAGCGCTGAGCTGGTGCAGACCGCCACTTGCAGAGCAGGGCTGAAGTTCTCCAAGTCACTGTCAAATCAGCACAATCACTTTAGGTACTATTTACAGGCACCACCAACTAACGTGCTGTCTTCTGGTGCTCAGGAGATGTTGAGGACTGGAGTGGACAAGGTGAGGGTGATGTCCAGAAGAGAGAGTCAGTACAGAGCTGCAGGAGGAGTCTTTCATGAGACTTGTGTGTCTCTCAGAATGATCTGAAAGTTGCATCCCCTTTTCCTCGCGCTGGCTCCCAGTTTCAATTTGAATGAAGCCAATGGCAGATCTCCCACTGACTTCAAAGCAGCAAAATTTTGGCATTTAGAGGAAAAATCACTGTGAAGAATAACGATGCAATATAAACACTTCTGTTATAAATGCGGAATGTAAATAACACTCTTTTATAGCATTTATTTAAATCCCCAGGCGCTGGTGGAAAATAGGTCTCCAAATAACCTAAATAGTTTGGCACATTAAACTCTCAGCCTTTACAAATATTGGTAGTGTTTCAAAGAATGCATTTTTAAGTGAGCAGTAAAAAGCAATTAGGCATGTAATTGTTGTTTTAGAGATTTAATCCAATTCCTGCTGCAGTCAGTGGGAGTCTTTACGTTTACTTCAATGGGGAGTGAGTTGGGACCTTACATATTTGAAGGGAAAAAGGGAAAAAGAAGGGGTGGGGTGGGGTGGTAAACCCATATTAAATCAGAACTGGGAATTCCATAAGCGTACATAAAATGCACACAACATTTGAGACAGCAGGCATCTTTTGTTAGGCAGAAAGCATCTACTAACCACAACAGAACAAAATTCCCCCACTGCCCCCCATACGATGCCCCTTCTGCCACTTGACAGCCATATACTTAAATTAAGGGGTAGTAAACTTTTCTGAACTTCTCAAAGAAGTTCACTCAGTTTCTCTCTGTCAGATGTCATAACGTGATTTTAATTAATTGTATTTCTGTATTTGACAAATAGCACAAATGTTGTTATTAAGGCAATGTATAAACCTGTAACAGGCTAAACCCTGTGGAACTTCTATTTAACTTATATTTAGGCCAGACATGAATGCGATCAAAACAGGCAGATAGAAAGCTTTGATATATATTTTATGATGTTACTTTGATTGAAAGTAAAAGCTGTGTATAATTTTTAAGGAGGAAATTGGAAAGGTAAGCTATTCAGAGCATTCACAATTATTTGTGAGAATCATGGATGGTGTATCAATAGCTGCGCTGC
This sequence comes from Aramus guarauna, assembly GCA_013400195.1. Taxonomy (NCBI): domain Eukaryota; kingdom Metazoa; phylum Chordata; class Aves; order Gruiformes; family Aramidae; genus Aramus; species Aramus guarauna. The sequence continues at coordinate 2,181,796 of VXBL01006379.1, forward strand.
AGGGATGTGAGTCCAGGATTATAAGTATTTAGTTCTGTTGATGTGCAAATATATAATGACTGTGAAGATGTAAAACTTAAAACCAAGTGCTCTGGATGAATCTTTAAAGTGTTATTGGGAGTATATCTGAGAGGAAAAAAAAATACCATGCTCATTACAAGATTCTAGGGGAATTTTATTGCATTTTTTTTTCCTGAGGTATTGCAGCATCTCATTTACAGCATTTTGTTTCCTGCAGAAAGAGCCTGCAGCAGATACTTTTGTCATTACCAAGTCAGGGTTAGGTTCATTGCTTCAGCTGAAATCTAAATGGAATAGCAGAAGATGGATGTAAATGAGCTACTCGGAGGCCTGGTGGAGTAAACACCCCCTTTCTTTTCAGTGCAGGAGGAGAGGTGATGGGCATTAAGATGATCAGCCTGGTGTGAATGGGAGCTCTCCATCCACAATTTAAAGGTAAGACTATAAAACTGAATATGACAAATCATATTCTCACCTTAAAACTCACTTTCCATTTGGGAAGAAATAGTATAAAGCTACACAATGCAACGATATTTTCATAATATAAATGATGGCTAGTAAGGAGACAGGATGCAACTCGCTTCAGTGACATGGCAAAAATAAGTTTCCAAGGATTTATAGCAACCTAAGTATTACTTCTGGTGATTTATAAAGCCTCACACAGATCTTTCTCTAGACAATCAGAGGAACCAAACAGAACATAGCTGCATGATGCATTACAGTTTATTTGACCTCGTTCGTCACAAGAACAGGGCCCTTAGATCAAATGTGTCTGCACCAAGACTGACTCTGTCCTCCCTACTGCAATAGGGCCTCAGAGCTGCAATAGGGCCTCAGAGAAATAATTTTTTAATTGTTGGACTTTAGAAAGTGTATTTTACTCTTTCCACTGAGGTGCAAATACACCCCATTTTCAAGAAGTATTAATTCCCCCCCCCCCCCCCCCC
>VXBL01006379.1:2182800-2221752 GCA_013400195.1 Aramus guarauna
CCCCCCCCGAAAAAAAGAAAAAAAGGCAATCAAGGACAGAATATGAGGTGCCCGAGCAGAGCACAGTATCCCAGTGAAACCCTGGGGAAGGAGTGCTTTGAATTTTGCTGGCTGACCACTGGATGCCACTATTGTTCCACTGAAATAAAGTGTAGTATTGTCATCTGACTGGCTTACTACCCCTGAAGAGGGGAGCTTAAATAGCACCAGTATGCGCAATTTTCTGCAGAAAATAAGCAGTTAGATTTGAAATTATTAATGGCTTTTACTGTGTTTAGACATTGGACTTTCCTCCTTTCTCAGAGCCCCTTCTCAGCAGGAATCCCAGCACCAGTCTCTGCTTTCAAAGCCCCTGGCAGGCTACCCCATCTTTTGACTCAAGAGAAGCATTTTCAAATCCACATTCTGGTCATGCAGAATATTTAGGTATTATTCAGGAAAAGAGGAAGAGATGAATGACCTAACATTGGTCCCCCAACAAGTCAGAGACCCAAACTGGGGAGCTGGTCGGTCAGACTGCTAGTGAGCGGCTCATCTTCCCCCTGCCCCGGGGTACCGTGGTCCCCAGCTGACAGAGGCACAGTGGAGCTCACAGCCCCTTTCTGCGGTAGGCTCGGAGTTGAATGTCAGAGAGACCTTAAGACTGGAAGAAAACAATGCTAAAAAAATGCAAAATTTACTCTAAATGAGTGGGTTTTGTGTTATCTTGCTTTTAGAAGCTTTTTGCTGTTTTTAAAATTTAAAAATGTATATGTGTATTTGAAACCAGACCAATTCTGCCTCTGTCTGCAGATTCATGGGACGTGGATTGCCATCTCACCATCCTCAGGTCTGCATGTGCAGCTCCTCGAGATTTACAGTCTCTTGAAGCCCCCAGGAAAACCCTGCAGCTCTTGGGACACGGTGCAGTGCTGAGGGTTCCCAGGATCGCACCGTGGCTCTGCAGCCTTCCCCCCCAAAGGGAAGGGCTTTCCTTTCACCTCCGTGATAAGCCACAGGGCGTAGCGCTGCCCCAAAGCCTCTCCACGCTCGCATCCCGTGACACCAGATGCATATTATTTCACGCTGGTGCTTTCCATGATTAAATTCCCACTTGGAGCTGGCACTGGGCCCTGCTCCAGTAATAAAACACATTAGCAACGATGCTGCTTCTGAGCTCCACTGCTCCCAGCTTTCCTTCAGGCGTTCTCCTGTGGAAGCTCTCTACTCACCAACACCATTCATCCCTCGCTGTCTGTGCCGTGCAGCCATACTGTGGGTTTTTTCCTTTCCAGCAGACAGCTCTGTCAGGAAGGAATAGATGTTCCCCCTTAGCTGCTCTCGCTGATATTCCAGAGGCAGTCACCTCCAGCGAGAGGTGAAGGTGACAACCACAGGTAGTAATGTCTTAAAACCTCTGCTCTAAAACTTTGCACTAAATCAGATAATTATGTTACACACTGGCACCTAACTGTAGCCCTAAAAACAAGTTTTTACCTTTCCTATAGATAGTATAAAAGGGGAATAAAGGTCCTTCTTTCCTTATGACACACACACAAACACACATGCTCCTTCTTCTACTGGCAATTTCACACATACACAAAGTACTGGAGGTTTAAAATTAAAATCAAGATTGCTTTATTCCAGCTGAGGTATCCCTAACCTCATTTTGTAACTGCCTTGCTAAATCCAGCAAGTGTACTTTAGTCACCAGGGAAAGGTGACTGTCATCTGTGTGGATATGGAAACAAAAATGGCAGTATAACTTATGATCAAACTTAAAACAGATCTTCTCCATGGGTGATATTTTTTCTTTTGCAATTTTCAGCAGTTGAAGTGATTTCAATATGACAACAAACCTTTTCCACCATGCTTCCTGATACTATTTATTTGAAAAAGGTGCTTTTTTTTTTTTTTAATTGTGGGTTTCTTTTATGCTCCACCCCAGCTGTTAAAAGATTTCGTTGGCTTAATTTCAAAAGGGCACTCTTTAACTTCTTGTAAATTAGGTTTACAATGTAGAATACCAGTTTTCATTTAAAAGGTCCCAGGTATAATAATAATTTAAGTGTCCTAGAGGCACGTCACAACCTAGACAGTGACTGAACAAGCGTGTAACACAGTTGTTACCATGCCCACAGCACACGTCATTAGATGTTTTTTCTGCATATATTCCAAACCTAAGCTTATGGACTGGGACGTTCAGGTGTTTGCTGGAATGCAACACCTGATAACAATTTTACAAAAATTATTTCACTTAAGGACATTTTTAAAGATGCATTTGATGGCCTCAACGATTTTTTAAAGCAGCTCACTTTATTTCTTCAAATAACAGAAAAGCTTTCTTAAACTATTACCCTAGAGACCAGTAAGAACAAGTTACTCATCGTCCTTCCAGTTCTGGACAGAGGGCTACTATGCTAGCTGTATTTGTCCTGCTTAAACTGGGTGTGCGAGTGAATGAGGAGTTTCTTTGTGCAGGTTTCAGACTAAGAACTAAAGAGAAAACAACTCACATCACCAAGATTTTCTGATTATCTTTAAATATTTAGATTTAAAAATATTTTCTTCTTTTTTGGTTTTGTCTTTGCTTTTCTGCTGCAGGCGCAGTGTGCGGGAGGCATGTCAGCTCTCTGCAGAGACAGCGTGTCTTGGCAGAGCTGAGAGATACTGCTCACTTCCATATTGTTGCCCTTAAAATTTATTTAAAACAGTATTTTATTTTATTTTTAAGATACTAACTTGAATATTGCATTTTTGCAAAATAGTTTCCCTTCAGCCAGTAATTCATCTTGACATTTACTTTTATCTTTCCTAACAGGTAATGGTACTTGTGCACATGAAGCTTAAGTTGTACATAGGCACTCGTGCATCAGCACTTGCCAGACGGAGGGGTGATATAGAATCACATACACAATTGTTTCCTTATGCTTTTGTGGAGCTCATCCTAAAACAAAAAAAGAAAGGATTTTTTGATTGAAGTGTCTCTAAGCAGTAAACTCGCCCTAGCTCGGAGTACACTCCAGTGGCACGACATGAAGCATCTCTCTCGGGAGAGGCATAATTTGAAACTAGTTGCAGCTGAGGATGCTTAAAAACTGGAGTATCAGCTGTGTTCACCAGGGATAACTGTAGTTTAATTGCTCTGCAAGCAAGTTGCAGACCAGCTAGAGACAGGATTGAAATCATGATGTTATGTTGCCTTTCTGACAGCGCTACTTTGTGGGCCTCAGACTGAAAGGCCTGTATTGTGGTAAAGTATGATCCTAGAAATTTTATTTTCCTAAGTATTTCACTGTATGGTGGCACTGGGTGAAAGCTTTAATTCTTCTCTTCTGACATGTGTATAATTCTTTTTACAGTCAATAAATGATGCTGCAGTAAATTTTCTCATGGAAGGAGAAGATTTGTACTTGCATGTAGCGTCACTCTTGGTAGCTCTGAGGCCCATGCTGCTCCACAGGACTGCAAAATTAATGGTAAACTCATGTGAGCATATTTCTATTGAAATTTAATATCCTAATGATCTGAAATTGGAGCTAAGAAAATAAATTACAGCCCTTGGTTGTGGAATGCACTTACCTGAAAACATACTTTGTAGTTTGGTGCCTCAGTTCTCACATTTAAAATTATAACACTACTCCTGCTCCTTTTTATTTGATAACTCTTCAGAGTTTGGGGTTCTGTGTGTTATTTTGGGGTGCTGAACAATGGCACAGACATATTATTTGCTGACAATAAAAAAAGTCTTGTTTTTGTGACTGGGGAGAGGTCAGATAAACCAGAGACTGTTTCTGTAGCCACCACACTAATGTTCTTCGTTTACCACTTTCCCCTGAAATGATATTTTGCTGCTTTTCACAAGCTGTGGGAGCTTCTCTTCATTTCTCTCATGCTACTTTTTGCTCTTCCTCCTTTGCAAACACATTACAATAATTTCAAACACTGTTGAACACCTTAATGTTCGGTAATGACATTTGCCCAACTATCTCAGCAGCTGTCTGAATGAAGGAGAGCTGTTACATGCATGAGATTCAGTGATGTTTAGTCCTGCCTATAGTGATATTTTACAAGTCTGAGATATTGAACAAATTTTTGTGAAGCTTTTTCAGATGGAGATTGAAGCAGACATGCAAAATATTGCACATATTCTTTGAAGATAGTGTGTATGTGCAGCACAGGGCAGGGTGAGAAGAACAACAACTGTTTCATGGCATGAATTGCTATAAACTACTAAGATCAATTTTTTTCATGAAGTGCCTGCATCACCAAAACCCTTCAACACTGTTGAATTAAATGGCATTGGCTGTGCTGCTCCTTACCTTATGGAAGTAGTCCCTTGAACTAGTAATAGTCCAAAAGTTTTCAGAAGTGAACCTGAGTTGCTGCAGGCATTGTAGCCATCTGATCTTTTATCCTCCTCCAAAGATCTTTGGGGTAAATCAAAGCAAAGCTTACCTGCTGCCTGCCTCCTAGAATGGAAAGGAAAATCTGGGTGCCTATGGTGCCCGTATAAAGAATGGAGATAGTTAAATAGGGGGAATATCTGCTCCCATCTCTAACCAGAAATAAGGTTGCAGAGACAGAAAAGTGAGGGTGTAGCTCCATGAAAGGGATGAGTGATCTAATGCCTAACTGACACTGAAATTGGGAAGTCCCATTCCTCTCCCCATTCTTTTTTCTCCCTCTCTCCTCCCCTGGATTGTCTTGTACTGGCTCTAGCATATGTGGAATCCTCTGTGAGCCAATTCAGTTGCTAAGCTGCTGGAACACTAGCCCAAACCCAACAACAAAAAAAATAGAACTAGTGAGCTGAACTGACTCACGAGTGCAATAAAAACCAGGGGCTGTGCAAAAGCGTGACAGCGTAGACAGGTTTGGGGAGGAGCAGTGGAACAGTGATAGCTGTGGGTTAGTTGGCATCTTGTCACTCACCCTCAGGTGCTCTTGTTCAAATGTTTTGGTTGTAGTTTGTTTGCTGAGGAGTCAGCATCCTTTTTGTGTGGCATCACCTTGGATCCCTGATGGTTAGTTTGCTTTCTGTGGTGCTGGTTCGGCATGAAGACTTGGGCGGGGGATGCTCTGACCAGGCAGCAACACCATCTCATCCCAGGGACTGCGACTGTTGCTGTGCTTGGTCAAACCCCAGGGGAAAGATAGGCATCTTTTTCTCTAATTTTTGTAATGGGGATTAGCCTGTAATCTCAGAATCCAAGTGCAAGAGCAGAGGGAACTTTCAGGCAAAAGTTGAATGTCTTTTAGATGCTGAGCCAAGTGACTCTCATGTAGTGGAGGAGGGACTAGATCACGCAGGTGGGCTTAAGTATGTAAGGTCCACCTAAATCCTGCTGTAGGTGTCTGCACCTCTGAAGGCTCCAGAGGTATCTGTCAAGATCACTGCATGACTGGAGCTTCTCACGTGTGAGCTGGAACCAAGAACAGACCTTAAAGCGCTTACCAATGCACAGCACAACCCACAGACCGGCTTATGAGGTTATTTTTATGCATCTCCACAAAGAGACGTGAAAGCCCTATGAGCTGGGCTTTGTCGAGACGCAGTTCTTACATCAAGAGACAATAAAGGAGTCACAGGCTGCCTCTGGCCAATTGCATAACAGGATCAGACATTTTAATGAGCTTCTGCTAGTCCATGGTTCGTCAGCCCTGCTGATTTGTAATGAAGCAAGACACTGCTATAGAAACCGCTCCAGCAAACAGCATTTTTGAATGTAGTTAAGAAGATGAATTTGAATTGAAATGCAAACAAACTGTGGATCAGTCCATCTCTTTCTGAATTGTAGGAGCCTGTTTACCTTCCTGTCCCTGTTACAGTTTAATCCAGCTTGAATTTAAGTTTTTAGAGGTATTTCGTATAGCTCATTTCCCAAAGTATCTAGTTTCCTCTGGTTGTTTACTATTTTCCTATTATAATTCTTAATCCTGCTTTTTAGCAAAGGATTGCAAAGAAGAAATGATAAACACATATTCAGAATTTCTCTAATCATTCATTATGGGACAGGCTGGATCCATGGGCTGAGGCCAACTGCACGAGGTTTAACAAAGCTCAGTGCCGGGTCCTGTGCTTGGGTCACAACCCCAGGCAACGCTACAGGCTTGGGGCAGAGTGGCTGGAAAGCTGCCCGGCAGAAAAGGACCTGGGGGTGGTGGTCAGCAGCCGGCTGAACATGAGCCAGCAGTGTGTCAGATGGCCAAGAAGGCCAACAGCATCCAGGCTTGTATCCGAAATAGTGTGACCAGCAGGAGTGGGGAAGCGATCGTGTCCCTGTGCTCGGCACTGCTGAGGCCGCACCTGAAGTACTGCATTCAGTTTTGGGTCCCTTGCTACAAGAAGGACACTGAGCTGCTGGAGTGTGTCCAGAGACGGGCAATGAAGCTGGTGAAGAGTCTAGAGCGCAAGTCTGACGAGAGGCTGAGGGAACTGGGGTTGTTTAGTTTGGAGAAGAGGAGGCTGAGGGGGGACCTTATTGTTCTCTACAACTACCTGAAAGGAGGTTGTAGCCAGGTGGGTGTTGGTCTCTTCTCCCAAGTAACAAGCGATAGGACAAGAGGAAATGGCCTCAAGTTGCACCAGGGGAGGTTTAGATTGGATACTAGGAAAAATTTCTTCACCAAAAGGGTTGTCAAGCACTGGAACAGGCTGCCCAGGGAAGTGGGGCAGTCACCACCTCTGGAAGTATTTAAAAGACATGTAGATGTGGTGCTTAGGGATATGGTTTAGTGGTGGCCTTGGCAGTGCTAAGTTAATGGTTGAACTTGATGATCTTAAAGGTCTTTTCCAACCTAAATGATTCTATAATTCTATGAATTATGTTTATAAAATAAATGGGACTAAAATTGATTTTAAGGATAATGGTCTATATCATGGAGAGGAATGGCTATGAAGTAACTTTTTTTTTTTTCCCTAAAATACTGAATTATAAAGCAAAATAAAGTGAGTCTCCAGATAATCCCATCAATTAGGTTCAAGCAAACTCAAGTAAAGAAGGAAAAAACTGTTTAAGGAGTTGTACTCTTCAAATCTGGGTTACTGTCAAAGACCTGACATCCATTACAGGTTATTTATGATGTTACTCAAGAGAGCACAAGAAATACTTGATGTTATCCTCTACTGTATCCCTTAGGAACCAAAACCTCCAATGATACCACCTTTTCCCTACACCAAAATCCTACCTATATGCCACCTTATTATGAACCACTTTAGAAAGGTGTGTTTTAATTTTCACTGTGCTTTATGAAGACTATGTTATACCAAATTAGTGCATTATCAATAAAGAACTGTGTTGGGCTACAGCTTTTCATAAGGAAATATTTCCTCTGACACTCCTGCCTGAACGCATCTCACAAAGACTTCTCCCTTCCTGGCCAGCCCTTTGAAAAAAACATAAACCAAACCCAACCCCTGATGCACAGCAAAGCGCTTGGGGAGTTCTCTTTTGAATAGCGTCAACTTCAGGAACAGCTGCTAAGATCAAATGGACAAAGGGAATTCAGCACCACCCACCCCATGTATTATCTTATAAAGCTCCAGGAGCTTAATCCTTCCCGTGAACTCAGCCCGTTGTCCCACTTGCCGTTACCACTATCAGATTCTATTCTGTGTAAGTCTGCTTCCTCCTAAGAGTGCACGAGTGCACCTGCAGCAAAGCTACAGTTTAAAAGTCCAAAGTCTCTCCAATTAACCTGAGTCATAAAATGAAACATTTCTTCTGCACGGCAAAGAATGATTTCCTATGACATAAATAACTGTAAAAAGAATGTATTGTTATTAAAAAATACTTATTACTGTTACTGCAAAAGTACTAAAAGCCAAAAAAATAATCAGTGTTTCTGCAAGCTGCCCGATTGTGCTTCCTACACAGCAAGAACTGGTCTGTTTACTAGCCCTGTGTAAGTCTTTTTTATCTGTCTGGACAAGTAATTATGGTCTGTCCATAAACAGAGAAGTAGCTTTACTTCCAATCTCGATGACAGGAGTATATTTTATTCCCGGGAGTTAAATTTTGGTGAGAATTGCGGAAGGCTGATTTTGACCTTATTCAGCATTTTTCCATTCTCAAGCTGACCTTTGAAAACCAGAAATGTTGAATGAAAAAGCATCTGGAAGCAGAGCAAGCAGCATGCAAAAGCTGTAAGGAGGTTTATCACAGCTATGTTTGTGGCAGGAAAACCTACAAGACTTTTTTCTTCTTTTGCGATGCCATCCCTTGTTGCATGCCACAGAGCACCGCTCTGTCCACTTGGTGACCCTAACAGTGAAAATGCTAATATACGGCCCGTATCCTGCGTTACCACCTTCTTACACTGAAAATACAAGAAAAAAATATCAAATTTTTCCAACTTGGGTGAATAACTGAATTTATAAAAGGGTATATAACTATATAATCTATTAAAAAAGAAATATTTTATATCCTGATTGCTGCTATTGCTCTGTGATGGTGGATTTCCAGTCATAACAGCCATCCTGTCTACTGCATTTTAAGCCTCTTTTCTGGCAGTAATTGTTTTCTTATTTCTTGACCTGGGCTGTAACACCCTAGATTTTGACAAATTGACAAAAATAATCCTCAATCTCTTCACTTTGCTTGTGTTTAGATGGTTGTGATTATTTGCACTGAGTCCTCCAACAGGATCCTCTCCTCTAAGCTAAATGTAAAGAGAATATTGGACCAATATGTACAGAGAATGGAGCTGTTTATTCTTTAAAGACTCATTACTCACTACAGATTAAAATGTTTACTGTATTAAAAATGTGATTTTACTCAGCAGAGCCTGGTGACCTCATCTTTAAAAACAAAAGCAGAATAAGGTTGATAATACTGAAAATTGTTTATTAACCTGGAAAGAAATTAGGATGAAAATTTCAAATTATGAAAGGCAACATAAAACCTGACCTCTTCTGTACCAAAATATGAGAGATGTGAGATGTCAACAAACTTACAGCCACACGCAGGACTGAGAATTAGATATTGCTGGTATACCTATGCATGACTGCAGAATTTGATGTACTTGGCTATGAAAGTGGTACATATCAAGAAAAATCAATGAGGATGTCACCTGAGTCAGTGAAGGCCGCCGTCTTGCAAACTCCAATAATAAATGTAATAAAATCCTATGGATCATGATTACTCAATTAATTTTACTGAATTCTGTTGAGTAATTTTATTAAAAGCCTCACATATTTAGTGAGGTAACGCTAGACAATTTAACTGATGGTCTCTGGGCAACAAGGCATGTGCCAGACTGGGAATCTTGGTGCTCCTCCAGCACCGCTCCCAGCCGCAGAGAAGGCTGTGGGATATGTGAGGGCTCCCACTGGGAGGCATTTGTGTCGGAGGCATTGCTCTCCGTGAGTGCCAGGAATTCCTGGGGTAAGCTAACTGCTCAAATCAGCAACACCTTTGCTTCAGACAGCACCGAACAACTCCTGAGATCAGCTATGGAGCTGTCTTCTGTGAAGTGCATCCTGCAGAAATGTGATTTTAGACTAGCTGAATAACAACGTGACACAGAGAAGGACTTCCTAGCTTTTCCGTACAGCCACTGACATCGCCTGCAGGGAGAGAAAAAAGCAGCAACATACAGCCAACTGTAAAAGCTAGTATTTAACGACGGATTTTTTTCAAAACTTGTGACCACTCTGTCCTCTGTGAACGGCGATCACATTCTGGGCCGAGCATTCGCTAAGGCAACAGCTCCGTTCACTCCGGTGCAGCAGCGGAGGCCCCAGGCCCCAAAACTAACAGTCCTCGCTCTTCTCCCTCCCTCACGGGCGCCGCAGCAGCAGAATCTGCGCCGATACCTGGCCCTCCCCTCCTGCAGGACCGGACAACAGGTACCAAACGCCCAGCTGAAGGGCCCGGGCCGTGCTCTACCTCACCGGCGGGCCGCGGCCGGTGGCGGAGCAGGTGTCGAGCTGGGGCGGCACCTGCTNGATCCTCCTTCTCCTCACCGGGGTTGCGTCCCGCCTGTGAGGCGCGGTGGGTAACGGGCGCTCTGCGGCCGTTGGCGAGGGAGGGGCGGGCAGCGCGGCCGGGGCCGGTGAGGGAGCTGGAGCAGCGCTGAGGTACCGGGGCTGTGCTGGGCTCTGCCCGCCCGCCGGGCGTGTGGGAGCTCGGCGTGGGCGGCCGAGGAGAACGGCGTTTCCGCGGTCTGGGCTCGCCCTGGGGCGCTCCGTCGGCCGGGCCGGGGGAGGGCTGCGTGCGGGAGGAGCCTGTCTGGCCGCGGCAGTGTTGTGCGTGTGGACATGTGCTCCGGCTTGTCAGGCTCCGGGTGACCTGCGGGGAGCGGGGGGAGCTGGGTTAGCGGCTCGGCTGTGCCAGCCGTGTCCCCCCCCCTCTGCGGGAAGGCCCAGCGTTTTGTTGGTGTCGGTGAAGCTACAAGCGGTGGATGCTCGGAGAGGTGAGAGCCGTAAAGCTTTCTACTGAGTCAGTGAATTTGTGGCTGCTCGGGTTTAGCTGGTGGTTTCACGTGATGGAGAGTAGAGGTTCCATAAAGGATTTCAGCTTTTTTTTTTTTTTTTTCCATTTTTAAAATTTTATTTATTTTTTTCTTTATTTGCAGCAAAACCCATTTCAATTTGAAGATCAAATCATAATGCAAGATCAGTTGGTAGTATTACTGCATCCCCTGTTTATGTAGAACGCTGTCAGTGAAATAGTTACGCGGGGCTCCATATGCCACAAAGGTATGATAGGAATGTCAGGGCAATGGCTTACAATAGGAATCATGCGAAGTAAAATGTGAATGTGTTAGGTAAATTTTAGTAGTGAACTTAGAAAGCAGACCTAGAGAAATCATTTGATACCATTGGTGGAGATTCCAGAGTTAAAGTATTCAGGGGGTAAGATGTCCTTTCTGGTTTGTGTGTCTAAGCTGTGGTACTAATGTCAGCGCTGGGAGTAGAGGGAGCACAGGACAGGGTCATACGAGGCTCATCGGGGTCAATATCTTGTCTCTGGAAGTGGCTGGCAGCAGATGCTAAGGAAATGATCATAAGTATAGGTTGGTTGTACAGCAACGCTTTTATCCATGTATCCTCCCAATATACTGCAGTCTGGAGCCACAGGATTTCTGAGCAGAGGTTGTATCTCTCGCTATTTAAATTTAATAGCTGCTGATGGATGTTTTTCAATGAATTAGAGCCAAATTATATATTTAGCATTCACAGCACCTCATGGTAACACAAGTCTGCAATTTAACTGTGTTTTATATGGAGAAAAAGAAACCCTCTCATTTTCCAGCTCTTGCACTGAATGTTTCATTTGATTCTGCATAACTCTTGCGTTAAAAGAAGCAATGAATAATTACTTTCTGTATGTTTGTCCTATTTCTCTAGCTGTTTCCTCTTCTAGCTGAAAAGTTGTAGCTTATTAGTTTATTGTATGAAAGTGTTGGTTGACCTTCTTGCACCGTTTTCAGGTCTGTTCTGTCTTTTGTAGAGGCAGGTTGTACCTGCATGTGATATTTAAGCTGAGGAAGCTTAGTGTTCAGACAGAGACACTGTGATGATCTCTCATCTGTCCTCTGCTCCAATGTTCTGTTAGCTGTCTGTGAGCTGTTATTTCCAGAGGACTGATCATAGTGACCTGGGATCTCTTCCTGTCTGATAATACCTAACCAGAGGCTGTTGATTTAAGTATGTAGCCGAGTTGTCTCTTTCATTGTGTTGGTTTGTGTCTATGAACGTGAAATTTCAGCTACTGATTTTTATCCGACATTTGCTTAGTACGAGGACAACCTTCTGCAGTTCTTGTCATTCAACTTGGGTGTTTATTTTTCTGAAAAACTCTGTACATTACACTACCTTTGTCACTTACCTGCTCATCACCTTTTTAAATTTACTGAACATCAGAGAAGCCTGCACAGACCCCTTTGGGACTCTAATTTTTGTCTCTTTGGGACTTTCATATGATATACTTTCATACTCTGTCCTCACCCTTCTTTGACTTATTTCTATACTTTGCCCTTCCCAATCTATAATCAGTCATTAATAAAGAAGATGACATCTTAGTTTAAGAGCTTTTGGTAGGAACCATTGTGAAAAGTTTTTTGGAAATGCAATTATGCTGTCTTGCCCAGGTGTGTTGGCTCATTCTTTCTTCCAGAGCACTGTGGCAGACTTATTAGTGTTCCTGCCTTCCACAGAAGGTATGCTGATGTTTCACCTGTCCTATTTGTTTGCAATTATCAAATCTGTTCTGTGACACTTCTGGCTTGCTCAGTAGAAGCCTAGAATTTACAGGAGAACATTCCTTGAATTCCCTGGCAATCTTTAGAGAAGTTAGTTACAGTTACCATCTTCCATTCCATGTCTGATTAAACTTACAGGTTATGTGCTACTAAAACCTGTGACTCTCATCACTTCTGAGATCTGGAATACTAGTTGTGGCTCTGCCCAGTAAATGCTACCTTATTTTTTTTCTATCCCCCCCCGCCTTTCTTTTAAAAAGTTGTCTGCTTGCAGAGTTTGCCGAAAGTTGATCTCAGGAAAAGGAGGAGGAACTGCAGAAGACAGTTCCTGAGGCTTTCCTCCTGGGTATCTGTGATGTGTTCTGCTCCAGCTACGTGTAGTAAGTGGTTTGTGAAGGCAAACAGAGAAATAAAAATTTGAAGATTAACAAAAATAGTGCTATTTCTTAGTAATAGAAAAATACTAATGTGAAGATCCATAGTGTTAGTTTGAAATGGGGTGGGAATTTGGGAGCCAGGTGAAACATTTCCATGTGTTTCAATTTTTTCAGTGATTGCATTAATAATTTCAGTCATCTGTATTTATAAAAGGTAGAGTTGAACCTTGAGGTAGTAGATCAGATTATATTTCTTTTAACCTGAGTGTTTGAGGCAAAGACCGTGACAGAATAGCCATCAAACATTGAATTTTAACAGACGTGAGGGTATATTCTTGTGTGTCTATACATGTTGAGAAGATAAACATTTATTTGATTGTCTTAGAACTCTTGAATTTTTTTTTTTGTAAATGTGGGAGGAAGGATCTGGGGTCTGCTTTGATTGCCAGACCATCATTAAAATTACAATATTAAATAAAGGTCACTAAAACTGCAATAGATTTTTAGAGGAAGGAATTTTTTCAACTATACAGTTATCACTGGATATGATAAGTATATTTTAGTGCTAATTGTAAACTGTGTTATTAAAACCACTGCGGAGAGAGAATAAGTGTCAAAACTCTAGGGAGGAAATGCTTGGACTTTCCTGGTGATTACATGAATTGAAACAAGTATATGTCTTATGACATTATCAGGGATATACTTGTAAACCTACAATGTCATCACTGGAGGCTAACCTACATTTACAGGCTGGTGTGTCTTTGTGTCTATCCGGATAAAAGCCATCTGTGTGGCATCTGTGGATTACTAGAAAAATGTAAAAGCTTTAACCAGATTCACAGTTACTTTTGGGTTATAATTTTAGTAGAAGGAATCACATTGCCCTTTAAGTAAATTCTAACCATGCCCCCCTCCCTAATTTTACAAGTTGAAAGATATTCATGTCACAACTTGCAGTAGTATTTTGAAATATACAGAGAAGGAATGCTTGTTTGACAATTTCTGATTGATCCTGACTCTTTAAACTTATTTCCCAAGACATTGTGATATTGGGGCAGAGAGAAATCATGTCTCCAAAAATTGCCTTTCCCTATCCTCTCTGCCTTGCGGGGAAGAATGTTTTCTGGGTTACCAGATACTGCATTTCCCATTTGTGTCACACCCTGTGTAGGTTAGAGATGACCAGATGGTGTAATTTGATCACAGCACAGTGCTGTGATAAGCAATTCTCTTCTGATTGTGAAACTCATTCAGACAAACCCAGTTACAACTACTCCTTTTCAAGTTTAAGCAGAATATTAAGAAATTCTAAGTGTGCTGTGTCGTGTAAAGTTTATAATACTACTTCTTACTGCTGGTGATTTTCGAGTCGTGATATGGTCTGAACTCAGGCTTACTTAATAAGTTTTCTATCTTGAATCTTGACATGTTCATTGTCAGTCCCTCCCCTGTCCCCCAAAACACAAACCAGTACTATTAAGAACAACTCCTTTCAGCTCTCTGAGTTTGAAGTGTACTATTTTTGATGTTTAATCTGAGCTTGTTCTTGAAAAGAAAGATGTGTTTGTTAGTAACTCACGTGGGAGTTTGTGGAACTATTCCTTTAGATTTTCGTTAAAACAAAAAATATTCCCCAGGTGCTTTTCTAAGAATCAAGTTCTGGCATGTTCTTACCCTGACAGCTTTTTTTAAGTTCTTTGGTGGTTTTTTTTTTTTTGTATTTCACTTGTTCTGACAAGCACTTGAAGTTTGATTACTGCTTCCTTGATATTAATCAAGCTTTCTGTATGTTTTTAATGTAAGTATTTTGGGGAGGGGTGTGTGTTTGGGGTTTTTTGCTTGGTTGGTTTTTAGATTTCTATTTAGTGAGATGGCTCTGCTGTTATATTCATGCATTTGAAATTGGGTCCCAGAGGCTCATTTTTTGACAAACCACTTAAGTCTTGTCTGCTCCAGGAATTTCTTGCTTGGGACAGGAGGTGACATGGCCAGTTGGCAGAGTTACAGCTAGCAGGCACTGGGTCGTTACAGGTTTTTGGGCAAGTCATCAAACCTGTTGGTGACGTAACTGCAATTAATCCCTCTGTACAGAGAATGGGCACACAGGGATAATCATTAAGTAGTTACCGCAGTTTGGGCTGTTCAGTGGTTCTTTTCTCTCCTACCCACAGTCAGCCAGATTTTTGACATTAGTATGAGGTGCTGGGGAAAAAGCAAAATTTGTGGGTTTTCAGTTGTGGTTTTTTCTTGTTTTGGTTCCTACTGTGTGTTTTCCCAACCAGGATTTGGGGGGACGACGACGACACCAAAACAAAAAACCTTCTTATTACTTTTGTTTAGTTAAAGCCTTTCTGTGTTAACTAGGATAGCCTAGGGAGATCCCAAAAGTACTCTTCAATCTTGTGTATTATTTTATTATTCTTCCATAATAACACAAAATACTGCTTCAGAGTTATACGTTCTCCTCCTCTTCGTGAATACGTTCCCTGGTATGTCACAGGGAGAGCACTTTAGTGTACTAAAAGTGAAGAGTCAATTCTGCATACTGTGTATCTTAAATTAATTTTGCATCCACACTGTCTTCACCAGGAATGCTCATCTTCAGCTCTTGCATACTTCAGCGAGGCTATTTTGAGCCATGTTGCCCCAGAGGAACTGCCTAGACTGGGAAGGAAAATGTATCCGATGGATCTTAATCACTAGATAGCTTTTAGAAGTCATGGCGAAGGTCCTGAACTGGCAGTAGAAGCCACGTGGAAGTGATAAGATGGTCTTAGCATGGGACTAAAGGCTTGTAGCATTTTCTTTTGCAGCTGACGTGGGATTGTCTTGTTCTGCACATCTGTGTTTAAATACAGTATGTAAAGATCACTTGGGTACAAAATGCTGACCACTCTCTAAAACTATCACTGCTTCAAAGCTACGGCACTTGTTGGATGCATAACAATTTAAGATACTTTGGGGTAGTGGTTTAACAGTTGAAGAAAGGTTTTTGAGTTTGGCACTTTCCACACTTGCAATTGCTGAGGATGGCTTTTAATCTGAGGTATTAAACAGTGTGCAGCGTACTGCAGGTAGTCTCTTCAAGACAAAAGGCTCTAGAGCCTTCAAGATTAACTAATGCAAGAAAAATAGTGGCATAATCTGGATTTATTGTACTGCCTCTGTGTTCTTGTGTTCTCTGTCTTCACCAGACATACTTATAAGCCTGATTTTTTTTGTGTGTTTCATTTTCCTTGTGTCCTCTTGTTGGTGTGCCCAGAAACAGTGTGTCTCTAGAGAGTAGTCTTGAAAAGCATCTGCACTGAATGAATCTGTATGCAGCTCGTGGGGCTCAAATACAGAGAATCACTGCATTCCCACACCTGGATTAGTCCTGTTTCTGCTTCCAGTCAAACATTGTTTGGGGTGATAGCTGCTGTGTCAAATAGCAACCCACAGATCCCTCTACACTGACAATACTAATGCTGTACTTTGAGGGAATTTGGGTGATAAGATCTCATATGCAGCCTCTTAAAGAATAAAAGCCAGTTTGTTTGAAAGTAATGGCATATCTGAAATCTGAGTAGTATTTTTGTGGACTTTCTGACAGTCCTTAATGGAATTTGAGTTTCTTAACAACCTTTTGAAATACCTTATTAGAATGCAGGATTGTGATCCAGTAATGAAAATATACTTGTAGTTTAATTTGCATCCTTTTCCCTTATATTTGCAGGTTACTCTATCTGATGGATCCAACAGAAACAAAACTAACATGTAAGAAGTGTGTCCTCTTAATCCTTAGTTTGACTTTGAATTCCATTTTTTTAAAAGCACAGTTGTTTTGGATGGGTGGGGAAAAAAAAGAAAAGATTGCCTTGCAGATTTCTGCTGTGAAGTTAATTATTGTCTTTAGAATCTGAATCCTCAATTAGTTTATTTCTGGACATCTTCGTTTTACAGGAGAGAAAAATGTGCAAAAATGAATATGGGTAGAGAAAAAGCAAAAAAACCTATTTCTTATACAAGAACAGCTGCTAGATTGTTGCATTGAATGTGTTTTCTTGCTGCCTTAGGTGTATGTAATTTAGTAGTTTCTGCAAACTTTCAGTTCGTCTGAGGAATAATTGTTTACCCTTTTTATCCAAGAAAACATAATGAACCTGGAGAAATATTCATCCAGCTGGCTATTTTATTCTCTAGCGCTGATCATTCTGTAACATGGCTGTGCACCATGTATGTTCTCTTAAAAACTTGCTGTTACTTTGGGCACTGTGTTCTGTGCTTTGAAATGTCAGTACGGATTCCTACTGTCTCTGTCCTCAAGAGACCTTATGGATAACAGAGCGTACTTCCCACCTCTCCTTTTCCCCCAAAATGATAGCTTTTGTCCATAGTGATAAAAACACCAGGTTCTGGTGTCAGAAATGTAGAAGTTGCTTATCTAGAGTGTGTTTATTAGACCATTAGTGGGGAGGTGGGAGGAGGGGGTTAGGGGAAAACATCTGTGTTCTAAAAGTCTACAGAGTTCATCTAAAATTGACTTGTGATTTTGTTCCAAAGCATTAACTGAAAAAAGGGGGTGTTCTTTCCTGTCAGGTGGGAAGTTTGTCTCCCTCAATTATCATTATTCACATAACAGCTGATGGGTTATGCTGTCCAAATCTTAAGCTTCCAAGCTGGATTTTTAGTTTCCAGCAGTGGGGTAACTCTAATGCTATTATGTGCCTTCTTACCGGGAGGTAGGGTGAGGGGATGACTCGTTTGCTCTTATGAGTTTGTGACTTTCCTTTGGTTTCCAGAGGGCCAGTGCTGTACTGAGTGGTTGTGCCAACAGAGTAAGGCTTCCTCTACTTGCTTGCTTCTTTGAAGAATGCAACTTGCCAGGGAAAGGCAATATAACTGTATGTATCAGTTACGTTACATTTAAATGGTTAGATATTTATTCAAAATTCCTTTACCCTCTCTCTACCAATGTATCTTCTTAGAGCCTTTATTATTCTGCTCTTTAAGTAATATTCCCACTCAGATTTATGTTAAAACCTCATATAAGTTTCTCTTAAAATTACTTCCTGGTTATATGGTAGGAAAGCATTAAATATCTGGCTTGCTGTGTTTTCTCTGTACATCAACAGAAACAACTGAGTTATCTACAGTGTAAGTCTTTATTATTTTCATAGCATTTTAGCTTTAGTTAACGGCTTACAAGACTAAGTTTAAAGCTAAATACAGATAGATGCGTAATTTTTTTGCAGTGTAATATTTGCTGTGCTTAATGTGTTCCAAATGATGTGTAAAGAACTACAAAGAAATCGTGTGGCTCCAGTCCAATAGTCATTCTCCTGTGCCTGCTTTAATCTTCTAGCTGTATTAGCAGCTATTGTTAATCTAAAATGCTCTTGCTATTTTAGGAGATGCCTACGTAACACACGTTGCCAGCAATTGTACTAAATACTTCTCTGCTGAACTAGTTGCTCAGGTAGCCTGCTTGTCTTTGTTGCTATGGGAGATTGGAAGACTATTACTGTGCCAGTGCTGTCATCAGGTAAACTGGTAATATTTTGAAATTAGTGGATTTGCTAACTTTACCAGTGATCTTATAGCTGCTAAAGAGTTTCGTGCACGAAATATGTTTGACTAGTTAAGCAGGATGTTAAATAATATGTAGTACATACAGTGCTTTGTTTTGGATTGAGTCCTTACAGAAATGCTACTGTAAAACAGTGTCCTTTCACACATATATAAAGGTTCTAAGACTTTTCAGTCACACCTTTTTTTTTCTTTTTTGAACCACACCTTTCAGGATATCTTGTATTTTCAGAGGTTTCTTTACTTGTTCTATATATTTTTGCCTCATAAATTGTTTACAAATTTATTAAAGGACTAAACATTTTCTTGCCTACTTTTACCTAGTGGAAGAGTAAATCATGGCATACCCTTAACATGAATAAGGATATCATATGTTCTAAAGAATTCTCACTAAAAGCACAGCTTTTGCACTTTTGTAGAAAAAATCTTTAAAAAAACTGTGTTGTAGCAAACCATTTAGGAAGAAAGTTTGGGCAGTTTTTTCTTGGCAGATGAGTAAAATTTGAAAGATATAATACCTTAAAATGTTACTGAGTCTTTAAACCTTCAGTGGAAGCATGTTAATTTTTTAATTGTGAATTGTTAAATATATGTTATTCTAAATTTAATTCTAAGCTCTAGAATTGTAAATTTCTGTGAATAATAATTTGAGTAGTTAGGGATTTGATTTTTTTTTTGTATGTGATGTATCCTAAACTGTTAGCCTTGACTTGTTTCTTAATGTTTTTAACTTTTTAGATAGCAAAAATATCTTTCAATATACCTCAGACAAAAAGATATCTTCCCCAAGCATGAACTCCCAAGTGCTACGCTTGCCACTGCCTTCATCCAAAAGCATGCACAGTTTTTTCAGTGCCTTCTGCACAGAAGAGAATATTGAACAGAGTATATCCTATCTCAATAGGGTAAGCCAGATTTTCTTGTTTATTGGAGGTTGTGTGAAGGTGACATTAAATCAATTGTGATAGTAAAGATTCACTGGATTAAGAAGGCTTCTTTCTCAATGCTCAGAAGCTGAAGTTGGTGGGGAATAGGATTTTTTCCCCCCCTTCATATCTGATTTCACCTGATACTGTTTCTCTCTTTTTGGAGAATTGTGAGAAATTGATCCAGTTATTTATTTCCCTCCCCACCCCCGCATTGTCTCTTACCAGGAATTGACAACATTGGGTTTTCCTTCTATTTACACGGAGTCCAAAGGAAAAGAATTAAATTTAATATCTATCATAAATTGCATGAATGAATTGCTTGTACTGCAGCACAAGAACCTTCGAGCTCAGGAAGAAGTAGAAATGCAGCATCTGAAACTGGGTAGTGATATGGATCACTTACAGAACTGCTATGCTAAATTAAAGGTAGAAAACAAGATAATTCCACCAATATTATGCAGCACTTATGTTTAACAGATACTGTACATTCTTAACAGTGAGTGCTTTTTTGTTTGTTTTTGTTTCTCCCCAGTTCTAATCTACAGTTGTATTTTTATGTGCGCTTTGGTTTTTTGAAGTGTTTTTCCATTTGAAAATTCTTTAAAGTTAATGAAATATGAATTAATGAGAACTAAAAAATTATTTAGAATTATGGCCTCTTTAATCAAGGAAGAGGGAAGACTGTTTGGATTGGAAGTGTTAATGCATGCTGTGGGCGAAAGTGTTTAAACACTTTCGTTCATATCATTCACTTGAAGGATATGCCCAGCTCTAAAAGCTAACTTACCAGTATATTAGTAACCAGTAGAAGTGTAGGTAGCATTTCTAGTGTGTGTCACAGGGTTATTATCAGTCTGTCTCCATATCTGTAGTCTCTTCCACGTATTTTTTTGTGGATTCTTTGGATAGCCAACTACAAAGTCTCTTGTAAGAACTGCTCAGAATTTGTAGTCAAAACTGACGTATTACAGGATAAATATGTGCACAAGGCCAGTCACTGCAGAGCAGCTGATTTACTGGAAGTTCATAGCCTCTGCTACTTCATGGGTATTTGTATGTGCAGTCATATTAGAGAGTTGTCTTTCCCTTGATTCTGGGTGGAGGGGGAAGAATAAATTCAATGTATGATTTGGGGCCTTTTAGGCTTGCTTTTCACTAGGGCTGGCCAGCACTATCTCCTTGACAAATACTGCTGTAGGTTCTCAAAATCATAGTAGTCCTTCTACTGAGACTGGTCATCCATGGAGAAGCATTTTGATGTGACATTAAAAGTCATGTGTAACTGTACTCATTTTTATACAAACACTGTGTAATGTTAGGGTCCAGAACACTCCAGTTAATTTATGTAGACAAATGGCTTTAAGGTGGAGGAGGTGGCAGAACTTGTCAGTACTACTTCAGATTTATCTGTCAGTTTAGGTTTCTCTTGTAAATTCTTCCAGATACCATGCAATCCTCTTGGCTTCCACTATTGTTGCCTATATCCTGATGTGGTTTGCCTAGAAGTTCGTGTTGCTTAAATATCTCTACCCATTTGTAGCTTACTACACACAAACTCTTTTTCTTCGTATGTGTAGTATTTGGCTCTGCCATTTAAGTTGGCAATATCAGATTTGTTTGAGTCTCATATTTGTGGAAAACTATTTCTAAAATGCTAGTTTTGCATAACCTGTTATGAGATCATCTGTCTAGCCTTACTCTGTATATGTGAAGTGTCCCATTTGCTTTGCTCTGGTCACAGTTTACGTATCTGTGTCAATTGTTCCCTTGATTAGTTAACAGAAACATTCCAGTAAAACTGTAGTCCCAAACTCATACAGGTTGCTTAGTATCCACCTCACTCTCACAGTATAGATATGCTTACAGAATTCTGACTTAATGAAAAAGTAATAACTGTATAAGAGAAGATCTGTTAGATACCAAGCCAAACTTTTGTCCCTTGTGAGCAGGAGTGTTTGTTGTACTGGAGAATCGTGCTTCTTGCTCCAGAAAATAGAACTAACTTGTTGTTGAGAATACAAGATAATTCCCAAAGCATCAGAGATCGAATACATAGGTAAACTTACGTCACGTGAGGTGGTCTGGCAGTTTAGTTTGCATGGTTTGTTGTTTGTTTGGGTTTTTTAATCCTTGGCTATTAATTCTTACTGATACTGAACTATCAACACTTTTTTCTAGGAACAGTTGGAATTATCTAAAAGGGAAATAGTTGGACTTCAGGAAAGAGACAGACAGCTGCAAAGCAAGAACAGAAATTTGCACCAGTTACTTAAAAATGAAAAGGATGAAGTGAGTTGTCTTGTACACTAATGCGAGTCATAACATAGATGTGCAATAATACTTTTTTTTGCAAGGAGTCTTGTAAATATTCACTCTGAATGCTTTTTTGTTGGTAAATGTTGTCTTCTGCCACAGTGAAAGTGGCATGTTTTGTATGGATAAACAGGTTCTGTAAGGGATAAGTCCAAGTTTTATAATAATAGTAGAGAGTACTGCAGAAATGCACATGTGTGGTTTTTCTGAGGCTTTCTGCACTTTTGAGCATAGCTTTATCTTAGAATATTTAAGAAATATCAAAAAATAGGAGGGGGCAAGAAGATTCAGTCACTTCCTCAAACACTTGTGTATAGGAGCTTTTTTTTTTGGTTTTATTGTAGAGGTGAGCAAAAGACCAAAAAGAAGGGAGGTGAGGAGAGCCCAGTCCAAAAGTACAGTCTTGTTAAACTTGCAAGTCTTGGAAGAACCAAGATTAAAAACCACTTTGAAATCCAAGACACTGCTTAGTTTGGGATTTGTTGCTGTGTCCTGTGTCCCCCTGCTCCCCTGGCCACTGTACTTTACATGGCTCCTAAGTTTCTGTGAGTGTTTTCTGTGTTCATAAATATATTAATGCAGTTAGCAATCACAGCACTATCTGTATATAGTGAACATCCTACAGTTCCAGCTTACAAACACACAGCATGTTCAATATTTTAAGATTCAAACTGACGAGTCAAAACCCCCAAAAAACCCAAACCTCAAGTATTGATAGTACAGGCTAAGAATGTGCTTTATGATATATCATAATGGTCTTTTAGACCGAATGGAATAGTCTATCTTCCAGCATCCTGCCACCCAAATGAAGCAGTTTATTTTCAAGTGTAAACCTAACAAGCATGTTTTAAAGTTAAACTAGATACTGAGCATTAATTACTGAAACCAAAAATATGTCTTTCTCTGCTGTATTCAATAAAGGTGTTTAAAGCAGGTTATGTGAATGGCCAGACCATGAGTTCAGTTGTACTTCAGAGGTGCTATAGTATTCTAATATGTTGCTTATGATGTTAGTTTCTGCAGAAGAGAAACTAAATCCCCTGAGATAAGTCTGAGGTCAGAATTTGTGGGTTGGGACAGTTCTCTTGATTGCTTTTATCACTTCCTTTTGCCAGAAATACAGTTTAATAGAAACATCACTTTGCTTCACGTGTTTTGGTTTTTCTGAAGAAATTTGTGTTTATATGTTAGTTGAAGAAACAGTTTTTGTGGGGTTGCTTTTAGGTACAGAAGTTACAGAGCATAATTTCAAGTAGAGCTACGCAGTACAATCATGATATGAAGAGGAAAGAGAGAGAATATAATAAGTTAAAGGAACGCTTACATCAATTAGTCATGAACAAAAAGGACAAAAAGATAGGTAAGTAGCTCTGAATTTTACTAGAGCAAAAGAACCTATTCTATATGTTAAAAAATGCTTAAATTTGGTTCTGGGTATCTTTAAAGTCAATATAGCCCTACTGTTGTAGAATTTTCTTTTAATGTATGTTTTAGAATACATAAAAGATGTAATATTTCATGTCAGCTTACTGTATAAGGCTAATAAACAATCTTATGGAACACAATATAAAAGTTTACCAAACACAAACCAAATGGGGAGCTCTATAAAACTAGGTTTCTACTAGGGAGAATTATTTTGAATCAATGCCTAAGCTATAGCTGTCTCTACTTTCTTGCTACTGCTATGTTCACAAGACTTTGGATAGTGTCATAAACACTATTATGCCCACCAGTTGCCATCAGGAAGGAACACAGCATGAGCTTTTCTCCCCTTGAGATACTACAGTCTACTTGTGTTAATGAGAAGTGATGAGAAATTGTAGAGAGGAAATAACACAAGATAGACAAAACATCTAGTGCTATGTGAAATGAGGAGAAAAGTAACCTCCTGTATCATGTGAGTACTCATACGTTGTGCTGCCCAAAAATTGTGTTAGAGACATTCATCAGTGCTATTTAGCATGATTATAACTTTTTGTGGTGTGTGGCTGAAAATAGGTATCAGTATTATGTAACTGAAAAGAGTATCTGCATCTTTTGGCTCGTATGTCTGTCCTTAGAGTATTTATATCACTTATGTCCAGTGGGAGGGAAGTCCTGCTCTTCCTCTGTTATCCCTCTGCCACCCACAAAACACTCAACTGTCAACTGCAGTGCATGTTGTATTTTAGTAAAGTAGTTTAGTTCACTAACCCAGAAGAAAACTATGCATGTTGTTGCCAAGTTAGTTTTCTGCTGGTTTAATTTTCCGAGAGTGCTTGTGGGTAGGCCAAACCAGGTTAGAACACTGTAGCAGGAACACCTATTTTGGCTGCAGAAAGTCTTTAGATGTTACTCAGTAATCTCTATGAAGCCTCACCCTGAGGTCAGCAAAATTTACTTGTAGCACATTCTTGACTCCAGTTGGCTAGTACTAGTTCAAGTATCAGTGAGGTAAAAATAACAGGGCTTTAAATGCAGTTACTGTTTGCTTGATAGCTAACTAGAATTGAGCTTGGACCGCTAAGTTGTAGCGATGTTTTGGTTTGGGGCTTTTATTATTTGTGTGTGGCTTTGTGTGGGTGTGGTTTTTTTTGTTTTGTTTTGTTTTTTTTCAAACCTGGACAGAAATGTTTCTTTGTTTTAAGAAACACCTTGTGAAACATCAGGAAGTTGCTTACTCTAAACTGGAGATAAAACTAGCATTATTGCCAGAAGAGAGGTTAGAGTTGATACAGCATTGATATAAAAGTTGAAATAGGGATGAAGGTGTCATTAAGAAATGCATTTAAAAAAAAAAACAAACAAAAAAAACCCAGGATGAGAATACATCCCTCTGAGGTTTCCAAACACAAAAATTATCTTCTTTTCTTGACTAGCTTATTCTTAATTTAAGCAGGGCTTAATGGTTTCATATGGGCCTGAAGATTGAGGGGGATATTTGGGTAATACGGTCTCTTTACAATAACTACATGTGAATGCAAATAGGTAAATGCAATGTCATCTGAATATTTATATATTTGCCTGTTGTTTCACACTTTGAAATATCCTTTTCATTTGTAGCTATGGAAGTTCTAAATTATGTTGGTAGAGCTGATGGGAAGAGAGGTGCATGGAGGACTGATAAGACAGAAGCCAGGTAGTTGTCTTAGAACGACATTAATTGAAGCATATATATTATGGCTATTACGTTGTTACTGTAAGATTTCTTCCTCCAGAAATGAAGAAGAAATGTACAAAGTTCTGTTAAGTGATTATGAACAACGCCAAAAACAGCTTTTAGTGGAAAATGCTGAGCTGAAAAAAGTTCTTCAGCAAATGAAGAAAGAGATTATTTCACTTCTCCCACCACAGAAACAGAAACCTAAAGAAAGATCTGAAGATGGACCAGTAAGTATTCTTCAGTTAAAGTTATCTGCGTGGTAGTTTGGTATAGTGCTGGAGTAATTTGATAATTTAAAAAAAAAAGAAAAGTAAACTTGTGAGACTAGCAGTGGATTGCACATCCTGTGCTGTACGTGAAATCCATCTGTGTTGTGAATGCTCTACTGTTTGTGAGCAATACCCAGTGTATTCTTCCCAGTCAGTCAATGGAAAGTTTGAAAGTACACTTCGAATTAATTTTAAATGCAGTAGCTACCTGTATGTAATGCTATACAATGATGCATATTGGATTTTGTCTGCCTTCCATGCTAAGATGTTGATGCTAGAAAGAAATCAGGCTTCCCATAAAATCTGTGGGAGTGGAGGGAGTTAGGGTGTGCTCCTATAGTCAAGGATTAGAGTACCTGTTAGTTCCTAAAAGGAACAGAGCTGCTGTTATGTTCAAGGAAAATGTTTGGTTTCCAAGTAAAATGGTTTGTGGGGTTTTGTTTGTTTCCAGATTTTAAGCATTTCTTTGTTTACACGGGATATTTTATTTTTATGGAACAGTACACCACACATTCGTTGTTTATTAGAGAGTTTGTTTATTCATTTTGCAGATTCCCCACTAAAAGTTCTGGTTCTGTTTTGATGTCAGAGTAAAGTGAGGAACAATCTAGAAGGTTAACTGAGCTTTCATTTAGCACCAGGAGAAAGTGTCCCTGGACATAAAAAAAAGACTTGAAATACAGAAAATGTGCATAAAGGCTAGATTCTAGAAATCATTCAAGACTGATAGTGTACTAGTAATAGGATATGAAAAGAATACGGCTACTCTACAGAACAAAGTGTGAAGCATTTTTATTACAGTAAATAGTACATGTTGGTGTGTAAGAATATGTGTAGATGAGCCTTCTAGAGTTTGCTGTTTCTGTGGAACCTAGTATTTGCCACTTCAGAAAGTCCACTGTCCTGCCTAAGTTGCTGTACTGCTTCCTTTATTTCTGACCTGTCTCGGGTGCATTTGTCTAGCCCCAAAACGTGCTTTGTAGAAAAGCACTGAACTCTCTGGCCACTTCTTTGTAAGGTGTGAATAAACTCTTGTGAATGTTGCTGGATGACTTGCCCCTATACTACACAGAATCACTCCCATGTGTAGTCAGTAGTGTGCAGTGTGTTAACCTTTACCTTAAAAGTTCATCATGTAAAAATCAGTAGATCTAATTATTATTACAGCTCAGCAACAAGAATTTGATCTTCAGTAATGGGTGTCAGATACAATTTGTAGTACAAAGCATAATCAGGCACCTGTTCTGTAAACAGTCATTCTGCTTTTAGGATGCCAGTGAGGCCAGGAAGGTTGGGCACAAACTTGAGTACACTGGTGAAAACCCAGCTGTGGGAATGGGGTCTTTGTGAACTTGTGCACTGAAACAACCCTGAGGGAAAACTGGGGCTTAGACTGTTCTTGGGTGATTAGACAAGTTAACTGTTGTAGCATTAATAGACTACTAAGAAAATATTAAAAGCCTGCACTGAAATTTGATTAGTCCTCTTTCAATGGTACTAATTAACCAAATTAATCAGACAACTACTTACTAGACAGTAGTAATTTTGAGTAGTAGAATAATAATAGAAGTACTTACTAGATGCAAGTCTCAAGTCGAGTTGTTTCAGCAGAGCTGTAGGGTGGTGTGGGGTTTTTGGTTTGCCCATCTAATCTGTTTCTCTAACTTCATACCACTCTAGAAATGGGGATAGCTTTGTCAGCGTAGGGCACTGCTTAGTTTTTTTACATTTTGGCAACTTTCTTCCTCTTTATATTAATTTGACAAGACTATGATTTTGCAGGAATAAATTATGTATTTAGTCTATCCCACAACATGTATTTTACATTGATTAGTTTTTTGTTTAGAGGTACTGGTTTGTTTTGTGAATGTCTGAAAATATCTGTTTAAAACTCTGCATCTGATACGTCATGCTTGTTTGGCTCCTAACATTTTGATATGAAATCTGAACTCATTCAACTTGTTGCAGAATTAAAAAAAGAAAAAAAAAAAACAAACCCCAAATATTACATTTCTACTTAGAAATGCTAATTCATATTGATTCTTAGAAGGAAACATACACCTTGGAGTGTGGTAACTAGTGATGTAGTAGCATCATTTATCATTTTGGTTCTCATGGCAAAATAACAGCCATGAAACCAGCCAGACTGTAATGTTTTCACAGTATTAGTCAGAGGCCTGCTCCAGACTGGGTGTTCATTGTGTTAGCATATATAAACATAAGTAAGGAATAAGATGTTTCTTTATGAAGTGACATAAAACTCTTCAAAAAAACAAACCCCTCCCCCTCCCCCCAAAAAAAAACCCAAAAAACCCTCACCCCCAAAAGCCAAAACAAAAAACTGGCAAAACAACAAAATCCAAACCAAAAAACCTACTTTTTCTGTCTGTTCCTTTGCTCCCTAAGATCTCCTGCAATCCAGGCTTGAAAGAAAGTGCTTACTGCATATGTTGATGAATTACTTTGCCTTTGAACTTCTTGGTTTTGTACTTCCCATTCCATTTTTGTTATCTACTTGTAGATAAAGGGGATTGTATAGAATGATTGAGATGCTTGAAAAGAGTGGAGTATATTCATGCCAGATATTCAAAAGGCTATAGCTTTTCAATTTAAATCTGCTAAATTGTCATGGGCTAGTCTCCTCTGACCATTTAGACTTTTATGTCTTAGCTCTTCAAGATAGCATTCAGGTTTGATGTTTGAACTGTAGTGTAAAATGGAAGTGGGAGAGGGAGGTGCTAGTTCCACTTTACCTTCAGTGTGTTGTGGGGGTGTTTCATCATGGAAAAAAATAAGGCAGGGACAAGTGATGTAATTCTCAACAGGAAAAAATATTTGTCTTAAATCCTATTCGTGCTGCATAGTGAATTTACAGGCAGCTACCACCTAAGTTTGACAGAAGAACTCAGCAGTCTGAACCTCTCTAGATTGAAGATGTATGAGAGTGAGTCAGTCTTTCACTCTTGCTGTGCTGGGGTTCTGCTGGGGGCTGCCAGGTCACTGGCAATGTCCCCTCAGCATGAGGATGTGAGGGAACTCAACACCTTCACAGAGAAATTTCCCTGGATGGAAAAATATTTCCTATATATAAGGATTTTCCTTCTCTTCAGTAAATTAGTCACATGTTTTTGTTGCTTAAATATATATATATATTTGGAGTGGTGGGGTGGTTTGCAGCAGACTCTTGTTTATGCTTCTGCAGGTGCTGTCAGACCTGGAGGAAGATATTGGAGAGTTAAATAAAGAGAATATGTGGGAACTCTCTTGTGAAACTGTGCGAGAGCAGCTTACCAACAGCATTAGGAAACAATGGAGAATGTTGAAAAATCATGTTGAAAAGCTGGATAACCAAGGTGACGTTTAACTGTATTACATGTACATACAAAATGTTACTGATAATTCCCTTTGGTGTGCTCTTAAGATTTACTTTACTGACTGTCTAAACTAAAAAGAAGCTAAAATGGAAGGAATTGGACCTGACAATTTCTGAAAGGACTTGTGACTGACATTTTTCTGTGTGACTTTTAATTGTAGGTAGCTAGGGCAGCAATTGCATACAAGGCCTCTTACTATGAGAAAGGACATGATTATAGTTTGACATGGTAAACACCACTTTCTGAAGAAATAATTATTTTACTTTTGAAAGTATATGCCATGTTGTAATGTTTGTTGCCTTTGCCCACCTCTTTACAATGTTCAAGTAATGCAGATGTAACAATTTGAAGTAATTATATGCAAAATATGTAAATCCTTCTCAAGAGTCTAGGCTTGCCACATCCATATCTCTGAGGCTTCTTCTAGCATTCTAGAGCAAACTGGCTGATAGTATAGTGCTGGACTCTTTTCACTTCCAGCTGTTAAACAGCATTAAAAGATGGCTAAAAATATATAAAATTCTTTCCTAGTATTATTTTCCATGCAAGCAAATGCTGCTGCTACCACAGGGATGTTTGCAGTCAAGAATAAGACTGAGAAGGTCATGCATGCAATTGCAAATAAAAGAGCAGATGGTGTATGAGAATATGTTTATACCACATAAAGGATTTTAAAAACACTTGTTCTGACTAATACTTGATTTGGTGTAACTAACTGAAAAAATAGTTGTAAGCATCAAGAAAAATGTTCCAAGTATTTGCTGTTTTCTTGGAGTCACCTTTTTGGTTTTTTTGGATTTATAGATATGACCATAGTGTAGCCCTTTAGGATTCAGTTAATGTTCAAACACTGGCATCAGAAGATCAAAACCTGGCCCCTTACAATCACTGTGATAGCTATGCATGAAATTAATTACAGATTGCTTTATTTATACAAAGTAAGTTTTCTTTCTCTTTAATTCATTCCCTTACTGGGATTAAAATATGCACACAATGTCGTGTTAGGTCTGTTTCTCCTTCACAAGACTTGAAGGAAAAGGCTTTCTTTTTATATCTGTGATAAATATAGTTACTGTCATATTTCTATGAACACACAAGCTCTTCAAAAATGGGCTTGGAAGAATAGGCTAACAGCATGTCAGTGAAAAGAAGTCTTCACATGTCTCTTCTCCTTTTAAGCTAGTGCTGAAACAAGTGGGGTTTTTGTGTGACGCTTTCATTGCAGTGCAGACGCTTGGTTTACCCTGGGGAATGTGACACAGCTATGTCTTCATTGCCTTTTTTCTGAACTAGATTTTGTGCATAATTACACATATAGCACCAATTCTGCATCTCTTGTCTCTATTAGAAGTGCTTTTGAATACACTGTGTGTCTTTCAGGATGAAACAAATACAGTCTAAAACTTTTTGCTATGGCTAGGAGCCTCTGATGTGAGGGATTTTTTTTGTTTTGGTTGTAAGTAGTTTTTTTTCCCCCCTTAGTGTCACGTGTACATTCAGGAGCTTTGAATGACAAAGATGTCATTTCAAGAGAAGACCATGAGCTGGAAACTGAAAAGCTAGAGTTAGAGATTCAGCAATGTAAAGAAATGATCAAAACTCAGCAACAGCTGTTACAGGTAGTAGGCTTTAAGTTTTTTGGCTTTTTTCCAACTCAATCTAAGCTTTTTTGTTTTTTAATGTGCCGCTCTTCTCATCTCTGAACCTTTCTCTATTCTCTGATAATGCTTTTTAAATGAAGTATCTTAATGGTTGGTCCCAGTATAGGTCTAGTAGTGGGTTGGTTGGTAATTCAATGAGTTTATAATCCTGGTAGGAATAATTTGGGGGGATAAACAAGGGTGAGGAAGGCTGAGGTCAGCTGTCTGAACAGGGACTTTTTGCTTGCCATCTGAAACTCTGCCCCCACCAGTCACCAACTTGGCACTTACTACATTGTTTCCAAATTAAACTTCATCCATTTTTCTGATAAAACTGAACATACGGAAATACTGCACCTCTTAACAGTCATTCCCAAATTAATGTTTGTCTTTTCCTTATATCTGCAGCAGCAGCTAATGTCTCCATGTGATGATGACACCACTCTGTTACTACAGGACTGCTATTTATTGGAAGAAAGAGAGCGTCTTCAGGAAGAATGGAGACTGTTTCGAGAACAAAAAAAGAATTTTGAGAAGGAACGAAGAAGTTTTACGGAAGCTGCTATTAGATTAGGACTTGAGGTATTAGAAAAGGGGACTCTTATGGAAGAAGAGTTACTGTTACAACAGTAGAACTGCTTAACACACTAAAGTGCATCCATCCAACAATACCTGGATATTTGCTAACATATCTATAAAGAAAGATCATTCCCATACTGTATAAAACACATCTATGGTCAATTTGATCATTCTGTTGGCATTTAAAAAAAAAAAACCCACAGGGTTTTTGTGTGTATTGGAAAATACAGTTGCTGCAACTGGCATGACCTGTTTTGGTCTCAGCTTTTAAAATATCTAAGTACTTCCAAAAATCTGTCCACTTACTCATTAAATCCCTTATTAGGTGCTGCTTGAGTCTGGTTTCCTAAGAAAGCAAGGCTTATGCAAATTTCAGTCAGATTTGGCCACACAATTGATTTCTCAAAGGTACTTGATTCCTGTGAAATAAAGTGAAAAATTTCACTTTTGTGAAATCGGTGACTATTGCAGAAACCCAAAGTAACTACTGCTTTCCCCTTAGTAGGATCATTATCTGTTCTGTTCTTGTAGTTAGGCTGGCCAGTAAGCACACATGCTCAAAGGCAGTCAGGGTAGATGTGTCTCTAAAGGACCTCTAGCATGTGTGTCCTTTGGTCTAGCCAACAGTTAGGGTCAAGAACATGAAGGTGCTTACCAGTTTGCAGGGAAGGGAGGTCATGATGACAGGAAAAAAAGCCGTTGAGGGGAAAAAGAATTAGTCTTAGACGTATTGCTTACAGAACTGCTTCCTTTGATGTGGAGAACAGAAAGTTGGAGTGGGATGTGATTAAAAGTTACAAAACAGTGGATTCAGTTGGTCAGATGAAAGCAGCACTGTTCACCAAATATCTCAAGATTAGGACTAGAAGGAACTCGTAGAAACTGATTGAAATTAACTCTAAACCATAGTTTTTTAAAAAGTACATGTTTATATTTTGGCTAGTTGACTTCTGGATTTTGCAGCCGCAGGAGACTGTGAAGACAGTCAGTACCAGCAGATTCAAAAAGCAGTTGCCTAAGCTCATGAACAACACATCTGCAGATGGATACTAAAAGGAGGGGACAAGGGGCTGCCCTCCAACATCTCTATCAAATGACTTTTGGGGCTGGGAACATCTGTGGGAATGCACTGCAGAAAGTGGCCGGGTTCAGGTGATCTCATAAATAGCATCTCTTGTGGCCATTGTTGGAGACAGAATACTGAGCTAGATGGACAACATGTCCAACTCAAGACAGCTTTTTTTTTTCTTATTATGCTGTAAAATTTATTGTAAAGAACATAAAATACTCTAGATTTTTCCTTGAGATACTGGCACAACAGTAGTTCACGCACTGACTAAAACTGACTCAGACCACTACATATAGATATTATTCTTCAACTTTTTATTTGCGTTTTAATGAGTTAGTGAATTTCATGTTGGACCTTGAATTCAGTTTTAAAAGTCGTGAGTGATAATAAGTAATTGTTTGTCCAGAGACATTTAGTTATGCTTGTGCTACAAGTGTAACTACCCATGTTTCTAATTGTTAAAAAGCTTAAGTACGAGAAGAAGCAATACTGTAAGCTTTGTAGGTGTTTGAAAAGGTTTGCATTGCTCTGTTTTCTACTGACGTGGTAGAAATAACTGTCTATAATGGGGACATCCTGGTTCACTGATGGCTTTTGGAGACAGAATAGCTTATTGCTTGATTCCAGAGCCATTGGATCTTCTGGATTGTCTTTTAGCCACGTCCTCCTCTGTGCTCAGAGTGATTGGAAAATGAAACGACCCCTTTCTGCCTCAGCTTCGGATGGAAGTAATTTTTATTCCCATTTAGGGAAAGGCTCAGGGTTGAGGTTTAAGCAATAATCCTTATTGGCAGCTGCCCACAAATGAGGGCTACCTCCAAGAGGTAGTGCTATGCTGAGGGGGAAGGAGAGTATAGGAGGCAGTGTCACTGGAGTGGAGAATACTAAGATGAAAGGATTAGTCAGACCTCTGTGAAACCATGGGCTTTGGCTTGTGACTAAATACCTCCTCAGCTAATCCTTGTTGGATTCAAAGGTTTGCTCACATGACTGTAATTATCTGTTAAACTGCTGGCTCTCCTTAATTACATGGACATGTTAGAACTTTTGCTTCCTTAGGTGGAATAGTATCAATTTAATGTGGACTAAGCTTGTTCTTGTGGTCATAAGTGTAAACTGGAATTTCTTTTCCTAGAGAAAGGCATTTGAAGAAGATAGAGGAACATGGCTGAAACAACAGTTCTTAAGTATGTCTACTGATTACAAGCACTCTGAAAATGTGACAACTCCAAGTGCCTTCTTAGGAAGCAAGTATTTGGTTCAAATTATGTTACTATAATGTGTTTCTTTTTTCCCCTTTGAACTAGAAGATGCAAATGTGAACAAAACTATTAAAACCCCAAAACTTGCCAAGATAAATTTTACCATGCCTCTACCTGTCAGGGTAACTGGTGGTTCAAAGTGCCCTTTTAAAAAGGGAATCGTGATAAGTTCCTTCCTGACAATTACTTACGTAACGAATTTATATTTGAGAAGTAATCTGATGAATGTCAAGTACCTGATAACACAGATGTTAGGAACGGGGAACTCTCAGAATTACTAAGTTAAATTAAATGTGAGCATACTAACTACCAAGCCAGTCGAAGCAATCGTGACCTATAGAGATTCATATAGATTACACACAAGTTTTGGAAACAAGAGCATCATAATGTGGAGATGGCAGCATTAATTATTTGAGATGACATAATATTAAACATGTACACATTCAGTAAAAAATCCTTTGGAAAAAGAAATAGTGAAGAGAGCATAACAAAAATAAACTTGAGCCATAAACAATTGAATTTTAAGATTCAAATCTTCATAAAGGAATAATTTCTTCAGAAAACATAATGAAAATATGGCGATGTGGGTATTCTATGGCATACAGTTTGTCATATTGTTTTTATTGAAAGTAGTTTTTACTTTTCTTCTGCATTTTTTTTTTTCAAGTTGGTAGGTTTATTTCCCATCCCCTCATGCCTAAATATTCATGTGCAGTGTTTTGGTCTTCACTGCTGAGCCTTCAATACTTTCTAACATGCAGGGGATGATGTGAGAGTAGGGGGGAAAAACCCCAAAACAAACAACAACACTCTCCCTTAAATAGATTCATCTTGTGGCAGCCAGCATGTAAAGATAAATGTGTGAAACACCTGGCAGGTAAAGATAGCTTGAATTTGTGTTCTTGTTAGATAAAGTAGCCCTGCCTTGTGTTCTGGGTTCTGCTTGTTTCTCCTCTGCAATTTCCGTAGTGCTTCTGTAAGCGTGAAATGAAATGATCTTCCACCATAGGAGAATTTACTTTTTTGGAACAGAATTGAGATTGGATGTTGCTCGTGAAGAATGTCTTGCTTTAATGATCTGTGAGCAATTTGATCTGTTTAATGTTCATTGTACACTAAAGCTTTTGATTTGTATTAGCATTTTTCCAAATTCTAGTGTTTCTGGATGTATTTACCCTATTTTCTCTTCTAAATGGCATTCTTCAATCTTACGTATCCCAATCTTAAGATACTGAATAACAGTAATAATATCCAAATTGGAGTATGTTTTTACTCCACAGATTATCATTAGAGCTTTTTAATGTTAAACTTTCCTTTTTCAAAACACTTCTCCAAAAGCTGTTAATTCTGTAGTGCTATGAGGAATACTGTGGAATACAGAATCATTCTATCATTTTTCCACTTATTATGAAAGCTTTCAAATCAAGGTGTGAGGAAGAGTTAGCAGGGATTGGTCTGACTCTCTCAAATTTAGCCATGTCTTTCCATTGACTTTTCTATTGATGGTTAAGTTCATGTAAATGCTAAGGCATCTAGCTTACTGATTTTAATTTTTTTCTACACTCTGGCAAGTTTTCAAGTTCTCCTGTTGGTGTTATTTACTGTATATGCATGTGGGAGAAGTTTTTACTGAAGGAGTAAAAAAAGCTTAAAAGCTTAAAGTACAGTGAGAAACTTTTACATTTGAGTGACTTTAAACTTGACTTCAATATGATCACTTGCAGTGGTGGCTGTGTATGTAAATGCTTCATTTTCAAATTCAGAATCCTAATTTTAACATAACTTCATTCAATAGCATTAAGTGTACTTATTTTTTTATCACAGATCTATAACAATAAGATTTACTATTATTCATGTACTGTTTATTATTATAGATGTTTGGGCTTTTTCTTTTTAAAGCAGAAGGTATAAAGAAGCAAGTTCTTCAAATGTTTTTGGTTGCACTGTAGTTTAACTATTTATATGTACATCTCTTAGGTTCCGAGCAAGACAATCGGTTAGTGAAATCTACATCTCAGCAAAGAAAACCTCACTGTGTGTTGAGCAGTTCTGTTTCAGCAGAACCTTGCCAGACATCTCAGTATACTACATGTAACAGGTATCTGAAATGATATTGTAAATGGTTACTTTTATAGTACTAAATTCTATCTAGAGCAAAGAGACTTGGTTGTCATAACTTGCAGAAAGCCTAATCTAAGGCATATGATTGATACATAGCAAAATATACTAAACATCATAGCATAAAACCAGTATTGTGATTCTGGAGCATAACTTACTTGCATTGTAACATTCTCTTTTTCCCAGTTCCAGTGCTGCATCAAAAAAGCCTGCTGGAGATAGCAAGCCAAATCAGTGGGTTGAAAGCGACAAAGAAGAAACAGAGTAATGCGCAAAGTCATGGGAAGACTCCGGGGCTGGCACTCTGCTATGTAGAAACTTGCATATAGAACAACTGCCTTAGACTTCCTAGGGTTGCCTGCTGGGTGTTTTGTGAGAGATTTGTTCATAAACTTGTCATTCTCAAGTGAAACAGAATGCTGTGAGTTTGGTCATTCTTCTAGAGGGTTATGTGGTGATCTGAATTGTGGTGTGTGTGTGTGTCTACGTGCGTGCACATGGTTTTTATTTTTTAGACCATTTTTTGCCTCTTTCTTGCAACTCTTGAAAGAAGATAATTTAAAAATATATAAAAGCTTTGATATTTTTCTAGTAACAGAAGCTCTGACTCTGTGAATGAAGCAATGGTCTGAAACTGACTGTCACAAAATATTGGATCCTAATGTTACCTTTCATCACAGACAGAGATAGCACTTTTAGAAATTGTTTAATTATTGGAAACATTCATTTAGGTCTCAAGTATAACTGGCATTAAAACTTCTTTTGCCTCAACTTGAATGTACGGTACACTGTAGATTTTTAACAAAACAGGTTCTATATTTATTAAGTTGTGTGATTTGAAAATACCTCTTTGATATTTCAGATGACTTAAAGTGCAAAATCTTTATATATTTGTAAATAAGACAAAATGATTATGCTAAGAAACCATTAAATGAGACACTTGCATACATAATATTATTTTACATGGCATTTAAATTGTTTTATAGTGATAATCAGTTTACAGATGTATTAGGGCTTTCAGTGGTTCAAGTGGGAACCAAATTATTTCAAATGTGAACAATAAATGTGTAAGTCTATTCTAAGAAACCCTGTTTCTGTGTCTTAAGTATACTGAAGTTTACTTTTAAGATATGACTGTAGCGCCAAGGTTCAGTATCTGATGCTGATTTTGTAACTTTTTTTATAGTTTTTCCTTTTAATTGACTCCAGAATCTTTTTGGTGTAGTCTTTGGGAAATCTTTTTTGCTTATAATGTAATAAAAATAGCCAAGTAGAGGTAAGATGTTTCAAAGTCTCCTTCACCTGTATTAAAACATGCACTTTTCCTTGCCAGTTACAAATCTTATTTCATCTCTTGTTGGGTTTTCACGCATCTGTGTACACATGCGTATAGCACTAATCCTGGTGCAAGTGACCTTTTGGAAGATGTCTAAAACTTCTGCCTTTCTCAGGGTCATAGGAAGCTCTGAAGCTTAGATTCCTCCACTGAAAATGCATTGCAGCTCTGCCTGTTATTCTCAGAATTGGGTTTAATGGAGTGACTGGACTACCTGGAAATTTTTTTTTAGAGTGGCATAGGAAGGAAAGGAAACTAGAGTTCTCCAAGAAGCTAAGACGGAAAGCTGCAGTTTCTGGTGATTAGCTCGGTACAGTGAGTTACAGCTTGGGGTGAAGTAGTAGCCAATGTAAACTGCAGAGGATACTTTATAGTATGGTGCTAGCATCGCGCTCTAAGGAAGCAGAAGTATATATATCATCTTTGTCAGCTTTCTGCTGCATAGGTAGTCAGGTTGGACAGGCAATCTAAACATCTTTTTTTTTTTTTTTAATTATCTCTCCAGTTCCCTCTCAATAAATGGGTGTTCATAGTAATGTCATCTGCTGGTGAGGCTTAGCAGTATATAGTTCTGTTGGACTAACACCTTCCCCACAATGTGTCGGACAGCTCTTGCCTGAATTGTAGGTAAAAATAAAAATATGTATTAAAAATATTTAAAGACGTAACGTGAAATAATTAATATATTGATAATGAAGTGGAAGAACAGTGCTTCACGTGTAGAATTCTTATTTTCAAGCTGGCACGTGATTGCTGGCCAGCAAGTCTGTAGTTGAGGCCGTGTCAATGTGCCACTAGGGGCTGCTGCTCTTCTGAGGTAATTCAGGTGTCCTTGCTTGTGTGTTATTGGGTCACCTAAATGCGTTTGGTTTAGTTGGACTCTTTTACTAGACAGTTTTTCTTCATGACATTAATTTTTAGGATAAAAATGTCTTTGAAGAACAGTCATTTACCTTTTTAATCTTTTGTTTGTGCCTATTGAATGAGACCAATTAATAAACATTTTGTACTAATTTCTTGTTTTAACATTGTAACCCATCTCGTAGAAGTGGAGATTCATTTGAATGCCTCCATGGAAGAACCAGCTGCGCTAGAAGCGTGTATGCAGTTGAGTCCTGAGCTGACCTCTTGAACCTGGTCTGGAAGTCTGGGGTATGCATTCAGTCCTGTCACTGCAAAGGAAGAAAACATGCCTAGAGTTTTTGGATTGCTCTATGTGCAGTGACGAGGAAGCTTTTAAATCTGAAGCTACTGCTAACAGTATGGTATAAATACTGCAGATGGTCTGGGTGGTAGTATGGTGACGCTGTAATATTTCACTGTGGTGGAAACAACCTCAGGGTCTTTTTTGACTCAGATTGTTGGAGACCAAAGTGGGAGAGTGCTTGCAGGAGTGTAATACAGGTGTGTCACCACACACAGGTGCATGTTGGGGATAATAGAGCAAGCAGCCTACTTAAGAAGGAACAAGAAGTACTGACTACCAGTGACTGATTAGCATACAGTTATTGTGAGCTACCTGTGCATAATATTGGAAAGATGAATGATTCTCTTAAACTATGGTGGTTTATTTCACAAAATCTTTAGATACCATATGCATTGCTGCTTTTTCAGTCTACATGATGAGAGAGTGCTTTTACCGTAAATATCAGTCTGCTGAGGTATGAGAACTTACTTTCCTGGATAAATTACAGCTGTTAATATTTACCCTTTCATCCCCAGTGGTTGAGGATGATTCAAAATTGCTTTTGCAAAACAGACTGTATAGTAAAAAATTAATAAATGAAAACTTTCTCCCTATAAAACAGCCCTCCTCTAATTTGAAGAACTGCTTCCACCAGCTTCTGCAGATGTGCTCTGTTTCAATTGCAGCAGGACGAAAACATTCCTATGTGTATGAAAAAACAAACAAACAACAATCAGACCACATCCTAGCTTTTCTCAGGGATTACTCTATGTATACTTCAATTGGGCCAAGGTAACTAATAAATCCCCAAGATAATATTAATTTAAATAGATTTTTCTTGAAAGGAAAATAGAAGTACTTACAGGGTAATGGGGATGCTGTGTATGTTGAATTAGCTTAGCTACTACTTGTGCTGCTTTTTTTTTTTTTAATTTGCAGTTACCACAAAGATTTTGTGTGTGAAGGGATCTTGCTTTTACTTTTTTCCTTTCCACCTCCCCGTCCATTTGTGAGAAAAGTAGATGACAACATATGAAAGGCTGATATAGTTGGATCCAAAAACTGATCTCAAAAGAAATGTTCAAATTATCTGGTGACTTATTGATTGCTTTCAGACACTATAGCTGACCTCTAAAATTCACTATGCCTAGCGAAGTTGCACTGTAATTAAAAAATATAATTAGAAGGGAAAAAAAAAATCCCATGGTATACACTGTGTTGTAGTTTTCACACTGACACAGTACTCATCTTCCTTGAGTGATGTTTTAAGTTATGTAAGACATACAACTAACTGGAATGCATGACAGGTAAGTTTGTTTTAAAGAAATGCTAAACAATAAAAAAATTAATTACAATTGTATGGAAGAGCTTGCAACCATCATGGTGAAAATTTGGACACCTGAGACTTTTGCTTGAACGCAACAATAGATGTAATAGATTGATAATCATGAAAAAGGAGACTGTTGTGGTTTAACCTGGCAGGCAGATACTTCAACCACTCCCCCCCTCCCAGTGAGAAGGGGGAGAGAATTGGAAATGGCAAAGGGAAAAAAACCCAACCCTCGTGTACTGAGATAAAGACAATTTAATAGGACTTAAAA
>VXBL01006379.1:2221780-2274577 GCA_013400195.1 Aramus guarauna
CCCCCTGTACTGAAAAAAAAAAAATTTAAAAGGAATTAAAAAAAAAAAAAAAAAAAGGAAGATAAAATATACAAAACAAGTGATGAACAGCACAATTGCTTACCACCCGAAGCTGATGCTCCACAAGACCCTGAGTTGACCTTCCTCTTGGCCTACCCCCCAGTTATAAACAGAACATGCCATCATATGGTATAGAATATCCCTTTGGCCAGTTTGGGTCAGCTGCCCTGGCCATGTCTCCTCCAGCTTCTTGTGCACCCCCCAGCCTCTTCATTGATGGGGCAGTATGAGAAGCTGAAATGTCTTTGCCTGCTTGGCAACAACCAAAATATCAATGTGTTGTCAACATTATTCTCATCCTAAATCCAAAACACAGCACTGCACCAGCTGCTTCTGCAGTGAGCTGGATGGCAGTTCCTAAAAATAGTGGTTGCACAACACCAGGTGGATTTACAGCCCAGAAAAACTCTGTTTGAAAAAAGTCAAGATTTGTGGGACTGACAGCCCAGGAAAAGCAGTTGCTAGCGATAGGCTGTAGAAACTGCTGGAATAGAAAGTAAATGTTCATTTGTGGTCATTAAAATAGTGTTTGCCACAAATCACACTCCTTATAACCATAGAGATTCTGGGAACGGAAATAAAGTGACCGAAGAATCAGTATGTTGTAAACATTGAATAAGAATCAGATTCATGTTTTTTGTGTGACTTTAAAGCCCACAGTTTATTACATTGCTTGACGTTATCCTTCCAGAAATACCTTCCAGCTCAGAAGCCCCTGTGCATTTTTCTTGGTTTTTTTCATTGATCTAGCTGCCAGCCAGCTCACTCTGGAAGACTGTGTAACTTTTTGGGGGGATTGACCAGAACTCATTCCTATCTGTTACCATGCTCAAAAAGGGCAAGCGTGATTTGTGCATCTCCACTTGCCTCCATGCCCTCGATGTTTCTAGAACAGACCGCTTGGTCACTGTGTTCCTGGGCTGCTGATGTAAATCAGTGATGAAGCTGGCTGCAAGCCTACATCAGTTCAGGTACTTGGCTGCATATTATATTTGGCTCCTTAGGAAATGCGAAAGTTCTAGCTGACCTGCACTGCCGTTCCCCCTGCTTTGCTGCTAAGAGCCTCTGCGGGTTTTAATTGTTCATGTTTAGCTGTCATTTACCTTGGAAGATAAAATATTTACAGATTGCTTATGAAATCTTTGTTCATTTAAAAAATATTCCTGGTCAGTGTGACCGAAGCTGAAAGGACACACTGATCCTCTGATTTATTTAAATATATATTTTCTACATATATAGGGTTTCAGTAGGATGTTAAATGTGCTTTGGTGCACATACGATAGAAGATTAGCAAGGGTTTATCTGTCCTCATCTCCTGTTTACAGGGGTGGCCGTAAACCAATGCTGAGGGAAGAGAAAGAACACCATTAACACGGATGACACTGGCTCTCTTAATGGGGCCACTGTCAGTTCGATAACAGTTTGGGTCAGATGCCAGGTCAGCATAACCTGGGGAAAATCAACCTTATCTGTGGCAGAACCAAATATCAGCAGCCAGATGTGACACAATCTAGGAAATTAAGTAATGTGTTTATTGTAAAAATTATTGTAAATGGCCTAGTAAAAATGTTTTACTAGGATGAGTAGAAACTCTTTAACAATCCAGTAAAGGGGCTTATATGCAAAAATCAGTGAGATATCAAGGTACAACTTGACTTCCATTATTCCATCTGGAAAGAAAGTATGATTGCAAAAAGGGAAGTGTTTACATAAACTGATAAAAAACTTGAGAATTCAGCAGAACACAGCCACGTGTTCCTGGGCTTCCTTCCATAAAAGTCTCACCATGCCCAGCAAAGCCCCATTCACCTTCGCTATGAGGGGAATCATACTCGCGCTAGCGCTCACCCTCGTAGGTAAGCCTACGTATCCCTTTCTCATCTCTCTTTCCCCAAATTTCCTTAAGTTCAGTGGCAACGACAGGATCTAGACTGTTACTCATCTGGTTTTCCATCTCTTTGCAGGTAGCCAGAAGTTTGACATCGGTA
The DNA here is from genome assembly GCA_013400195.1 of Aramus guarauna. Classification (NCBI taxonomy): domain Eukaryota; kingdom Metazoa; phylum Chordata; class Aves; order Gruiformes; family Aramidae; genus Aramus; species Aramus guarauna. Next base: position 2,223,829 of record VXBL01006379.1, read on the forward strand.
AGTAAATTTACTTCTATAACCTTCTTTCAGTGGCATTGTTGTCATTTCTAGTCATTAGAAGATGCTTGTGAGCATTGTGAAAATGGCTGTTATTCCCCACAGACCCTGGATTCAGTAGCAGAAAGAGCCACTTGTACAGCTATGAAGGCTGGGTCTTGAATGGGCTTCAGGAAAAGAGTTTAGCCAAAGCCGGCGTGCGCTTGAGCTGCAAAGTAGAGATCAGTGGGCTGTCAGAGAACACTTATCTCCTCAAGGTACCGTGTCTTCTTCCAAACGTACCATGCAACGGTGAACTATAAATCACAGTCATAATTGCATCTGGCTAATTAACCTGTGGTTTAGGAAAGCTGCAGGAAACATGACTGGAGACTTAGTGCTGCAGATATCAGAGAATGATCTGCAAGCTAAAGTTTCAGAAGTGACAAGGGATGTGGCATCCAGTCACTTACCCGTGTTTGTTGTGGAAATTGTTCATAGCAGGTGTTTCTCAAGGCTTTGTGTCGGAAATAGAGGTGCCAAAATCAGGGTTTCTGTTAGATAATTGTTATTTCCAACTCGAGGCACTCAAGCCTGCTCTGAGTTTAAGATTTAATTCTACTCTCAGCACACTTCTAACTTCTGTGGGAAGCCAGGACTTGGGTATGTAAAATCATTGTCATGCAGGCAACTAATAAATGTAGACTTAAAAAGTGATTAAAGCTAAAGATAAAAAGCGATAAGTGATAAAAGAATGATTAAAAAATGAAAGGCATCAAAAAGGAGTAAGTAATAATACTTAGTGTTTGAATAACGTAGTAAAAGATCTGGTCGCGTGAAATCATGCCTCTGCCGACATCAATAGAGACAGGACCTGACCCATCCGAAATATATATGTTTCAGAAAAATACTTTTACTTGTCTGTTTAGTTACAAATCCGAGCTGCTATTTTTGGGCACTGAGTTGAGTGATAGAGCTCTCGCTGGTTGTAGCTGAGCTGTAGATCTTCTTCCACTGATGAGGGCAAGATGTCAAAATGATGGGCGAGGGATTGCGTTTCTCACTGTAGCCTTCATCCTGATGTTCTTACGTGGTGTGCGCCAGGCTGGGCTCCGAGGCACCTAAACTGGCAGTAACTTTGCTAGAATTACTGAAATTGCTTCTGAGTTACCTTGGGTCTTGGTATTGGGGGTGTGTGTGTGTTAAAAAAAATATTTATAAATACATTTTTCATTATTGAAAAAAAGGGTTTATTTAAACAATTCACAAATATGGATCAAATACAGCAACTACTGTAGTAAAAATAGAAATTTTGGAAGGGGTTGAGTTAAAATGAAACACTCCATAACTGTATTTTTTTTACATTTAGAATGGTGTATACTTTGTAAATGCTAAATTTCACCTACAGCACAATATTTATTTTAAGGCTGATATAATAGGGAGAATTTTATTGATTTTATTACTTTTTGAATTAGCCTTTCTCCCTATAGAGTTAATGCAAATTTAAAATGTCCCTGGGAGATCATAGCGATACGTTAACTGCTTCTGTAAGACAAAATAGCACTGCTGAGCCCACAGAGTTTATACTGGTTTTACAATAGCATAAGCAAGAGACAAAAGAATAAACTGCTGTATGAATTTCTAAGCCTACGTTTGGAGGGAAAGCATATTGAACTAGTGATTATTTTAATTTCTTCCAATCTGTTTGCATATTTAGTACCAAAGTAATTTTATTCAAATAAATGTCTTAATTTCCTCCCAGATCCGCTCTCCACAATTCGAGGAATACAATGGCATCTGGCCCAGGGACCCATTTACTCGATCTTCCAAAATCACCCAGATGGTTTCTTCGTGTTTTACCCGGCCCTTCAAGTTTGAGTACAATAGTGGACGGATTGGAAACATTTATGGCCCAGAAGACTGCCCTGATATGTGCATTAACATAGTGAGAGGAATACTGAACATGATGCAGATAACCATTAAAAAGTCACAGAACGTGTATGAATTGCAAGAGGTTTGTTTTTTCCATTCTAAAACTACTTTATTGAAAGGATGTGTCCTCTTTAGGTGCTCTTCCTTCAAGTTTCTGTTTATTTGCATCAACTTTCATTCATCATCATAAAAAGTCAATTTTCATTCCTACAGAAGAAAGCATGTGCATATATGTTGGAACGAACTATCTAGGCTGGATTTTTTTTTTAGATATCTGTCTTTAAGATTTAAAATGCAACCCTTTAAAGAAAAAAGAATTATTAGCTGTGAATATATTCATCCTATGGCTTCCCTGGTACAGCTACTTGATCCATTCTGTTTGTTCATTGTTGATATTAATTAATGGATTACTTCTTAACTTTAAATTCTATCGCCTGACTGAATATTATTCACATGTCTACTCTTTAGTTCAATAGGATTAATTGTGAGTAATGGTAACAGGTTTTAAAAATAATTAAGACTCTTCAGTAGGTCCTTACCCTCCTACTGCTCCTTCAGAATCTTTGATCAGAAAAACTTCTTCTCAGGCAGTGAAATTCTGATATAATTGGGAAGTCTGGTTATCTCTCTTGATCTGCCAGGCTGGAATCGGAGGTGTTTGCCACACACGGTATGTCATCCAGGAAGACAGGAAGAACAGCCGAGTGTCTGTTACCAAAACCGTAGACCAAAATAATTGCCAGGAAAAGGCAATGAAGAGCGTTGGAATGGCTTACATCTATCCTTGTCCTGTTGACATGATGGTACGTGAGACATGGAAAGATCTTCTTAATTAGAAGCATGCCTATTCTGTTCCCAATCACTTTTTTGAGCCTCTCTGTCCTCCCCCAGAAAGGAAGGCTCATAAAAGGGACTACGGCTTTCTCCTACAAACTGAAGCAGTCAGACACTGGTACCCTGATCACAGAAGTGGCATCGCAGCAGGTGTATCAGATCTCACCATTCAGCGAACCTACCGGTGTTGCTGTCATGGAAGCAAGGTAGGTGGGACATGGGCTTGCTTCACAAAGTGAGAGTAATTGTAGACTCCGGCAGTCCCTTTCACCCCCCGTTGAAGTAAAATGAGAATTGACCTCCACAGCAGTTGGCTAAAGCTACGAGTACTCATACCTGAGGTTTCCATGCTCCTAAAAATTCAGTGAGCCATTCTTTGTACCCTGGTGAACTTAGCACAACAATGACATAGAAGAAAAGAAAAAAAGCTCTTTTGCTCGCTTATACCATAAGAATGCAACTTTACTACTCTATCCTGAAAAAGGGCTAATTTGTAGTGTAGTGTCAGGAGGAAGATGGTAGGCAGAAATATGATCTTTGATTACACTGAGTCGGTAGCTCTCATTCAGAAGACAGCGGCTTAGCTCCTCCTCAGAAATTATTTCATTGTAGATAACTCTAAGACTGTTTTGTTTCAATTGGAAGGCTTTATCCATTAGCAAACTGTAAGATTTTGCTGTGGTAAGGAAGATGATTGAAGAGTAAAACTGATCCCATCGCAGTATCACTGAACCAACAAACAGCCAAGGCGGATGGAAGAGGAGAGCTAATTAATTCCTCCCATGGCACTTGTGTCTTGACAGACAACAGCTCACCTTGCTTGAAGTGCGAAGCGAACGGGGGAGCGCCCCGGACATTTCCATGCAGAGCTACGGAGGCCTTCGTTACCACTTCCCATCAGCATTGCCACAGATGCCACTGCAGCTAATCAAGATGAAAAACCCCGAGCAACGGGTATAGCATTTCTAGGTCTTCAAATGGTCTTCCTAATCAAAAAATTAGTAAGAGTAATGATCACGAATTCCCCAGGATTTAATTATGTATGCCCTCTCTCTTGTGTTTTGTAACAGATAGCAGAAACACTGCAACACATAGTCCTGCATAACCAACAAGATTTCCACGATGATGTTCCATACAGATTCTTGGAGCTCGTCCAGCTCTGCCGGATAGCAAGCGCTGATACTCTTGAGTCCATATGGAGACAATTTTCAGATAAACCCCGTTACAGGTATTTTGTTGTATCAACTTATAATAAACTTTTCTATTTTTTGAGAATTGAGGACTAAAATAAAGGAGTTTGGTTTTTTGTTTTTTTTTTTAATCTGCTTGCAGGCGATGGCTGCTGAGTGCAGTTTCTGTGACAGGCACCACCGAAGCACTTAAATTTATTAAGAACAGAATTCGCAGTGATGACCTTAACTACATTCAGGCTCTTCTAAGTGTTTCTTTTGCTCTCCATTTAATGAAAGCTGATGAACACACTGTTCCAATAGCAGCAGTGAGTAAATCCATGTGAATCTTTCCTGTCTCATAACGAAAGGAATGATAATTTGTGACAACTTTTGATTATGAAGTATATTAGAGACTGGATTCTCCTCTCATGTATACCAATTTTATGCAAATGTTTAACCATTAATTTCTTTTGGCATTCCATATATGAGAGGAGACACAGTCTTGTGTCTTCATTTTGCTGTTTTAATATAACAGCCCTTTTCCATAACAGCTTCTAAGAATGATGCCCATCTTAGTTTGCTGGGATCACGTCATGCTTTCTACAGACAAAACTTTGCCTGCTTTCATCTCTTACTTCTGAAACAAATGGTGATTTGTGTGTTATGTCATTTGAATAGTTCTTTTAATTGCAAACTATTCCTATAAACTAGAAGGAGCTGCAAGTGAAAGCATTAGTGCAAACATCAAATATTTTGATATGATAGTGGATCGTTTATTCTGAAAGAGATATTTCCCATCTCTAGTCAATATTTTTCCTCTCAAATAGGAAAAAAAGGGTATGATGTGAGAATGCATCATTAATATAATTGAGTTACACATTGTTCTAAGGATATTCTATCTGTAGATTGATGGTTACCCATAATCTTTGTATTTTCAATGTTATGCTCAGTTGAGGAAAATAAAAATGGTGCTATGTAAACTGAGATATATATGCCTATTTATATTGAAACTAGTGGGGAATTAACCTCCTAAGTGAAGTTTGCAAATAAAATGCCTACAAGGTGATTTAATTTGTTTGGATGTGAACAATAATCATTCTGAAATTGCTCCCCCCACATAAGCTCTGATGATTTTCCTGCTCTGAAAGCTATGTCAAGCGTTGTATTAAATACCAAATTAAATATATTTTTCCCCCTTTTTTCTCCAGGACTTAATTACCAGTTCTCGAATCCAGAAAAGTCCCATGCTTCAGCAAGTTGCCTGCTTGGGATACAGTTCTGTGGTCAATAGATTCTGTTCTCAGACCTCAGCTTGTCCTAAAGAAGCTCTTCAGGTGGGTGGCTTTTTCTCAGGTTATTCTTAATAACTTAGTAATGTTCATTATATTAGCTTAATTCTTTTAAGATACAGTATTAAAATGGCAATTGGACTTGCAAACACACATTTCATAGATGTCCTTTGGAACAAAGGCAATGAATCACTTTACTAATGTAGATCTTTGCTTCATTGTTGAAAACACAGTTTTCATGTCCTAAGGTAAAATCACTGAGTGATTTTATTAAAACCAGTTGTTATACTGTCATAGGATTTTCAGTGAGTAAGGGGAACACTGTGGACAATCTATACATTAGGAAGAAAAGACTGAACTGTGCTTTGTCTCTAGCCCATCCATGACCTGGCAGATGAAGCCATCAGCAGGGGCCGTGAAGACAAAATGAAATTAGCTCTGAAGTGCATTGGTAACGTGGGAGAACCAGCCAGCATCAAGCGCATCTTGAAGTTCCTTCCCATATTTTCATCTGGTGCTTCTGATATCCCCATCCACGTTCAGATTGATGCCGTAATGGCCTTGAGAAAAATAGCTTGGAAGGACCCCAAAACAGTAAGTAGGAGCTGTCAGGGATTTCTTTACTTAGTGAATTAGAGAATATATACTGTAAGGATAACGAATTTACTGGTATGTGGATTCAGTATGTTTTAAAAAAAAAAAAAAAAAAAGATTATTTTTAAGAACAACACAAGACAGTTTTATGTTTCAGCTGATGTTTTCTACTAAACTGTAATAATTATTAGTCAGTAGGAAGCTTCCAGAAGGGTATCAGTAGTGTTTCTTTAGTCATCTGTCATAACCAATTAAATCCTGTGCTAGTTATATATGGTGGAAATTTAGCCACCTAAAAGACATATTATTTAACCTGCCTTGATAGTCAAAAGGAGAGAGAGAGGCACTTTCTGTTGACCTCCCAGGCAAACTGTTGACCTTGCTCTACCTCTTTGAGACCCCTCCGTTAAGGAAAAGTGGCGAGTGAGTCACCACTGACCTCCGGCAGAGGTTGCTGGTGCGGTGAGCATAGGCAAGACTTCAGTCTTTCATGTATAGGAGCTATATGGGACAGCCTCCCCTTGTTCTGCCTTTGAGCTGCTGAAGCTCACATTTTAAAAATGGCCTAAAATAGTGAAGCATGCTCATCGAGTCGGTGGGGTGACTCCAAAGAATGAATCTATCCTATTATCTACAGTTGTTTCTTCTGAAGTTATTCACTGATCTTTGAATGTCAGTAATGCAAAAAGCTATGCTGATATCTTTTTGATTGTGGTGGGTTGACCCCATACATTGATATGTGGACATTTATTTCAGATTCAGTGCAAGCCCTGCTCCTTGGGGCTGTTTCTCCATGGCCCCTTCAGTTGTCTAAATAACATGATGTGGAACTATGGAGTGAAAAAGATCAGGAAACTTTTCTGCAGGGATAATGACCCGCTCTCCCATATTTCTTGTGGGTTACATGTGGATCCAGTGTGCAAAAAAAAGTCTCAATTATTGGTAATTCCAGACACTGTGTTTCCTCTCTGCAGGTGCAGGGATATCTCATCCAGATCCTTGCAGACCAGTCACTTCCCCCCGAAGTGCGAATGATGGCTTGCGCTGTTATCTTTGAGACAAGGCCTGCCCTTCCCTTAATAACAACGATAGCTAACGTGGTGATGAAGGAGAGCAATTTACAAGTGGCCAGTTTCGTGTATTCCCACATGAAAGCTTTGTCAAAGAGCAGCTTGCCGTACATGTACAACATGTAAGTAGAGACAGGAACAAAGTGGGCGATCTGCAAAAAATAAATTCTGTTACGTTCTCGTTAGTGAGCACTGCATGTGCTGACAAACTGAATTCAGTTTATACGCTGATGGGGTGCAGCTTATTTCTGGATATTATTACCTTTCTCATTTTGTTTAGATCTTCAGCTTGCAATATCGCCCTTAAGCTGCTGGCCCCCAAATGGGACAGGCTGAGCTATCGGTATAGCAAGGTCATACGTATTGGTGGTTACTTTGGTGAGTAAAAGCGTTTCAGACTGGGGAATTTTCTCTTCAGAAATCCATTCTTACGAGACACTAAGTTCTTTGGAGAAATATGGCACTCTGCATTTCATAAGAAATTGTATTACATGTGACAGTCACCTATTTAAAAGTGCATGAATAACCATTTATTAATTTGGGCCTAAACAGTTAAAATTTAGGTAATGATATATCTTAGAGTTGGCAATGAAAAAAGCTGCAGAAATGTGACCTTGAATGATAAGCAGAATGGTTAGAAAAAAGCTGTGTCTTTTGTTTACTTCTGCCATAGATAACTATAAAGTTGGTGCTGCTGGAGATATCTTTGTTATGAACAGCCCAGGAACGATGTTCCCGTCAGCAATACTTTCCAAGCTGATGGCATACTCTGCAGGGTCTGTGGCTGATTTGGTGGAGGTAAATATTTACCTAAATCAATAAAAAAGCAAATTAAAATTGAAATTGATCACAAAGTTTCATTCTCCTTCTCATGTTGTTTTGGTAGGTTGGTGTCCGCGTGGAAGGCCTCACAGATGTCATCATGAAACGAAATATCCCATTTGCTGAATATCCCACATACAAAAAGATAAAGGAGATTGGAAAAGCTGTAGGTATTTTCAGTAACGCAACGTGTGGGTTATATGAAGGGGTATTTAGTGAGGCTTCTTGTACTAGTTAAGTCTCAGAAGGCAAGAGAGAGAGATGGAGAGATCTGCAGTGGGACCGCAGGGGACATCACTCCTGCGATGGTTGCGATAGCTTCTGCAAATTCTGGCTCTGGCCCTGCCTCCTCCCCAACTCATGTACGGTGGCAGAAGGAGCACGGGAGGGGAGCGGGCAGGCGGGCATTGCAGCACTGTGCGTGTCTCGTGCCTGGCAGGCTTCCTCCTCTCTCCCTTCATCCACCTCACTTCGTTTACAAGAATATACCTTTGTCTTCAAGAGAAAAGGTGATTTGTTGCAGTGCTTGCAAGCCGGGTTTAGTGGTCCTAATGGCCCAGACCTTCTGCGTAAATATTACTGCGTCAGAATACAAAACACCGGACAGGAGGCTTTTCGTGGGCATCTCAATGACAGGGAGTAAGTCTGAATTAGCGACGCTGTGCTATTTACAAAGCAGCAAAGAAATGCAAGCAGCAATGGAAAATTGCAGCTCGGTTAGTGATGGGTTTGATCACCTTGCTGAATTACCATTTGTAAAGCGTTGCATTAAGGAGCTTTGCTTGTTTCTTTCTGTGTTCTCTAGCTGCTGGGATGGAAGGAACTGCCAACAGAAACCCCCTTGGTATCAGCGTACTTGAAACTATTTGGTCAAGAGCTGGCCTACATCAACATCAATAAGGAAGTCCTGCATCAGGCTGTGAAGGTACCAGGGACCTCTACTATTCTTTGCAAGATTTGACACCGTTTTACTTTTATATCCCAACCTCTTGGGTCTCTGTTTTACTGCAGACTGTGCTAGAACCTGCTGACAGGAGCACAGTGATGAAGAGAATCGCCAGCCAAATCCGCAGCGGTGTTGCAGGACAATGGACGCAGCCGGTGTGGCTGGGAGAGCTGCGATACATCGTTCCTACATGCACTGGTCTGCCGCTGGAGTACGGGTCATACACAACTGCTCTGGCACGTGCAGCAGTCAACGGTAAGTTGGGAAGTACGAGATCAGCTGTGTGAGCTCTGAGGATGGGACGAGAGGGACAGGCTAAGAGAGGGGCTGGAGAAAAAAGCGGAAAAACAGCAAGTTAGAAAAAGAACTATTTTTTGTAGTGGAGGGGACTTAGTGAAGATGTTTGAGAAGCTGGACATAGTTGATTTCTGCCTCATCTTTGAATTGAAGACAGATGAGGTGAGGCAAGAATCTGAGAAACCAAAGAGAGAAAGGTCACAGCATTCAAGGCCAGAAAAAACGGGAGTTGCATGGGGAGCTGACGGCAGACATGGGTGGAAGGGGTGGCTCCTGAGATGCACACACAAGCTAAGCAGGATTCAGTGGTGAATTAAACAAAGAAAATAGGAGACAATCAAAAGAGAACTACCAATAATGTTAGAGAAGGCAGGAAGAGAAGAGGGCTTGTGAAAAGAGACAGTTTTGTTTTAAAAGAATAAATATGCAACTACAAATACTTATCAAGAAGTTAATTCAGTGATCATACTGTTTGTTAGACTTTTAATTTAGGCAAAACTGACCCTTCCTTTTGCTGACACTATGTAAGGAATGAAGGGTGAACTACAGGTTCTTGTGCTCTTTACAGAAGTCTCATATGTGCCCACTCTTCGCTGCTCTTGGTTTTTGGTTTGTTAGTTTATTTTAATAAGTTCTTTGAACCCTTGCCCCTTGTTTTGTGGGTGGTTTTAATTTTTTTCTTTAAAATAACATCCTTGTAGCCAAGCTGGGGTGGTATGGATTGGATGGATGGGCTACAAAGCGAGTTAAGGCTATCTGGACTGCTGATCTCGAAGAGTAGTCCACAGATGAAAGTGAAATTAATGAGCAACTTTCCTCCATTCCACTTGTTCATTGCTTCTTTTAACAATCTAAATTTTGGAAAAGAAGGCCCCCTCAGCAAATCTGTCTCAATGATGACATTGCATTGGTGGGAGCAGTCACTGCACTGCACAGGGTCAGGCTGCCACCCTGGGGGACTCTGACAGGCTGGAGGGGATGGCCTGATGGAAATGTGATGAAATTAGACAAAACCAATGCAAAGTCCTTCACCTGGGATGGAGTATCGCACACAAGCGTATGGGCTGGGCATCCCCAGACAGAGAGAAGCTTTGCAGAAAAAGGCCAGGGAGGCCTGGAGGACAAGCCAGTACGGTGAATCAGCAGTGTGCTCTTGTGGTGATGAAGGCCAACTGCATCACTGGCTGCAACAGAGCAGAACCAGCATGGAAATTATTTTCCCCTTTATTTAGCACATCTGAGGCTGCATCTGGAGTACAATGTCCAGTTTTGGGTCTGCAGTATGAGAAAGATGTTCACACTCGATATGGGGAAAGATTGGAGAGCAGGATTTGTTGCCCACCTTTCACTCTGTCTTCTAGCTCCCCACATTTCTGAAATTTAATGTCATACTAATTAACAAACTTTCAGTTTGGGTCAACTCTTTATCTTCTTACGATATTTTTATTTCCATTTTCAATATGTTGCCTGCAGAACAAGCTTTCTGTATATTTCCAGTATTTTTCAGACTCAAAAAGATTTTGTGTCCCAAAGTCTGTCTTGTTTTCCAGTTATAATTGTTATATTAATAAAAATATTACCTCTTCCTCAATACTGTTTCTTGCTTATGTTCAAGTCCTTTCTTTCATTTTTACCATTTTTAAATCTTGTTATGTTCTTTGCAGTTGATGGAAAGATGACCCCTCCTTTAACTGGAGATTTTAGACCTTCCCAGTTGCTTGAATCCACCATGCAGATTCGGTCTGACATAAACCCAAGGTATGGCAGGTTTCTAAGGCTTTTGGTATGATGGAGGTCTCTTATAAAAAGGCAGAACCACATGTTAAATAAGAGCACCTTTCTTACATCTGATCACTCTGTTTCAGCTTATACGTACATACAGTCGCCACAATGGGTGTCAACACAGAGTACTTCCAACATGCTGTTGAAATTCAAGGCAAGGTCCTGACAAGAGTGCCAATGAAGTTTGATGCCAAGATAGACATGAAACTGAAAAATATTAAGATTGAAACAAACCCATGCCGTGAGGAAACTGAGATAGTGGTTGGAAGGTACAGTAGCATTACTTCAGAATACTTTCTGTCGCTGAAACCTTACTTTTCACTGCTGAACCTTTGGGATAAAGGGCAAGGAAGAGAAGTAGGGGAGTTAAAAGTCAAATGATACCTAAATTATTTAGGTGTTTAATTTTTATTTTCATTTATTTACTATTTTATTATTATTTTGTAGTTTTAATTTTTATTTATTATTTTGTTGTTTTGTAGAGGGTTAATTTTTATTTTTAAATGGATGCCTTTCATTGTTTTGAAATTTGTTTAAAATTATCCGGATTGCAAAATCTTCATGATATATGGAACTGATGTTTGTCATGAACTCTTTATTTGTCTTTAATAATATTATACTTGGAGTTGCATGTACAATCCGTATGTTCAAACAACATACCTCTGTGCTGTCACATGATACTGACAGGGACATATTTCATTTAATCCAAAGACAAAGGGCTGGAACAATTTAACATTTTTTTGTGCATATCTTGACAGACATAAGGCTTTTGCTGTATCAAGAAATATAGCAGAACTAGGTGTTGAAAAGAGGACCTCCATTCTCCCAGACGATGCTTCATCAAATATTGTGGAAGAACCTTTCAAACCATCAGAGAGAGCTTCCAGTGAAGGTTTCACAATGGTAACCTATTCCTTTTTGCTTATATAGTTATATTTAACCTCTGCATGCTGCACATGCCTGCAGTTTTACCTATGATATGCTCCCAGTGGTATTCACATACCCATCTCCAATGTAGCAAGGCGCTGACAGCATGCCAAGGAAACATGCCTATAGCTCTCAAGAGGATCTTCACCATGGCACGGGAAGAAAAACTCATAAACGAGATATTTGCGTCAAACTGCATCGTCTTGGTTGTCAGCTCTGCTTTTCCAGAAGGTCCCAAGATGCCAGTTTCCTAAAAAATACATATTTGCACAGATTAATTGGAGAACATGAAGCTAAAATAGTCTTGATGCCAGGTACAATATTGAGCACAAGCCTTGTTGTCCTAGGTTTGTCGGTGCTATTTGAAGTGGTGTAACCATCTAACACGTGCAATTGGTATGTAGTTCAAACAGATGCCGATATTGACAAAATTCAGATGGAGATTCAGGCAGGATCCAGAGCAGCCTCCAAAATAATTCATGTGGTAAACTCGGAGTCTGAGGAAGAGGATGAGACATCTCCATATGAAGACATTCAAGCTAAACTGAAGAAGATTCTGGGCATTGAAAATGTGTTCAAGGTAAGAGACTTTGAGCATCAGAGGGTGGAATATTTTCCCACAAATGAAGCCAAGGGTTTGAAGTTCAGTATGGAAAGCTGGCACAGGACAGCAAGGATGGAGCTAGTTTGAAAGGTGTCAGTGCCAGGCCTGTCAGCCGGTGCTGCATCTGGAGAGATTGATCCTTAGGGATGCATCCAGCTGGGGCCGGTCCTGGTCCTCTGTGCTGGGGTAGATAGATTTCAGCTGGGCGGAGTGGATCTAAGGGAGTTCTGCAGCTTCTCCAGTGAGTGAGACAGGGAAGTTGTTCCTCGAAAGGCTGATCTGAGCAGCTTTGACACCCAGAGAAGTTTTGCTTTGCAAATACAGAACCAGATGTATCTCCTCTCTTGCGCTTCTCCTCGAACTGTTTTTCACAGGTTGCAAATAAAACACGGCACCAGAAGAAGCGACCTTCTAAGAAAGGAAACACTATGCTAACAGAGCTTGGGACAGACCCCAATGTAAAAAATCCCTCCAGCTCATCTTCTGCCTCCTCAACTGTCTCCTCTTCCTCCTCATCTGCTGCTCCTTCTGATCGTAAAAAGGCTGTGGGTGAAGATGAGAATGATCAAGTAAAGCAAGTGAGAAACAAAGATGCAAGCAGCAGCAAAAGCAGCAGCAGTAGTAGGAGCAGCAGGAAGTCATCGAGTCACCATAGCCATGGGCATCACTCAAGGTCTCTGAATGGCAGCAGCAGTAGCAGCAGCAGCAGTAGCAGCGAGTCATTGAGTCACCATAGCCATGGGCATCATTCAGGACATCTGGAAGGTGGCAGCAGCACGTATTCCAAAATATGGGTAACTTTGTCAGTAAATTGACTGATGCTGCTAGTGTTTGTGAATCACGTTCCTGATGGCAGCTGGCTTTGCATCATGAATCAGGAAATTGNGAAGTCATCGAGTCACCATAGCCATGGGCATCACTCAAGGTCTCTGAATGGCAGCAGCAGTAGCAGCAGCAGCAGCAAGAGCAGCAAAAGCAGCAGTAGTAGGAGCAGCAGCAGCAAAAGCAGCAGTAGTAGGAGCAGCAGCAGCAGCAGTAGCAGCGAGTCATTGAGTCACCATAGCCATGGGCATCATTCAGGACATCTGGAAGGTGGCAGCAGCACGTATTCCAAAATATGGGTAACTTTGTCAGTAAATTGACTGATGCTGCTAGTGTTTGTGAATCACGTTCCTGATGGCAGCTGGCTTTGCATCATGAATCAGGAAATTGAATTGACACAGTAAACTTTAGCAATATAAATTTGCAAAATTTATTCTGCAAACACCTGCAATCATTGGCTCAGATATCTACTTCCAAGTGTCTCAAAAGTTTCCACAATTTTGTTGAAATTTTTGTTATAGGCAGGGAAGGATATTTTGCCAATTTTGCCAATTCTGCCAATTTACATTGCTTGTTTCTGTCCTAATTTTGCAGTAGGAACACTAATGCTTTAAATAAACTACTTCCAATCTTGCATTATGTGCTTATGACTAAGCATGCAGAACTATGTATGAATGATAATTAGTAAAATCCTTACTTAATCCCAAGTTCTCAGATTTCAATGTAATTGCAGCATTTCTTTTCTTCTGAGGCTTTTCATCTTCTTGTTTTTATCATTTTCAAAGGGAGATCATGAGATTTATCAGTATCGCTTTAGATCGGCGCATAGACAAGAGGTGAGTTTTTTTTCCTCAGTAAATTAAGTATGGAATTTGTCATAAGTCAAATGGAAACCTTAAGGGCAACTTGTTGTCTTTGTTGAGGAAAATGACATTACTGATAATATTTAGAACATCAAATCAACCGTGGCACTTCTTCTGAGATGCGTAAAGACAGACAGCTATGTTCTTCTTTGTGTTGTGGACATGATGCCGCTTGTGGCTCTGCAAAGTATAGATGCAAAGCCCAACCAAAGCAGTACAAGGGACTGGGGACGCACACTTTGGAGGAACAAAGATCCTACCATCAAGAGCTTGGGTCATTTGACTGGCTTTGATGACTTGGTTTCTTGGCTTGGAATCACTGTTGTACACACCAGGATAGCGATGCTGACAAACATGGGAGGGTATCTTATTTTATAGTATTTTAGTTCAGCAGCAGATTCTTAATAGGGTGTGAGCCAGCCAGGAGCAGTGTACTTGATATTAGTGTTCCTCAGACAGTAAAAAGTTCAGTTGTGTGTCCATTCAGTTGATCCTTTCCATTCAGTTGGTCCATTCAGTGTGTCCTCCAGTTGATTAGGCCCTTCCAGAAGTAAAATTAATCAATTCTGGTCTTTTGTATTGCATTGAGAGGCTGGTTCAATTTGTCTTGCTCTGGTCCATTGTTTTTTCACACAGGGAATTCTCGTCTAGACATGTTCCTTAGTTGTCTCTTCTGAGGTGTCAGCTATATTTGTGTAAACGAGATTTTTCAGTTAGATCACGTGTACTAAGCAGAGCAAAGTATATTGCAAGTCATCGAGCTGTTCAGGGTTGGAATGCAAGTTTACCAACACCAAATGCCATGAGAGTATTCTGCAGCACTGCCTAGTACAGTTTTTTCAAGCATGTTTTAAGTTACCATCCTGAGCACGATGTGTTTTCTTCTTGCAGTTCCCAAAAAGGAAAATCCCAGTTGACCAACTTAGCAGCACGTACTCTTCTACCAGATCCAGTCACGCCTCATCACGAGCTGCTTCCCGGGTTAGTTGCATCATTTTTAGGGGTTTTTGATAGCTTGGAAGAATGGCAGAGTGTCCGTGTGCTTGCAGTAATTGTACAGCTAGGATAATGGGAAGAGAGAAACACCAACCTCTCAAGTCTCAGGTATCAATCAAGAGTGACACACACCATAGGTCCCACACACGCTTTCCTCTGCAGTGAGGTGAAGATCCTTCCTACTTATGCCACGACCCTTCCCTCATGGCTATCCCACCCAACAGATGCCTGCAGAGACTGATCTTGTGACCTCTGCAACCAGGAGGGAAGTTGAGGTGCCGCAGTACTAGTGCAAGGATGTTGGTGGTGCAGGCCGAGGCTAAGAGGATCCTCAGCAGGAAGGCACGCTCTAGAGGTGACATGTAGCACCTTGGCTCCTCACCACCACCCAGTCTGATGTGTACAGGCTTGCTCTCTAGGGCAAATGGTAGTGAAAACTAACGATGGAACGAAGGAACTGCAGGTCACAGTGCAGTTAAGGCCCTGCTGTCAAGGGGGGAGATTCTTGGTGTTGAAGATGACATCCTGGATTATATTTTGTGCTAGAGTGCTGTGCAAACACAAAACCTGCCTGCCCTACAGAGCTCACAGCTGAAGTGTGAGGTGAAAGCCAGCAGACCAACCAGACAGGAAGACACTGGCTGGGGGATGTTCTTGTTGTGAGAATGAGTGATGAGTGCAACTGACAGCTGATGGTGTTAGTCACACAGAACCACTTTCATTTTTCACAGGCAAATGTATGGGTATTAACAGTGAAGCCCAAGTCATACAGTCATTACTGTATCCGAATGATATGAATATTTCCATGGTATCAGCTGTAGCTCAGGAAATGGTTCAAATTTTGGCTCATATAAAATACAGTGATAAAATCCTTCTGTGCATGCAGAGGCACATATACATTAAAGACATATGCATGAGAGTTTATAGGCCTGTATATATGTGTGGTACATATGCTGGTATATATATGCAGTTCAGTTGCTTATTTTCCATTTATCCATCTAGATCTTGCATCTAAAATGTTCCATGGTAACACTTTTATAAAGATATTCTTTGCATATGTTTCCCCCCTTCTTCTTAGCCTAACTTTTTGGGAGATGTTAAAACACCAGTATTAGCTGCTTTTCTTCATGGCATTCGTAACGATAAGAAGATAGGAGGCCTCCAGCTCGTGGTATATGCTGATATTGACTCCCTCAAGCCCCGGGTGCAGGTATTTGTGTCAAACCTCACAGATTCCAGCAAGTGGAAGCTCTGTGCCGATGCTTCAGTCCTCAATGCTCACAAGGCAGCGGTAAGGCTCCAAACCAGTTATACACAGCTGTATGTACTGCAGGAAAACCACATGCCTCTGAAGATGGACCGTTTCTCTCTCCATTATAGGCTTACCTGAAGTGGGGCCGGAATTGCCAGGACTACAAGATTTCGACTGAGCTGGTAACTGGGCGGTTTGCTGCCCACCCTGCTGTACAAGTGAAATTGGAGTGGCCCAAAGTTCCTTCAAGTGTCAGATCCATAGCAGACTGGTGAGGTTTTAGTCTTTAGTGACACTCGTTCATGATATCGGCCAACTGATAAAAATCAGCATCCACCCAGGAGGTTCCAGTGGTTAAAGTACCAGCTATTATTTTATTCTCTGATCTGTCTGAGTACTGCCTTCAGACATAAAAGCTGAGTGGGAGATCATAGCCTCCTATTGTAATGTACAGTAATTCTTTATACTGGTCATAATTACTGAAAACTGAGGAACAGATCCTTCCTTTCACTGAACAATTGATCAGCAAAGCAGAGTGGTCATGGGGACCTAACCAGTGATCCTGAAGACTCTGCACGCGACTTACCCACTGGCGTGAGGCAGCCTGGTTGGGATCTGCGCTGCTCTCTGCTTCTCTCTTTCACCAGATCTTTCTGATTTGAATATTTGAAGGTTTTACAAGTTTGTCCCTGGGGCTGCGTTTATGCTGGGATTCTCTGAAAAAATGGACAAGAATCCTTCTCGACAAGCCAGGGTGATCGTGGCCCTAACTTCTCCAAGGACATGTGACGTTGTTATCAAGCTTCCTGATGTAATTATGAAATATTATCACCCTCTTTTTTTTTTTTCCCAGTAGGAAAGTAAGACTGTTGCATTTTAATTACAGTGGGTTGATTCTGAGAAAAAAAAAATTAAGTAAGCATCAGTTTGGGTGCAAATGATGAAAGCAGCTTTTGTTTGTTTTCAGCCTTTTAATATTACAACCAAGAATATTTATAATTTTGTTCATGGAAAAAGGAATGATGTGGGTACTCGTAATGACACGCATTTCTACCTGTAGTAGCTCCATCAGTGTTCACCTAACCACCTTCGAAGGAGGGAGTCATTCATTCTCTCCTAAATAATATCTGAATGATGACCCACACCATGAGAGAAAACCATAAGCCAAAGCAAAAAGCTCATGGACAGCGAGTCAGATGAGTTGTGTTCACATAAAGTCTTTGTCAACCAAAATAGAAGAAATTGAAATCAATTTCCAAATAGGAGGAAAAGCTGATCTCAGCTGTTTCCTGTGAAGAGCTGGCACAAGCGTGTTTTCAATGTGCTTTTTGCATTCCTTTCCAGGTGATCCTCTATGAAAAAGCCATGAGGCTTCCCCTGTCACTCCCTGTAGGTCCAAGGATACCAGCTTCAGAGCTGCAGCCTCCCATCTGGAACGTCTTTGCTGAAGCCCCCTCTGCAGTGCTCGAGAATTTGAAAGGTCAGGGTCTCGTCTGGTTCAGAAGCATGATGTCCTCAGTCTCCCAAATTATTTGGGCACCTTCTGAATTTTTGTGGGATTATTTGTCTCCATTTAATTAGGAAATGTGCTGTAATAATGTGAGGATTGTTCAACTGGGAGAGAACATTGTGCATGTAGTACAGAAATCATCAGCATTTCAGGGATCAAGATACCAATTATCTGAATTTATAACATTTTAAATTTCTGGTAATTATTTTTTGTTAGATAGAGGAGTATGTTTTGCATGCCTTTTTTAGCATTTCTGGGTGCTCAGTAGCCAAAAGCCTCTGTAATCCATACAAAAATATCACATAGTGGAAAAAAATATAAAGCTAAAATAATACAGCACTAAAAGTAAAACATGCCATTTAATGACTTTCTTTCACGGAAAAGCAAATACTCACTGGCATTTTATTTAACCAGCTTACTGCTCAGTTTCCCACAACAAGATCACAACCTTTAACGGAGTTCAGTTTAATTACACGCTGCCAGCAAACTGCTACCACGTCTTGGCTCAGGATTGCAGCTCTGACCTTAAGTTCCTGGTGATGATGAGGAACGTTGATGAAGCTTTGAACCTGAAAGCAATCAACATCAAGCTTGGCAGTCAGTAAGTAACTCCTCCAGGTGCTGGGAGCATGAGGGACTACATCGTCCACACTTAACCTGAGAGCAGCTTAGATCTGAGCTTTACTGCAACCGTTAGCAGCCCACGGGATTTCAGCATTTCCCTTATTTACTTCCCATGTATATTGAATGTGATGCTGATGATGTTATCCTGCGTCTTAGGTGACACGAATACTCCCGATGTAATTTCAGTAGTTGAAATGAGCTTACGCTGTGACCAGTGATATTTAGTGAGCAGGAAAAAGCCTTTGTCACTGTATGCGTGTGAATGTGATAGGAATCAATTTCTCCTTAACAGTGAAATCGATATGCGTCCTGCGAGCGGACAGGTGAAACTGCTGGTAGATGGGGTTGAAAGTCCCACAAGGAATGTTTCATACGGATCTGCTGGTAAGTGGTGCAGCATCTTTTGTTTCACTTTTGCGTATATTTTAGGAGAAAGAAAAGAAAGCCAAAAAAAAATAAAAATCTATCAAAGAGATTCCATCAGTTTTATTCAATAAGTATTTCTACCTTTGGTTGTAAGGTTAATATTTAAGAATATGTATTTTATTCACTTGCATAGGAACATTTAGAAAGACTGATTGGAGTGTGAAGCTCTTGAAGTGGCCAAACTAAGCAAGATATAACTATCACGAATACCTGTCCTTTCCATGCATTACTGCAGCTCCTGCTGGAGTTCTCAAATCTGAGAAGTGTTCTGGCTATGCTATAAAATCTTGCTTGATTAAAACTTTTTGAAGTAGAGCTTTTCTAAAATTCACCACACTTGTATATCAATGTTTTTCCTAATTTGATTTGTAGGTATAAATTTGGCTACCATTCTGAAATCTGCTAGGAATAAAGGTGGAGAACTGGTAAACAGCCTGCTTGCTTCTCTCGAAGCAGGAATAGGGATTTTTCTGCGAAGGCCAGAGAGGACCTTGTTTCGATCTGTGCTGTGCAGCCAGGGGCTGGACACAATGCAGGTGTTTCTTGGCTGCAGAGCTATAGTACACAAATCAGGCTAAGTCTTCCTGAAATTGGGTTAGCATCTGCTGGTGCTGAGCTCTGTCCTATTTATTACGTACTCGGGAAGTGATAATTGTGCTAGAAATGGCTCCAGCGACAGTCACGGTGTTCTTTGTATTTCCTTATGCTATTATAGGGTAGTCAGGGCTTGTATAGCTGCACAACTATACAGATATTATAGGCAGCTCTGTAGTCATTTCTAGAAATAAATATGAGTATGTTAATGATCAAAAGAAAAAAAACAGAGAAAAATTAATAACTCTGTGATCATTAAAATTGTTTTCCAACTGTTTATAAACACCTATTTTCTTTACATGCACATTTCTGCATTGTTATGCTGTACGTTTTGTTTCTTGTATAAAACAATTGAGGAATTTCAAGGAAAAGAACATTTTAGAGTTATGACAGTTGCTCTTTTTTTTCTTAAAGAAGGTAGGTTGGGTCTGTTTTGGTTTGGTTTTGCTTTGGTTTACTTTGTTTTATTCTAGGTGCTTCTCTGCGGATCCACAGTGAAAAGCAAGGGCTTGTGCTTGTTGCTCCATCCTATGGCATTGACAAACTGTACTTTGATGGATACACATTCAAGGTATCGTTCTTCTTCTTCACGAGCTTGAGTGTTGAGAAATTTCCATAGGATTCCCTTAAATCTGTACATGTGAGTGCAAGAGTATATGGTGGCAAAGCCACATGTGCGCAGGGCCCAAAACCCCCGAAGGGAAGGTGACGCTGCAGGGCTGCACAGTCCTGCTCTTTGTTCCTGAGCAAAGTGAGAATCTCTCCGACAAACCCGCCGGATTCTTGCCGTACAGGTGTGTGTTGGGAAGAGGGCCCGTGAGCACGCACACACTGAGCCAGCAGTGCCTTTGCAAGAAAAATGAGTTTTCAGCTCCTGCCCACTGTTCTTACAGCTGTGTAATTTTTCAAAGCAGCAAACCCGCAGCCATTCTTTTAAGATGAATGAATGCTTTGGAGGCTGCACTAGCAAGAATGTGAAACAGGAATGTAAGAAATCCATAAACCATACTGTATCTACCACCTATACCATGAAAACATCCACCAGGCAACAGCGTCAGCATATTAATAGTCCAGACTATTACTAATTCAAGATACTAGACTGGCACAGTAGGTTTAAAGGCTGCAGCGCCACGGGAGTTTGGCATCTGACTGTCAGACCCTTCTGAATTCTTAGCAAAGAGATTTTAAATGTTTGTGCATTAACTTATACTGAATGGGACCTACACAGAAAAGTAGCTGCTCCGTAGCTGCTAAGAGTTTAACTTGAAATGGTTTTGATTTTTTTTTCCCCCCTCTGAAGATTCAAGTTGCTTTATGGATGGCAGGGAAAATGTGTGGAATATGTGGAAAATATGATGCAGAATGTGAACAGGAATATCGGATGCCCAATGGATATCTAGCTAAAGATGCAGTGAGCTTTGGGCATTCTTGGATTTTGGAAGAAAAGCCCTGTACAGGAGGTATGCAAGCTCTGATAAATTTAATATAATATTACTGCCATTGTATAGAAAATGTAGAATTTATTTAGAAAATTTTATATCTGTAAACATTTTGAAAAAAAGCATTTTAAAAGGATTCATTATTAAGTGATATTAAGTATTAAAAGTATTTGTACAGAAAGGATTATGAAAGTAAAAGTTAAACAAGTAAAAACCCTACAATTCAATTGAAATTAAATAACCAAGCTGAAATAAGATCTTTGTTTCAGTTTTGAAGTGTATTAGAAGAAGATCAGAAAAAAATGTAAGAGGTTAAATTCACAGAGAATGCTTTGATTTAAGCACGACAGCATTTTCTAGCCAGTATTTGATCATCAAAAAAATCAGATGGGGTTTATTAATTGTTTTACCTTGGCTGACCACCTGATTTTTGAAGCAGTGCAACCTGTCGAGCAAAGCATTCAAGCGCACGAGCAGCTCCTGGGACTTAATTACACGGCTGAAATAAACCCCCTGTATTTTAAGTGTTTCAGTAGATTAGGATCGTACCGTGTGCTCGGTGCTCCCAGCTGAGGTTATGACGCAACAGCGTACCACAGCGCTGCGAGAAGAGGCACGTTGCCTCTGTAAGGAAGACTTGTCCTGGTGCGAAGGACTTCCTTGCTCGCTGGACACGACTTCTACGTGTTTAGCTGTACATCAGCTCTTAGTCAGCTGGGTCTTTGTAAAGAATACTGGGCACCAAACTTGCTTTCGATGGATATGGAGTCCACGTGCATGGACACAATAATATTCCAAGGGTTGGTAGTGACCACGTGTGTTTCCGTTTAACATACAGTGGAAACGGCTGGAATTTTAGAGCGTAAAGCTTATAGTCAGGAATAAGTTGTGGTCCATTTAGCTTCTCACACACTGGTAGCTGCTTGTACTGGGGATCCAAAACAAGATCAGTGTTACTGGCTGGCAGCAATGACTTTTGGTATCTCTCTGCAGCAATTTGGAGTCTCAATGACAGTGGTAGTAGTGTAATTCTTTAGTGATTATTCATATTTGTTTAGAAATCCCCCCTTTCTTTCTACTGCTGAATATTCAAAACTTTCGAATGTGGGTTTGCAGTTATTCTGTGAGACAGTTTACTTTGCAAAATGTTTATTAGAAAGTATATCAGACTGTGTTTCTCCATGCTAATCTGTGAACAAAGCAGTTGCATTTGAAATTAACTTTCTGTAGCTCCGTACCTTATTAGCTGATTTGAAAAGTTTATCAGTCAGGGATGCTGCTTTACTTATGACCAAAATACAGTTTTCATAGAGGAAATTTGTTTGCAAATTGTTGACATCGGCGGATGGGTCAGTCTGGGGAGATCTGAAGATTTTTGTACACAAGCACGTAAAGTATTGCCAACGGTTGTGTTACAGCCTGCAAACTGCGACGCTCGTTTGTGAAGCTTGAGAAGACGGTTCAGCTCGCGGGTGTGGAGTCCAAGTGCTATACTACAGACCCTGTGCTGCGCTGTATGAAAGGATGCTCTGCCACCAGGACTACTCCCGTCACTGTTGGATTCCACTGTCTCCCAGCTGGTAAGTCAGCAGCAATCCTACTGAACAGGAGCTGCACGAAAGTCTAAATAGATTGTGCCTTGACTCAGTTATTCCACTTCAACTTATGAATAATCCAACATATCCACAGGTAGGGATGGACTTGCTGCTGTATTGACTGAAGATCTTCCCTATTTTCATTAATACCTAAAATTTTCTTTAGCGAGAGAGATGTTTCTTTGTTGTAATTCTACTATAGTTTTCATTATACCAGCATTTTAAACCTCAGTGGAACCCACCTTCATGGTGCTTTGGGCTAACAGGGTAAGGGCAGGGTAACAGCAGGCTCAGTGCTGTGATTCAGCTGAAAAACTGTATTACAGGCTGTGAGGATTCAGCCGCATCTGATCATGTGCAGCACCCTGAAACGGGGATCCCCACCTTGTACGTTTTCATATATTGCTGCCTTTGGGCATGATCCTATTTCACGGAGCTGATTTAGGCAATAGAAGGGCAGGTGTGGACGGGATTGCTGCACGCCAGCACAGTGATGTAGGAGGATGTCTTTTTTATAGGTATATTGTAGATTCTAAGAGATTAGACAGATTATATAGATGATAGGTCCATGTCTGTTTTCCAAGTTTGTTTTTCCTTTAAGATCACAGTATCCTTTCCTAAAGGTATTATTAGTAAAATTCTGCATGGAAGTAGTAGTTCTCAAGGTAGAACAGGCTTATTAATTAAGTGGGTTTCCTGGAAAATCTCTGCGTGACTTAGACAAATATAAATATGTAAGCCAGTGAGGAGAAGCCAAGCCTGATGTAATTAATGACTAGGGCATGGTAAATGCTGTACCTTGCAAAACTACTTCTGAAGTATATCATTTATTTTTCATTTCTTTTTCCCCGCCAGATTCGGCTACCAGCCTGACGGACAAACAGATGAAGTTTGACCAGAAGTCAGAGGATATGCAGGACACTGTTGATGCACACGTAGCATGTTCTTGTGAGAACGAAGACTGCAGTGCATGAAGCTGTACATTGCAGCACAGGAGACAACAGAAACACTTTCACGTTTTTATTATGTAGCATAAGAGAACTCATCATAAGGGATTATATACTAAATTAAGTGTTTAAGGATATGTGGAATCTTCCCAAGTAATTTAAAGTATTAAACTTTATTATTGCAGAAACTGTTATGATTGCCCATAAATATCTGATTTCATAATAAATCCATGCATGGAGAAATTGCTGCAGGGTTTCTTATTTCACCGGTTATAGAAAGGGAACCTCTGTGGTGCTTCTCCTCACCCCCCGTTTTGTAGCCTTCTTGAGTCTACGAGCACCAGGCACACGTCTGTGTCAGGCCCCATCGGTGGTACGGGTTGTGTCATGTGGGAGAAGCTGTGGTATCAGGCTCCTGCTTGTTTTCCCCGGCGCTGGGATCCTGTGCGCCCCGAGCAGGAACTGATCACCTCCGCGTGATGCAGGAGCAACGCAGCCGTGGTGCTCTGCAGTAACGATGTGCCAGTGCTGCGTAGGGAACAGCGTGGTCAGGGAATAAGCCTGAACCTCATGCCACCGGACAAGGCTGCTCTGAGGGAGTCAAGGACACGTTATGTTCCTGATGCACCACATGGAGAAGCTGGTGCGAATCAGGGGTCTTTGAACAGGGCACGGTGGAGTTACTCAAATACGCTGCCTGCCAAAGGGTCCAAAGCAGAGCTGGACCTTTGTGCTCTGGGCGAGATGCCCCAGCCTCCGCACCCAGCGTGAGCCCTCCCTGCGGCCACCATCAGCAGGTGGGCTCTGCCTCCTGCCCACCCGCTGCCGGTCCACGTGGGTGCGGAGAGGGACGTGCTCCCCTGCTGTGAGCGCTGGAGCCCAAAGGATTCCAGCGGATCTGGAAGATGTTTTCTGCTTGCCACTAAGGCTGTGCTTGCAGGCCAAGTATGCGTGCTGGGCAAATTTGTTTTTCTGAGAGCTGCCTGAGGAGATGATGCAAACGTAACCATTGATGTCAATGAGATTGTTGGACGCTGAAGTCATCAGGACTTTTGCACAAATTTCAATAGAAATTGTACTGGGTTTACCTGCCTTCGTTCATTAGTGTTGTCCCAATTAATACACACGCATCCAGCTCTTTTTATTACTGTCTGACAAAACATTCATTTTTATATTTAGGTTTGTTAATGTAAGGCAGAGTGTGATCCTACTGAGTTGTTGAAAATGTAGATCATCAGTAAATTAATTAAAAGAGAAACAAATGGTTCTTAAAATCAGTAGAAATCAATGAAAAGAAATGGCACTTACCTGTGACCGGGAGGGGTGGAGAGGTAATCACTGGCCAGTTTTTGAAAACATTTGAGAACTTTCTGTAAAGACTGTGTCATTTTGCTTTCCTCAGCAGTTTTGGTGCCTGCAATGGATGCACGTATGTGAGTTTTATAGTTTGGAAAGGTAATGTCCTTAGTACCGGGAGGAATACGTTTGAAAGACAGACATAACTGTTATATACAGTTTAGACGCTGTCGTGGTACCCTGCGCTGCAAAGGGATGGGGAGCTGACGGCGGGCTGTGCTGGGGCAGGAAAGCGGTGAGCTGGTGGGTTTGCTGCCTGCCTGGAAGTCACACGGAGCGGTGATGGGAAGCACAGACTTCCTGGGTAACCCTGGGCCAGATCCAGCAGAAGCCGGGGCTTTGCATGACCCCGGGGCTGGGCTCCACGGGGGCTCTGGCACCAGCCCCCAGCCCGTGGGGCTCCTCTCTGCCCACCTGCCGAGGCTGGCACACGGTTCTGGGGGGACTCTCGTCTTCCGTCCCCCACGCTCAGGCATGAGGGGTGCGATGAGCTCAGCAGTGACACCCTGGCAGGAGACCCGCGGGTGGGCATTACCCAACCACCACGGCAGCCGGAGCACCCGTGGGTGCCCACCTCGCAAAGGGCTGTGGGGATGCCTCAGGCAGCCTCTGCCGCTCCCCACTGCCATCGTGGAGAGTGCCAAGCACAGCTCGGGGGAAACGCTGTCCAGGGCCGATCCTGGACATAGCAAAGTTGTTCATCACCTCGGTTTTCTTAGAATTTTTTTTTTAAAAACCAAATAATTAAATTTTTCTCTTTTTAATTCAGGTCATATCTTTCAAAGAAATACGAAGCATGAAAAGGCTGTGAGCATACGGGGGGGGACGTGCTGGGAGATGAATGCCTTCTTGACCTACTGGAGAAATGGTTGAGGAAAAATAAGAGGGTTCAGTTCTATAAAGAAAGCCCCAAAGGCAAAGCCCTTGCCATCAAGTTTTGCCTACACGTGGAGCAGAAGCATAGGTGATCCTGCCTCGGCGCAGCAGCAGGGCCGGGCTGGCTGGGGATGCAGGGGTTGCTGCCCAAAGCGGTGGGGTGGGATGGGGCGAGACTCTGCAAGCCCTGGACAGGGGGGGACAGGGACTTTGGGGACACTCTGCCCTTGCAGCCAGGCACAGCCCCCAGGGAGAACCCTTTATCTGAGGAGTGTTTTGATTTGTGGCTTCACTAGTCTAGTGTGGTGTTTTAGCGATATAGCGTTATAATGTTGGGACACTGAATACAAGTGTTGTTGTATTTAATCCACCACGAGAGCAGCACTCTTCTGCTTGCACCGCCACTGACCCCAAGACCTCACTGCCTGCGAGGCTGTTATTTTAAAAAAACAGTGTAGCTGCATGTAGTTATGCCATCATGCATTAGCTTTTGAGTCTCGATTACCAGTTGCCAGTAGCTGTATACTCAAATCAGCTGCGTTTACCATTTATCAAATCTCCAAAGACATGGCACAACTCACTAGTGCTGCTTATTTCATGAATGGCTCCGCTTTTCTATCACGTGCCATCAGTTTTACCGGGGAAGAAGTTAAAACAAACTGGATGAGGATATAAGGCCAGTAAAAACATGGTGAAGCATTTGCCATACTTCCCAATATTTTGCAGGTAAGAAAAAAA
Source organism: Aramus guarauna (assembly GCA_013400195.1). Classification (NCBI taxonomy): domain Eukaryota; kingdom Metazoa; phylum Chordata; class Aves; order Gruiformes; family Aramidae; genus Aramus; species Aramus guarauna. Next base: position 2,250,112 of record VXBL01006379.1, read on the forward strand.
TAAAAAAATTTTAATCCTACAGATGCTGCTCAGTCCCGGGACTGCCGTACCCCTCCCGGTGCAGGTCTCTGACGGGGCCGTGCGGGTGGCTGCCGCCGTTCCCGGGCAAGCCCAGCTCCGTGCCTCGGCTGCGGGGGACGGGGGAGCTGGCCAAACCCTGGAGCCGAGAGCAGCTGGGGGGACCTGTGGGGCTGCCTCCGAAGGGACGGGGACAACGCCGACCGGTGGGAGACGGGCTCCACCGTGGGGCGAAGATGTGGTCCCTTGTTGCGTGGCATGAAATGAGTTTGGGTGAACCAGGCTTTGTACACCTTCCTAAACCAAGAGGTTTGTGTCCGTAGCGCCCGTCAGCCTCCCCCGCTCCGCCTGGAGGGGCAGCCCTCGCCAACACCCCTCTGTGGCCCATCCTGCCGGTGAGGGGCTGACGCGTTAGCCCTGCAAGAAGAGTCAGGCGAATGTCAGCGGCGTTCAGCCACGGCCTTTGTGGCGATGACGGGAGGTTTGTGTTGGTGTGTGTCCCGTCCCCAGAGAGCCGCGCTGCGGGTGACGGCGTGTCCCGCTCGCAGCAGTCTGGGTATCGGTGCGGTGTCACAGGAGGGCTGCCTGGGGATTTTGCACAATCCTGCTGGAGCCATATCAGTTAGATAAGCGCTGTGCCTTACGGTCAGGTCAGGATAACCTGGGCAAAGTCAGCACAGACTGCAATAGCGCTGAGTGCTTCCAATGAATAGGGATAATTAGTAGTTTTTCTTACCTAAGAAATACTTTGGCTTTAACTGTATTTTAATATTTTTAAGCACTTATTTTGAAAAGTAGCTTCAGAGTATGCCATTGATGAGGTGAGAACAAAATTGTGATGGTTTTGGCTCAGCAATAACAGCCAGCATCTTGTCCCCGACCCCCTCTCTCTCAAAGGGTTTGAGTGGTTGATAAAAAGTTGTTAACTCAACAAAATTCACTGTGCCTGTTAATAATTCTTCTATAAAAGCCGCACATTTTCCCCTGCAGCCTTCAGTTGCTTTTAGCATGAAGGGACTCATCCTGGCCCTGGTGCTCGCCCTCGTGGGTAAGTCGAAGCTTTACCAACGCTGCTGAGCCGAGACGGCCACTGCAGTTCTGAGCAAACTGCATCTCCTCGGGGCCTCTCAGGGATATGTACAGCTTAGTTTGCTGAAGCCCTTTTATGACTTGGGCTGTAAAAATTAGATTTCCGTGCCTAAGCTCAGCAGCAGGGGAAAGCAGAGTAAGCAGCAGCTAGTGAGCGGGGCTGGTGCGGGCTTGGTGTCCCGGGCGTGTGGGTTATATTCCGGGAGCCCACTACCATTGGGACCATGCCAACCATTAGGACACTGAGTAAATGAATAATAAATTAAAGTGCCCACAGAGACGGGGGGTTTCTCATGCATCCTTCTCTTTCCTCCCACACAGGGGGTCAGAAGCAGGACCTCGGTAAGTGTGCTCCCACGGCCAGCGAGCGGCTCCCACGCTGCCCTCCCCTACACCCGTGCCTTGCCCACTGCTTGCACCAATTTTTTGGTGGTATCCAGCCTTACTCTTCTTTGCTGGGGTGGTTCTTGTGAGAGCATCACAACAGTCAGAGTGAGGGAGGTGTTTCTGTTATATTTTTTTTTCAATAGCGCCCGTTTTTCATACCGGCAAGACCTACCTGTATGGCTACAAGAGCTTCATCCTGCACGGGCTGCCCAGCAGAAGCCTGGCGATGGCGGGGGTGAGGCTGACCTGCAAGCTGGAGATCAGCCGTGTGTCTCGCAGCGACCACCTTCTCCAGGTAAATCACCACGGGCGTGGGAACCCACCTATCCACCCGCATCACACGGCTACAGTTCATACCTCCAGGCTGGTAAAATACATGACAAAAAGATGCTGAGCTCATACAGAACTTAGGGCCCTTCCCGGTGCCGAGATGACCCCGTAAGCCCAATGGCAGATGAAGGGGCTCTGCTGAGGCAGCGATGATTTCCTCAGCATGGGCAGAGATGTGGGCACGGGCACTGAGCTTTGCACCCCTTACCCCCCCAAGCCGTGCTGCGGGAGAGCCGAGGGCACAGCTGGGGTGTCTGCAGCTGTAGCCAAACTGCCTTGGGTTATGGGTAGTGACCTAGAGACATCGCCACGGGCTTCCTCGCAGGCGCACCTCTGTGGGAGGGAGCCAGAGCTGCTCCAGCGCTGCTGCCATCAGCACCTGAGCCCTCTTGACTAAAGCTGCCTTGGGTTCGTCTCCATGCGGAAATACGGCAGGCAGCTGCTTTAAAGAAATGTCCTTAAGATGGTTTTACTCAGGCAACTAAACCTGGGTATGACAATGAGAATTTGAGCATGAAATATCCGTGTTTTTCAACCTGGTCCATAGCCTGGGAAGAGCTTGGAGCTGGAATTCAGTTATCATATGAGGAAGTCCCATCTGTCTCCATTATCTTCATTTTGATATTCTTCACATACACATAGGCATTAATTCCAAGGTGAAGAATTCTAATGGTAATGCTTGTGCTTGGCATAATGATATCAGATCTGGAAGCACTGTTACTCATCAGAAAGATTAAACCAAACAGCTTAAAAATACTGTCATGGAAAGAAAGACCACAGAAAAGGATCTAGAAGACACCACGTAGGGAGAAAGCTGTGAGAGGGCACTTTGCGTTTGTCGTAGGAGTTTACCCAACCTGTAATCCTGTGCATATATTGCTGGAACAGCGTGAAGGAATGCCTGTTATCAAACTTTACACGCTGCTGCGAGTGCAGGCTCTGTGTAACCTTGCTAGAGTTGCTGTAACTTTATCAATTGCAGACAGTAGTCTTGAGTAGGACTTAATTTCAGAAAACATGACAAGAGGCAAGCCACCCTTGCAGCTTTGATTATAAATGCCTAAAATGAAACAGAGCACTGACCCCACACCTTTCCCCTCTACTCAGGAGCAGGTACTTCTATGTACGAGGGTGGGAGGTGTGCGTGTATGTGTATGCGACTAGATACATGCGTGTGTGCAGGCACACATTTCCCACTAGGTAGCAGTCAAGGACTTGTGTGCAAGCTTTACAGCTTGATAAGCTCAAAATGACAGCTGCTTCCAAAGAAAGAGAAGTCAGCTCCCGCTGGGCCATCTCCTGTGCGAGGTGCCGCGGTCATCTCTGCTTCCCCATCAGCTGTACCAAGGCTTTGGCGCTCTGGGACGTGATGAACCAGGAGGAGCAGCCAAAATAGTCCCCAGTGTGTTTAGGCAGGCAGCTTGAGCAATGGCTTGGTTGCCTTGCAGACGGGAGGGAGGTCTCACCGGACATCTGGGGAAAACGGGTGGGTATCCCTTCTGTACAGACTGCTGACAGCCCGTGTTTCACTCACCCAGCAAGCTTCACCAGACTTGCTGAAGTTTTGAATGCTGCTTGCACAATCTTATTTTTCTGGCAGAAATCCTTCATGGAAATTGCGTTTTCAAGGATGCTTCCTAGGCCCAGCACAAGAGTCCGAGGAGATAAATGTTTCCTGTGGTGTTGGACAAGGGACTTGTGTCCAGCCATGAACTGGAAGTGCCCAGTTTCCCTGTTATTGCACTGTTTCAAACTGAATGAACAGGATGAAAGTCTTCCTAATTTTATTCACAGATTCGCTCACCAAAGCTGGAGGAATACAATGGCTTCTGGCCTACAGACCCCTTCACTCCATCTTCGAGGCTCACAGAGACCATCGCTGCATGTTTCAGCCAAGCCTTTAAGTTTGAGTACACGGAGGGAAGGGTTGGAAGTATTTATGCCCCTGAAGACTGTCCCATCCTGTGCACTAACCTAGTGAGAGGGATTCTGAACATGATGCAGATAACCATCAAAAAGTCACAAAATGTGTATGAACTACAGGAGGTTTGTTTTTTCCATTCTGATTTTACTTGTGTTCTCATTTTATTATATAGTAACTTGCCTGTACATACACTTCCTAGGCAATTTTCTTTGACTTACTTATTGCTGTTTCAAGGTCATTTCAAAAGGAAAGTTCATTGTGTTTAATTCATACTCACAGGCTGGGATTGAAGGCATCTGCCAAACCAGATATGTTATCCGGGATGACATCAAGAATAACCGTGCCACCATTTCCAAGAGCAAGGACCTGACGGACTGCCAGGAGAAAACTGTGAAGAACATGGGAATGGCGTACATCCGTCCCTGCCCCACCTGCCCCCTGGTACGAGCAGCACGGAGCCCTGCTGCCACGCTGGGGCATGACCCTCTGCTAAACACTCATGCAGTGCGCCGATGCTAGTTGGGAGCTTGGCTCATCTGTGCTAATTAACTATTGCTCGTTTGTATTTCTGAGTGGGTCTCTTTGCACTTTTAGAAAATCAGAAACATTAAGGGCACGGTAATATTTGCTTACAAGATGAAGTATGATGACAGCGGGGTCTTGATGACGTCTGCTACGTCTGAGCAGGTGTACCAGATCTCTCCCTTCAATGAACCCAATGGGGCAGCAGTCATGGAGGCAAGGTAGGTGCCGCGCATGTCCTTAGTGTAGCTGTGATTATCAGAGCTGGGAGGAGATTTCTAAAACATATTTACTGTTGATTTGTGAGCAAACAAGAAGCATCTGGCCCATGGGCTGTGAAGGGCCAAGGCACCGTACTTCCCTCGGGATGCCCAGCCAGGTCTCGTGCCCTGCAATTTGGGGGTTTTGCTGGGCCACCAGAAACATTTGTCCAACCTCTCTGAGACTTTGGCAAACTCCAATGAAAGCTCTCGCCGGTCCTATGGCATTTCCAGATAATCCTGAGCAATGCATAAATGGAGAAGTGCACGACCCATTTGTGGTCAATGCAACGGTCCTGCTGGGCACCCCTCAGTCTGCTCCAACAGCTGTACGTGTACTCCACTCACACGGTGTGGTAGAAGGCTATTGATCCTGGAAGGGATCTCCCTTGAAGACAAGAACTGTCTTTGGTCAACATTAAAAGGACTTCCATCAGTGCACCAAAAACTCAGCTGCAAAACCAAGGGAGTCTTCGTTATCATTTCTCAGGAGAGCTACTCCAGATGCCAATTCCTCTAATAAGGATTAAAAATCCAGATTTGCAGGTATTAGAGGCTCACTTTTCATATTCTTTCATTATTTATAAGGTTAACAGGTCTTCACGTCATTATTTTGACATGGATCCTTTCAACTGTCTGTTTTTCCCACAGTTAACAGAAACACTGCGGCAATTAGTTCAGAATAACGAGGAAGAAGCCACTAAAGAAGCTTCAGCCAAGTTCTTACAAACGGTCCAGCTTCTTCGTATAGTGACCCTTGATCAGATCGAGTCTGTGTGGGTGCAGTTTGCCAGTGACCCTCCCTACAGGTAACCGTGGTGCCTTCAGCCAACATTTCCGACCAGAGACGTACGGGGCAATGGGGACAACGAATCCTCCTCTCCCTGGCAGGCCCTGGTTCCTGAGCGCCGTCTGTGCCGCTGGAGCCACTGACACGTTCAGATTCCTGAAGCAAAAAATTCATGATGGGAAGCTGAACATCTGGGAAGCAGCTGCGACTCTCCCTCTCGCCTTCCATTTCGTTACACCCAACAAGCAAACCCTAGAAGTTGCCTCAGTGAGTACAGATCAGTCTTCCTTCTATTTCCTTCTCGCTCCTTTTTTAAAGGTGAATTCACAGGATTGTAAGTAAAAGATGCAACATATTTCCTTCTATATTTGTAAAATGCAAGGTATTAAAAAAACAGGGACTGTTTTAGAAAATGTTTCCAAACACTTGTTGACAAATTTTTTTAATGGCTTTGATATTTGATGTTAAAACCCACATCCCAGGAAAATTGTTACTGATTTATTTTTGCCAAAATAATTAAAAAAAGATACATAAAATCAAGAAAATAATATAATGTAACCAAAATCTAAAGTACGTACAGTATAACTGGAGTGCGTCTACTTACTTTTATTGTAGCTGAATGACTAGCATTTGATTCAACTTCTGAAAATATTTAGGAAAAATCCAAAGCAATTTTGTCTATTTATTTCTCAAATGTAGTTTTCACTAAATACCATCTCTAATTACTAGAAACATTAACGACTGCTACTTCTTTCTTCTGCAGACTTTTCTGACCTGTCCCCAGATCCAGAAAGCACCAATGCTTCGGGTACTCGTTTACCTGGGATATGGTAGCATAGTAAATAAATACTGTGCTCAGTCTTCGTTTTGTCCAAATGAACTTCTTCAGGTAGGTGACTCTTATTTCTTATTCATAAGAGGTGAAGAAATTTTGAAAATGCCTCTAATTTAGCTGTCACAATGCTGGCAATTAGGTAACTAGCCCTTTATGTGCCTCACTCTTGGCTGTGTTTGCCTGCAAAATTGCAAAGACAGAATGAAACACGGAGCTGACGCCTTTGAAAAATCTGGTCTTAACAGTTCAGAACTTCCACTGTAAGAGGCAGAAGCCCGTGGGGCTAATGGATCCCATAAACAACCTGAAACTGAGTTTAGGTATGACAAATTTAGGATAAAAGCAAAATAATTATCATTCTTCTCTCTACTTTCGCATTAGGTAGAGTGTACTTAAAAAAAATAATCTATTAAAAAGGCACTAAAGTGTGAATATAAGCAAAGCTTTAGATACATCATAGGTGAGGGCTACATAATGGCATATCACTGTCAGAGCCATTCAGGACGTTGTCCTTGGACTATGCAGCTCTAGTTCCTTACTCAGAAGCACCACGGCACTGAGATGACCTGCTGGTGTTTGACATGGGTTTAAATCTTCCAAAAAAGACTGCAACAAAGCCACGCCACCAGAAGGGTAATTTGTCTACTCAGAACAGCAAAACTGTTTACGTAAACTTGCTATCACTATAGGAAGTGAAAAATACAGAATCGTAGACTCACGGAATGGTTTGGGTTGGAAGGGACCGTAAAGGTCCTCTATCCAAGGGTCGTCCTGGCACTGCACAGACGCCGGGGGCTGCAGGCGGGCAGGGCTGGTGCAGGCACCCCAGGGACATCTGACCCGGACATCTGCTCGGGGCTGCTCTCGAACGCGCAGCAGACACTGGTGCAGACATCTGCCTAGGAGTATCTCCAACACTCAAGCTCAGGGACAATTTGAAATCAGTTACAACACAGCGTAAGGAGAAAACCAAGTTTGCTTGTATGTCCCATGTTTAGCATCCTGACAACGATGGTGAGATTTTTTGTGGGAAAAAAATCTGAACAGCTTTACTCAGAGTTTTGCACCAACAGATGTTCTGTTTGCTATGGCAATGCATATTTTTATGCATTGTTACTTGACAAGATTAACGGACTTCTCTGTTTTCAGCCACTCCATGAACTTGCTACTGAAGCCGCCAGCAAAGGCAATGCCAAAGACATGGCCTTGGCCCTGAAAGCCATCGGCAACGCGGGAGAGCCAGCCAGTATCAAACGCATCCTGAAGTTTTTGCCAACATTTTCACCCACTGCAGCCTCACTACCAAGCAGAATTCATGCTGATGCTGTGTTGGCCTTGAGGAAAATTGCCAGAAAAGACCCTGCAAAAGTAACTGAAATTATTATTTAAACGAATGTCTCAGAGGGTATGATTTGGGTTGACTTAGTGATGCAGGGATAATAAAGGGAATGTTTGCAACTCTGGGGAGCTTTCTCAGTTACTGCTCTTCCTCCTGCTCACACTGCAAATTCCTGACATCACCCCATCCTTGCGGACATCCTGGGAAGAGGGTTGCTCTAGCCATGGTAACACTGGGCCCATTACTAGCAGCTCTCTCTTCCAGCCCTTTTCACTGTCCACACAGAAATATCTTTGGTTTCAGCGACAGGTCCCACGAGCAAGTCTCTGCCCCGGGTTTTGTTCTCCATTTGCTGCAGATTACACACTCACAGTTTAGGAACCACTTCTCACCGAGAAGTTATGAGGTACTCATAGGTTGTATCTTCCTCCTCTAGGTAAGGGAGGTCTCCCTCCAGGTCTTTATGGACAACACGCTTGCTCCTAACGTCCGAATGGTGGCTTGTGTTGTCCTCTTCGAAACTAAGCCTGCTCTTCCAACTGTAACAGCTATGGCCAGCTCGCTGCTGACGGAGCCCAGCTTACAAGTAGCCAGTTTCACATACTCACACATGAAGGCTTTGGCAGTAGGCAGGATCCCACAGCTCTATAATCTGTAAGTACAGGAAGAAGTACATTTTTAGTAGCAAATGGTGATTTTTTTTTCTTGCAGTTTTCTAGGAATTTGGTCACAGTCAACTATCTTCATATGATTTTAACTCTTTATTACTCAGATCTGCTGCATGCAACATTGCCATTAAACTACTGAGCCCCAGACTTGACAGGCTGAGCTATCGTTACAGCAAGGTCATTCATGTTGGCAGCTATTCCTGTGAGTATGAGGGGTCCTGTTCGCTGCTTTGGCTTCTGTAGCCAAATGCCTCTATTTCGTTCCATGATTTTCATCCAAAACCCTATAATGGGCTGTGGGTTCAGTGCACTCCTGAAACAGAAGAAACACGAGAGCCCCCTAACATGCAAAATCCCCCCAGGGTGTTCTACTTCTCTCTGGGTATCTGCTGGGGAAAGCGGTACCTGCACATGGATTTGGGCATCCTTCAGGCACTGTGGTTGTGTTGACTCTGCCCTGGAGCAAAGTTCCTCTCTTGGGGTTACAAACTGGAGGACCTGTGGGACTGACTCCTGGCAGAACCCCGTGTGATCTAGCACAGCAAGTACCTGAGGTGGCTGGCGTACACCAGATACATTGGGGGCCCTGACCAAAATCTCTGCTGCTTTTTATTCCTGTGATAGCTGAATATCAGGCTGGTGCCATTTGGAGGGTCTATCTAATGAATGGTCCCAGCACCATCTTTCCATCCGATATCATCACAAAAGTAAGAGGATATTACGCAAATACTGCAACGGATATTATCGAGGTAAGTATTTCATGAAACCAGCCAGCTAGATACACGCCAGCTACAGATAGTATGACTTGTTAAACCATTTGGACTGTGATGTAGTGTTTAACTCCATCTCTGGCTGTGAGGGTGGATGAGGAAGAGAAAATTTAGATAATGATTTTACTTAGGCTTCTTCTTTTAATTGGGCTTCTTGACAAAGATTCATCAATGAATCACTGAATTCACTACAGGCATGAAAATCTAGGAGAGCAGTGGAAAGCTTATGCAGCAGAACATTCATCTGCCTACCTAAAGTCACATGGCATCTAGAGTATTTTGCATAAGTACAGGGAAATAGCATCTGAAATTAAATTTCAGCCAGCAGTGCAGCCAGGGCAGCATGAACCTCCATGTAACAGCACGCAGGCATTTACTCAGCTTCTTGGGCAAGCTTTGCAGCCTGGGCTGAGCTCTGCGCTGCCCTAAAATTATCCCTGCTGACTAATTCAAAGCTGGCTCAGCACGTCCTCAGCATCTGCAGCCATAGCCTGCAGCCACCTGCCAGGTAGCCGTAGCCTTCTAAGTGCAACGGCTTCACGAAGTGCGTATGTAGAGCTGCCTCGGTGAGCGTAATGCTAGGTAGAAAGTTCTCCTGGGCTCTCTTGTACTTGGGCTGCAACACCTGACCGTGTTTCCTACAGGTGGCTCTCCGGTCACAAAGCCTAACCAAGCTTATCAGGAAGCAGAATATTCCCTTTGCGGAGTATGACACGTACAAGACACTGAAGGAACTCGGTAGAACAGTAAGTCTCCATGCACCCTTCAGATGTTTGCAAAATGTGGTTCCTGCCAGCACCGGGGTTGCATCACCCACCCATCGAGCCGTCCCTTTGATGTTTCAGTGAGAAAGGAGTCAGTCATCCTGTTTGGTCACAGAAAGATGTATTTACCTTGTACTTATGCTGTTAACAGATACCACCTTTTCACTCAACATGTGTCAGCCCTTAACGTACAGTACAAAAGATGATGGTGATGCTGGTAGCCAAAATTCATGTGTTTCAAAGTGTATGTTAAAACACAGTAAGTGGTTGCTCTTCTCTTTAAAATGATTCTTGAATAAGATTTTTGTCCATGAGTCCTTGGGTGTCACCCACTACTTACACCAGCAGAAATTCCCAAGCCCTTACCTCATCCTTACGTGGGGAAACTCCTGCTGAAGTCAGTTATGCAACATCAGAAAGGCCACATTGGTTCAGACCTGTAAGAGGTCTATCAGTTTTTTGGCTAAGGAGCCACAGTTGCCAGCCTTCAGATGGGATCTGCTCTCTGCTACTACATTACTGTATTTTAAGTGACATTATCCACTTCTTCCCTTTCTCCTCCATCTCTCCTTAATGCCGCAGCTTCTGGGATGGAAGGAACTGCCTCCTGAAGACCCTCTGGTGTCCACTTACGTCAAAGTATTGGGCCAAGAGATCGCCTTTGCTGACATTGATAAAGATGCCATTCAGCAGACCATGACGGTACTGAGAAGGCTGTTGTCATTTTGAATAGTTTCCCTTCTCTGTCTCTTCTTACCTACTTACCTAACCTATTTCTCTCTTTTCAGAGTCTCACTGGATCATCAAACTGGCAGCCGGTGGTGAAAAAAGTGTTGGAAGAGGTCCAGCGAGGCATTTCGGGCCGATGGACCCTGCCGGTGGTGGTGGCCGAGCTGCGGCACGCTGTCCCCACGGTGGTGGGTGTGCCGCTGGAGTTCAGTCTGTGCGGGGCCGCGCTGGCCCAGGCTGCGGCCGACGGTGAGCCCGGGACGCCAGACCGAGCTGTCTCCCCACAATAAGTGTGGGTCCAATCCCTCTGCTGAAATTAAATCTCTCTATGATCTTGAAAAATGCTCCTGTAAGGTGGAAACGTTAGTATTCAGCCGCCTCCAAAGGGTTTGAGAAGTAATTAGCATGTTTCACCTGGGACATATTTGTGTAACTCTGCTTTGGTGTAGCAATCGTTAAATGAGCACGGAAAGTACTTCAAAACGTAAAAGCACTGCCCACATGTTAACTGCTACACTTATTGCAAACATCGCATCTCCAGCGTTTATTGTTTCTCTGTTCATATAATTCCTGTCTGTCTTTTGCAGTGGATATGCAGATATCACCACCATTATCTGACAATTTTAGACCTTCACAGTTATTGGAAAGCAACATGGATATTCATGCTGACATCAAGCCAAAGTAAAAATGACATATATTTTAACATACACATTTTATATTTATATTTATATTTATTTGCAATAGATATGTGATTGCACTTTGTTATACAGGGGTCTTACTTCTCCCAGGCTTGGGACGGTTGTGCTAGTCCAGAGCAGTGAAGTTGTGAGAAAGCAACACAATCACCTGATGCTTTACGACCCTGCAAACGTAGCAACATGCACTGTATCCCACAGGATGCTCTGCTGTCCTGCCATTGCTAAAAACGCTCACATTTGTACCTGTTCAGTGACTACAGATACCAAGCCGTGAGGATACATTTGCTTACGTATGAACAGGTCTTTACAAGTTCCGCATAGAATCACATCACCACCTGGCACAAGCTGGGGGGACTTCAGAGGGAAAAGGGAAATGCTTCTGGATCCACAAAAGCAACAGTACTAATAATGATAATAGTAATAATGATAATAACATTGGTGCTAATAATAATAAACCAGGCACAAGCTGAAGCTAGCAGATTCTGGCTTGTCTTCAAGCAATCTATCGGTGACAAAGCAGCGAGAGGGTCTGTGTTAGCTTTGTGCATCAGGTGTCCTGTTAACGACACATCTCTTCATCCATCAGTAGTGGCTCTTGCAATAAACAGAACAGCGTGAAAATGCAATTTTGCAGTTCAAAGTTAAATATGTGCATATTAGTCTGTAATTATGCATGTTTTTATTTCCACTCTTTCAGGGCATATTTTCATACGATGGCAACGATGGGGATTAATACACAATACTTTCAGAGTGGTCTTGAATTTCATGCAGAGTTCGGTGCCAACACTACAATGCAATTTGATGCTAGGATAGATATGAAAGAGAAAAACGTGAAGATTGAAACCCCTCCCTGCCGTCGGGAGGTCGAGCTCGCAGCTGTGAGGTACAGAAGAGCTCGTTACGTGTTACTGATTGTGAAGTCCCTGTTATAAAATCATGGACATACAGCTCCTTGTTAGGCTCTGCCGTACCTTGGCAGCCACAGAAAGCTTAGTATTGTCTTTTTTGCACCAGCAAAGCCAGGAAAGCAAAATCAGCTGTTACTTGTGTGCCATTTATCACCTCCACAGGAGTGAAGTTTATGCTGTTTCAAGGAACATGGAAGAAGTAGATTTTGAAAAGAAATCCCCCCTTCTCCCCAAAGGAGACCAGCCATTCCAGCCGTCAGAACGATCTTCAAGACCTGGGAGCTGGCAGGTAAGGCGGCCTCTCACCATCCGCACCGCAGGCAGGGAGAGGACAGGCAGCTCCTCGAGGCGCTGAGCACCCCCAGCACAGCAGCTGGCCGGCCAGGTCACAACCACAACCGCTGAGGTCCGGCAGGTGCCTGGCATTCCCCAAACCAAGCCTAACATAGTCCCAATGGGTTCAAGACGTGATCATTCACAGTCTGCCCAGTCTCATCACCTCCTGCAGGTAGGGTTGCTTTGACAGCATGTCTTCCTCTTTCTTTAGTCATGGGGAGCATGCATGAAGTTCAGATCCTTTGTACAGTATCCCTTTTTTCCCGAGACAGAGTGATGTGGAAAAAAGGGCTCTTGGGCAGGACATACATCTTTCTTCCCAAACCCTGAGGTAATCCCTGCAGTGGATTGCAGAAGCCCGTTCTCTCGTGCGCTCTTCGGCTCCTGAGGCTGGCGTGGGAAGGACAGGTTGACTTGCAACAGGAGGGCTAGTAGCCCAAAACCGAGGGAGAGATATCGCCCCACCAAAGAGGTCTGCAGGTTCTCACGGGGAAGTGTGGTTGTGAAACACTGCCTGGGACAGGCTGGGCAGGAGAGCTGTCCTCTTCCACAGAGCATGCTGGAGGAAACCCCATGGCTTCCAGTGCTTGGATCCCTAATTTTAAGTGGTGCTTCATGACTTAGGCAGGACTGGCATCATTCTCTTCATTAGTAGGAGGAAAGATTTTAGGAACTGTGACAATTTTTTCATGGAAAATATCTTTATTTGCCATATTTTTATTTAATGCAGCAAAGCAATGTTCCTAGTGTGATATCCGAAGGATACCAGCAAGGTTCAGAAGAGGCACATCACCACAACGTAGGAGGAAGATTTTATGCACGCATCTTCTGTAGAAAATTTGAGAGTTTGGGATGTTCTGCTTGTCTCAGTCTAAAGTCACGAAATTCTGCTTTCTTAAGAAATACCTATCTGCACAAATTAGTTGGAGAATTTGAAGCCAAAATAGTTTTGAAGCCAGGTACGGTCACGACAACAAGCTTTTCTGTCAATCTCTGTGAATGCTGCTCAAGCAGCACAACCCTGCAAGGTACGTATCTTGACTTTAGTTCCTACAGATGCTGATATTGACAAAATACAGCTGGAGATTCAGGCAGGAGCCAAAGCAGCTTCCAAAATAATTGATGTAGCAAGCTCAGGGTCTAAGGAAGTGGACGAGACATCTCTGCTTGGGGACATTCAAGCTAAACTGAAGAAGATTCTGGGCATTGAAAATGTGTTCAAGGTAAGAGACTTTGAGCATCGAAGAGGGAAATATTTTCCTATAAATGAAGCCAGAGGTTTCCAGTGTGGAAAACTGGCATGGGAAAGCAAGGATTTTGGCTGGGAGGAAGGGGTCTAGGTGAGTTCTAGTGCAGCTTCTGCAGTGTGCGGGGCCAGGAAGTTGTATTTCCTTGAAAGCCTGTGGTGAGCAGCTTGTCTGACACCCAGAGAAATGCTATAGAACAAGCTGTAAACTCATAACGCTTTGAAATGTTTTTGGAGGTCGCAAACAGAACACGACACCGTAAGAAACGGATCGACAGAACAAAAAAGTCTGTGGTTACAGACCTCTGGGCTGAGCCCAGTGCAACCCCCCTCTCCAGTTCATCCCCTTCTTCCACTGCTGCTTCTGCTGACGGTGAAGAGCCTGGAAGGGAACGCAGGGAAGATGAAATAAGGCAATCTGGGAAGAGGCACGGCAGCAGCAGCGAGAGCAGCAGTGGCAGGAGAAGCAGCAGCAGTGGCAGCTCTGCCAGCAGTAAAATCTGCAGCAGCAGCGGTGAAGACCACTCTGGAGACAGGCACTGCAGTGGGGACAGTGAATATTCCAACCAACAGGTGATTCACCCAGGCTGGACCTTTTTATACTTCTTGTAGCGAATGTTTCTGTACATCAGGAAATTGTGCCCATAGAGCATGGACCAAAGAAAGAGAAAACAGACTGCTGAGGGTGGCTGTTTGCTGCAGGATGGACGAGGTGACCACCTAGCAGAGCTTTTCCCCCTTTTTAACCTCTCTGGTTCTCGGAAACTTTTCAGTTCAGGAGTTTCACATCTCAGAAGCTTTCAGTTTAAAGTGCTTAAAAATTTTATTTTGTTTTGCCTTTTTTTCCATACTCAATACTGAACTTTTAAATGTATTTCTCAAAAGTTAGTCCTTTGTCTTCTCTTAGATCTTCTTACATGCTATCTATTTTCACAGGGAAATCTACCCGTTTACCAGTTTTGGTTCTATTTTCACAGGGAAATCTACCCGTTTACCAGTTTCGGTTCAAGCCAGCAGATGAGCAGGTACCTTCACGGCTTATATTGTGAGCAGGACCTACGACTGCTCTCACTAGCTTTGCTGCAACTAGAGCTTAGCTCTCCGACAGTAAAATATGAGAAATTAATTCTGCAACAGCTTCCAACGGTAAAGGACTTGCTTCAAGGTGATTCTCTGTTTTTGCAGGACCCAGGAAGGGAAGACCTGAACAGCAGCATCAGCTCCTCCTCTTCTTCAGCTAGTGATGAAGGCATCTTTAGTGCCATGTCTCAAGTGAGTGTCTTAATCCATAAGAAATAAATATTTTTTTTTATTTTTAATTTATATTATACTATTTATTTATTATCATTTTTAAATGTTTTATAAAGGTGAGCACCTTGGATAGCCATTGAATGTTTTTTAATAGTCACTCAATACAGGCTCTGTTTTTTAATAAGACTGGAATGTATTGCTGGGTATGTTAGAATTTGTGTTATTCAGTAAATAATTCTGATTATTTATCATTATAATAATAATTTATAATTCTGATATATAATAAAACAATGCAAAAATGAGCACACTTTAGACGTGTTGACCTGCTTGATCAGAAACTGGTTTCAGGCATATTTTTTATTGCATAGGTCTCTGTAAAAGTTCAGGACCTGACTCTGCCACTCTTTTGTTCATTAGGTCTTCACTGCCAAGCACTTCTGTTCATGTTAGCAGGACCAGACAAGGCCTTTGGAAAGACCTTGATTTTGCAGTAATGCTCCAACTTTGAGAGCAATCCAGGTGTTTATTCAGGAATCACTGCATGGTTCATGGTTAATGGTACCTGGTCCTTCTGTAAGAACTGGTGGAATCTGGAGCAGATTTCATCAATGGAAAATTTCACACATTTCAGACAATGACCTACATGCCTACGAAATAACAAACCTTACTTTGCCAAGGCACCCCCTCTGCACCAGCAGCTCCCAGTTGTTAGTACGAGTAGTTTTGTGGAAAAAACCAGATCTACCTTCTCCCCCACCATTTCCATGTAACTGGAATTCACCCCTCTCCGCCACCTTTTCAGCACATTACTACCGCCCTGCACTCTTCCCAGCCTTCCCCAGTGCTCTCACACATACACCTTCTTCCTCA
This sequence comes from Aramus guarauna, assembly GCA_013400195.1. NCBI lineage: Eukaryota > Metazoa > Chordata > Aves > Gruiformes > Aramidae > Aramus > Aramus guarauna. Next base: position 2,265,846 of record VXBL01006379.1, read on the forward strand.
GCCACGGTCTCGCTCTTTCCCCATTGCCCGCTAAGCCCTCGCCAGCCCAGTCTCACCTAATCCTTCTGTGGGTCCCGGGGACCCGGCAGCACGGGGGGACCCGCGGCAGCACGGGGGGGACCCGCGGCCCCACAGCTCATCCCACCTGCAGCCTTGCCCTGGCCGGGGGCACTCCCGCCCCACCGCTCAGGTAGGGCTGTCCCAGCCCGACTTTGCACGGGGCCACGTGCTGCGCCCGGTGCAAGTACCACGCTTTGGACTGCACCGAACAGATCCCTCCGGCAACACAAATTATCACGGCTTTAGACAGGCGGTTAAATGAAGTTTATCAAAAAGGCTGTCAGCTAAACTACAGGTTGGTAAGAGCGCGGTGCTGAGCTGGGTAATACTGGTTCTTTATACAGCGGGGTCCTACTCCGTGCTTCCTTTTGTTACCCGGAGATTACTTTGCAAAAAGGTTCCCAGGACTACTGTTATACTTACACAGGTCACGACAGCTATCTCTTGAAAGACTGTGGCAAAACCACGCATGAATCGAGCGATGATCTATGATGCTGTCCCATGCTTCACATGGAAAGAATTTTTGAGTGAAACTTTTCTTTTGCAAATACTTTTTAATGTAGTCATTTTAATGCTTTCTTTATGTCTTTGGTCTCTATTTCCTCTCTACTGACTTAAGCCTAAATTCCTGGGCGACAGCAAGCCACCAGTACTGGCGGCAGTCCTTCGTGCCATCCACAGAAACAAGCAACCGACGGGACTACAGCTTGTACTGTACACTGACACGCAACCCACGAGATCGAGGGTACAGGTGTTCGTTTCGAGCATCACCGGATCAAATAGATGGAAACTCTGTGCCGACGCTTCAGTAATAAATTCCCACAAAGTAACGGTAAGTTTAAAATAACCAGCAGCTCAAATGTAAATGAAATATAATGATCTTACTAGGTTTTATACAAATATATATATATTCCCCTCTACTAGGGTTCTCTTAAATGGGGTGAAGATTGCCAGGACTACCGGATTGCCACTCAGATTGCAACAGGGCAATTTGCTGCTTACCCAGCTATGTGGATGAAGCTGGAGTGGCCAAAAGTACCTTCAGTAGTCCGAACAACTGCAAGATGGTGAGATTTTACTTTAGTTTTTGAAAAATTCACCTGGGTCAATGCTCCAGATAATTACAGATTCAGTTCTGCGATTCCTGAGCTGGAAAAATTCCCCTTAATCACTATGATAATATAAAATCAGATCACACATTTCTGTTTTTTCTGTGTATTCATTCCCTCAAAGCACAGTGCATTTGAGATTGCAGGAAAACTGCTTGAAACAAAGGGGGTGATGGGATTCCCCTCCTCTATTGTACAGTTTGAATTTATCGTGCCTGAACTAGGAAATTGGTCTCCTGCTGTTTTTTTTTTGATGGGGGCTCGGAGCAGAAGCCTGCCCTCGGCTCTCTGAAGGACTCTGTCTCTGACTGCCTGTACAGGGAGAGTCGTTTCCTAAGGCAGGCACCTCACCTCCCGCTTCTGAAGAAGGCGATGCAAATACTTCCTGTAAGGCTTATTGAACGCTAAATAGCGAATGTTATGTGATGCTTAGTGTAGGAAAACTGTAACTGCTGGATTCAGCTCACATAGCTGTCTGTCCATATACATACAGTACCTATTGCATTCATTCATTGTATTCACGCGTGCATTTGCCCACAATAACATATAGATCCATATCAAAGCCTAATCTTTTTTCATAGAGCTACTAAAATGCAGACACAGACAACAACTCAGTTATCTAAATAAGCATGCAACACAAGCTTTCACGTTAAAGGCATACAGGTGATTTGGTTGGCAAACGTCTACTGAAGAGGACAATTTCTTATGTTAGATTGAATTACCCGAAGCGCTGTCATCTGCCCTCACCAGAGGGGATGAAACCATCCCATTGACCAGCCCGGAGCAATGCCACAGAATGCAGCTTGTTTCTGCTCTGAGACTATGCCTTTTTTTGAAGGAGTATTTTCTGTATTTCTCTGTCTGAGTCCCAAGCCTGTAAGGGAACCCGTCATAGAGATCCCTCTGTCAACTCATTGACAATCTCAGTGGGCGAAGGATCCTTGCTAACAGTGACTGCTGCAGGACTGACACATTAATATGAGGTCATCTATTTTTCAGCACATTAGTATTTTAGTTTTAATGTAACTGGTGCCTATTTTTAACTCTGAGTGTGTTTAAAACAAGTTGGCGATACTTTTCCTCTCCAACAAGTGTGCCATCCAGTCTCTTGAAGACTGGTTCACCCATAAACAGTTAAAATCTGCCTGCCCCTCCTCCCATACGCACCGCCAGGTACTACCAAACCCTGATACAAATGTGTCTAACACAGAATGCGTATTGCTTTATGGGCATATTTCAGTCTGAACAAAAAATAACCAATTTTCTCAAAGACAGACCATTTGAATGACTTGTTTCCTTTTCCAGGTTCTACTCATTTCTTCCAGGAGCTGCATATGTGCTTGGGTATTCCCAAAGGCAACGGCGTGGTCCCTCACACCAGGCAACCTTGGTTATGGCTCTGACATCTCCAAGAACCTGTGATGTGGTCCTCAAGCTACCTGAGGTAACTATTTCCACTGTCTTTTATCTTGGGGCATTCAGTACTTATGAAATCGAGGATTAATAGGTTTTTTTAACCCATTGATTTTTTTAATTTTTTTTTTTAATTTATTAAACTATAAAGAAGCTCCCATCACAAGGACAATATATTCACACAGTTGGTGCCATTGTGAAAATGTCTTACAACACATTTCTCTTTCTCACGTAGCATGTAAACACATGAAATAAAACCAGGTTACAAAACAACCATCATGATTGATCACATATTAACAATAACTTATTAAAAAGACCACTCCTTCCCAAATCTTCAGGAAGATAATAGGTTTTCCTGTGTCTTGGAAAAGTGAATAAACCAGGCTGTAGAGAAGCATGGCAGCCAAATAGCTGCCTCAACGTACAGGCAAGGAGAGGGTGCGCGTCTCAGGTAAGATAACTGTTTGGACTCTGAGCAAATGTGATGCACAACTCCCCAAAAAGCTGCAAACTGTCGAACAGCAAACTTCATTTATAGCACTGCTATTCTCTAGGTTGTAGACATGTCAAGCTGTAGAGCTATTTCTTGCTGCAGGCAGAGGAGTTGATTTCTTTTTAGCTCTGACCTAATTGTAGATACTAATTTAGATTTCAGTCAGTGCAGTCCTCCTTGAACATCATAGGAAAATGCTATCTCATCTCTACACTGTAGTTTGCATTTACATTCATGTTTGTTTTCTGACTGGTTTTCAGCTCATAATTTACGAGAGAGCCGTCAGGCTTCCCCTGCCATTCCCTTCGAGTCCAGGTACGCCGATCTCAACACTACCATCCCCTGCCCGGAATGTCTTTTCCCAAGCAACGCTTTCAATCATTGAAAACCTTAAAGGTCAGCAATTAACCTATCTGCACAAGCATTGATTGACTTTGCAGATTTTGTAAATATGATTTATACTTTTGACATGACTTGAAGTTATTTTACAGTCATTTAAAAGTCAGTTGGACTTCAGACAGAAATAAACCCATCTGTATGAAAATCTGTGAGGCTGCAAAGATGTAAAGAAAAGGAAACATATTAGTAAGATTAAATATTCTGTTCCACGCCGAATAGTGACTCCAAATGCATCCATTCCCAAGAGCATCCATTTAAACTTCACTGCAGGGATTGCTCGTGAAGAAAAAACATTACCAAATTTATGAGAGGGACATCTAAGTGACCTCAGGTTTGGCGTGCCCTGCTTGATTAGTGCTGTTATGTAGAAGCTAAACAGCTTCAAAAGTATACCCATTAATTTCACCTCCTGCACTTGATTTTGGAGGGATTATTGTTTCCTTAAGGCTGTATTAAGAGCTAATCACATTATACTTATGGTAAATTCTGTTTGGAAAACCTTTGTGTAATACTGGGATAAGGAGTCACGTTTTGCTTGAAATCAGTGGGCTAATATCATACCTATGTATATTTCTTTGGTAAACACCAAAACTAGTCCATATTAATTAAAATTGCTGTAAAATAATTTCTAATCAGAGCTGGTAGGCTTTCCAATAAAATACCATTAGAGTGAAAAAGGGAGAAGTTTACTGCAGTGTGGCTTTTTTTCCTCCCCATCTTTTAAAGATTTCTAATCCTGGTTATGATTCAATAATGGCAGCAGCATTTTAGTGAATTTCCTCCAGTGTTAATGATACATGAATTGTTAACAGCATTTGAGAAAGTCTTTTGACTACAACAAAGTTACAAAAGCCAAAAGGCCACAACCAGGGAGTTGCACCAGCACCAGCTGTGAGCAGAATTTCTCTCACACAACCACTGAATCATGAGTGGGTTGTGCTGCTGTCTCGGGACTGGCAAAGTTTTGCTTTTGTCTTACCACAAATCCAATATTTCAGCTGAAGGAATCACTTTGCTTTGATGTGGGAATAGGTAAAACCAGAAAATGGGCTTTTNTCTAAAATAGGATAACTGTCTTATATAAAGTATAACAGGTTTGCTTTTGACTGATATTTTTTTTCAGCTCATTGTTCAGTTTTCCAAAATACAATCACAACCTTCAATGGAGTTGAATTTAACTATTCAATGCCTGCAAATTGCTACCATGTCTTGGTGCAGGACTGTAGTCCAGAACTGAAATTCCTGGTGATGATAAAGAGACCTGAAGAGTCTGCTGACCTTACAGCAATAAATGTCAGACTCGCCAGCCAGTAAGTAATTGCAGACTTAATGATGAGTAGATGTCAAGCTGAATGTGCTACAAACGTGAAGACCAGATTGTTAGGGCAGATCAGTGCTAGCATAGGTCTCATGCAAAAATTACTGGCAGAAAGATTTCTAGGACTGTCGCTGGGATTTGGGAATTTGTCTTTCAAAAGTGCTTCTGAAATGCATCTGAGGTTCGCAGTAACCTAAACTCTTTACTGCCCAAAATTCTTCATTAATTTGTTAGCATTTAACCATCTCATTTCAGTTCTTAGTAATTAGGTAGACACATAAACTATAAATCCAAAAGGGGCTATTGTAATCATTTTGTCTGGCCTCCTACACTAAGCTAATAATTAGAACTAATTAGCACCCACAATCATCTCAGCAGAGATGTTGAGAAGTGGACATAGCTAAAAAGGGAATTACTTATCCCAGATTAGAGGCACTCTCTTAGGTCATCCCTTAGTCGGTGCATAATGTTCTCATCTATTTGACATTAACTTAAGACACGCTTTGTTTTATCTTGGAGCAACCACCTCTGCCATCACAGGTTCTTCTTTAAGAGTACAGGCTGATACTCTAAGTTGTATGGGATTATGCATACCAAAATCATTGTAGGGAGTATTCTTCAAAGCACATAAATAGGCTTTGATCTATAAGGTTTCATTACAAGTAATTATTTATTTCTGAAAATTGTGTGCCTAACTGTGCCATAATGTTAGAGAGACAGAGAGAAACTTGTATTCCCTGCACCTGTTTTGTGGAAGAACAGAAGGATGCTTGTTTTATAGACTGCATCTTTTGTGATAAAGACATTCCTCATCCCTGTATCATTCCCAGTCGTTCCATACAACTGTATGGATGTGCTTTTGATGTGCCTGAGCTTTGTATTTCTTCATTAGAGCAAACACCACTCTGAAGAAAATACTACAACACCCAGACCATTCAGGCTGTAAGACATTTGAAATGTAAAGCACCTTCAATTTATGTGAACATAACAGCAATTATATCGTTCTGCAGCAAGGGAGCAAGGGTCCCTGCAGCTGGTGTCCTCCTGCCTGAACCGTGGCCACCAGCAGACACTCAGCCATGAGCAAAGCCGGGGAAAGGTGTCTGTGAGCACTCCTCCTGGCACGCTTTCCTGGGCTCTGTCCATCTTCCTCCCAAAGGGAGCAGGGGATTCCTGCCAGAATGATACGAGCATCCCGCAGCGTTAGTTCTACCAGGACTAGAAAGTGTGAGCTGAGTAGGGCCAAGGAGAAGCCTTTGTTTATACTCATTTCCTTTACTTAAAGTGAGGTTGACATGTACGTTTCCAATGGACTCATCCAGCTGAAGATTAATGGTGTTCAAGCCCCAACAGATGTTCCATACACTTCTAATTCTGGTAAGAGACTCATGTTCATATTTCATTTAATCTTTTCTGATCCTTTGAAGAAGGAGAGGACGGGATCCTGCGAACACCTCTCAAGATAAAGATCACCCTAATTTGTGAAACAATTCACCATAGGTGATTTTAACATACCTCCATGCTGCCTTTCAGAGGGGTGGCAAGGAAGTTGAGCAGAGGAGGAGATGATGATCCCGTATATCTTTCCAGAAACCCGACCATGCAGGGCTGGGGCACCTTGGGCTGATTGCAGAGACCCACAGAACGAGCACCGAGATGTCCCCTGGCCTCGGCCACCCTTCTCAGGGCTGTGGCTTGTTCCAGGGCAGGGAGCAGTACCGTCTTTCTCATCTCCCCCCTCTCTTTCAAGACGCATTACGACCTGCCTTAAGTCCCCAGGAATTTAACAAGTAGTTCAGGTTGGACCCTAAAAAAATAACTTCCTTTTAAAAGAAATCCCTTTTTGCTCTTCTGTTGCAGATGCGAGCATGCTGATCAGCAGCGAAAGGGATGGCTTGCTGCTAAAAGCCCCGGATTATGGCATAGATAAACTGTATTATGATGGGCATAGACTTCAGGTATTTTTTAAAATTATTTTCAGTGGGTTTATTTTTAGAAGAACATTTAAGCGCATCTTTTCTTTATTTCCACAAAGATTCAGGTTGCTTTCTGGATGGCTGGAAAAACGTGTGGTATTTGTGGAAAATATGATGCTGAGAAGGAAAGGGAATATCAAATGCCCAGTGGCTATTTAGCGAAAGATGCAGTGAGTTTTGGTCAGTCCTGGATCATCTCAGAAGACCCCTGCGCTGGAGGTACTAAGATTCTAACATACATTAATGTCATTGCCTTTGACTAATTAATTAGTCTCACGAAAAAATTATTTATATTAATTGTAGCACAATCATCTTATTTTTCACTATTTTTGTGATTAGTGGCCATAGACTAAAAAAAAAAAAAATAATCTGTTTTTCCTGAGTTTGGCAGTTCATTGTAAGTTCTGGTTTTGTTGCATTTTTATATCACCTTCTTATGCACTATGTAGTTACCTGAAGTTTGTGTGTGTCAGATAAAATTATAAACCTAAAGCGCCCTAAGATGGTAAGTTAGTTTGAGAAGAAGTAGGTAGTTTGACTGTTGACAAAACACATTTTATGTCATGCTTAATAGTTTCATTCTTTATTTCCATTCTGTTATTTCCAGGTTTTTAGTTTCCCAGAAAAAAAAAAAATAAAATCTAGCCTTTGCTATCAAACTGGAGGGCATCTGAGGTGGAAAATACCTGTTTTCATTTCCTCTGGCTGAAGGTTACCTTAATCTGAAACCTTCAGCCTGGGAATGATTATTCTTACCATCCAGGTCCTATACAAAAACAAGAACATGAATATATTGATAACTTTAGGGTGCGATGCATTTTGCGTGGAACCCAGCCCTCTGGGCACGTGGTGGCATTTTTGGAATATATCCTTAGATCAAGCTCCCCTGGAGGGGCTGGTCCAGGAAAGCCTGGATCAGAGGCTTAAGGACTAAGCCACTCAGCCACCGCAAGGCAGGTGTGATGCTAGGCACAGTGTAGAAGTAGATTTACGGATGTCCAGGAGCATCCACTGCCCCAAAATGAAGTGCTGTCATAGTTTGGGCACAGTTGAGTGTCAGCTGACCAAGATTTTCACATGTTATCTTTTTGGATTTGGACACCTGTGTCCTACCAAGATCCTACGTGGCCAGCCTCTGTCCTTGGACTGTGCCCCAGATGCCTGATTTTCTCAGAGCCTAAGCCCTTGACTGAAAATCGACTCACTTCAACCAGATCAGTTCCACGGAGCTTCTGTCACTGCGTTCACCCGTTGGTCTTAGTGGTTGCTAGTTCTGCAAATTAAGTCCAAAAAGTTACTTATATAAATTCTACAGGTGCTTTAAGACAATTCATGTTTTACAGCTTGTAAGCTGCAGCGCAAATTTGTCAAAATGGAGAAGTCGGTGGCATTTGAGAAGGCGGCAGCAAAATGCTTCTCGGTGGAGCCAGTGCTGCGCTGCGCACAAGGCTGTTCAGCGGCCGCGGCTGTTCCCGTCTCCGTGGGCTTCCACTGCGTACCAGCTGGTGAGTCTGCACAACGGGCGCAGCCCCCACGTCCCACTGCGATCCTGTGGAAACCCGTGGGGTTGACGGTACTAACGCGTACACGGACCCCTCACACGACCTCTTGTTCCTCTTTTCTCATTTACAGACTCCGCTCTCAACCTGGAAGGCCAGACTAGGCTCGACCAGAAACCGGAGGACGCCGTGGGCACGGTTTCAGCTCATACGGCGTGCTCCTGCCAACAGCAGCCGNGGGGCCGGTGGCTGCTGCCGCTCGGCCTCCTGCAGCTGCTGGGCGGCCCCGCCGCCGGCGCCTGCCCCTGCCAGGACCCGCGGCTCTGCCACCCCGTCGCGGGCACCGGCGGCTCCGAGGTGCGCGTTCCCCGGCGGCTCCGCGCCCCGGGGGGTGCCGAAGGCTGCGGAGAGCGGCCCGGGGAGGCCGGCGGGGGGGGGAGGGCGGGCCCGGGGCGGCCTGCGCGG
>VXBL01006379.1:2274793-2310865 GCA_013400195.1 Aramus guarauna
GGCGCCCCCTCCCACCAGCACCCGTGCCCGCCGTGACGCCCCGGGACAGGACCCTCTCGCTCCCGGGTGCCAGCGCCAGCCCGAGGGCCTGACCCTGCGGCCGGGGCTGGTTTGGGCAGTGAGGAGCGGGCCCCGCGCCCTGCAGGAGATCCTTTTTTTCTCCTTATTTTGAGATCTTGAAAATAATTCTGGACACCCTTCGCCCGGTTTGATCTTTTAATAAACCGTTGCTCTGTAAAAGCGGGCAGTCGAGATCGTTTCTCTCCGAACCAGCGGTTCCCTGCGGCTGGGCCGCCCGGGGTGCCGTGTGCTGCTCANCGAAGGCTGCGGAGAGCGGCCCGGGGAGGCCGGCGGGGGGGGAAGGCCGGTCCCGGGGCGGCCTGCGCGGTTAGCGGCGCGTTAAACACGCCCTGCGCCGCCGATTTTAATGGCCTGCATTAGGATGGAACAGATGACACTAAAATCGGTGCACGAGATTTGCAGGGAAGCGTGAGAGCTGTGGTGAGTTCGGCTTTGCCGAGTGCTGCCCGCGCTGCGGGGACCAGCCGTGCGCACAGCTGCTGTAAAGCTGCCGGGCCGCCTGCGAGCGGGCCCAGGGCAGAGGAGCAGCCCTGCAAGCCGGTTTGCAGAGACACAAGTCGTGTCCCTTTTCACGAGTTATGTGGAAAATAATCATCCTGCTGAGCAGTGTCTGGAGCTAACGTGGGTGATTTGTACCCCTTTTCCAGGTCTTCGTATTTGATGTGGGAAAGGAAACCTGGAAATCCTACAACTGGTCAAAAATTACAACTGTGGCAGCTTTCGGAAAGTACGATCCTGAGCTCATGTGCTATGCCCACTCTAAAGGCTCCAGGATAGTACTGAAAGGTTGGTTACCTTGTGAAAATGTGGTTGTTTATGTGATACATGAGTAAGAATATAATGTATGTAGGGTATAATACCTTGACATTTCACATTTATTTGTATGCAAAGTATTAAAAATCAGTAAGAGCATTAATTAATAAGGGGATAATGCACACAGGACTATAATACCTTGATGTTTTGCACCTGCTGGTATGCAGAGTATTAACAAGAAAACCAGCGGTGGCTTCTGCCACAGTAATAGTGAAACCATTCCAGTGACATCCAAATCAAAGTTCTCTAACAGGGAACATGGCAGCTGCGGTGAAAGGGAGGAAGGGAGCAAAGGCAAGCCTGCAGCAGGTATCTGTTTGGGTCTGTGTTCTGGATGTTATGCACAGCACCCAAAAGACAGAGTAAGGAAAGGGACTGCAAGTAATTTTTAGTATTTTTCACTTAAATCAAACCCTCTGTCGTAGGAGGAAGTGGTTGAGTTTTAAAACATGAATACTCAGGGATTCTCTGCAGGTACAAATGCTGTTTAGAAAGACAAAGTTCATCTTGTCAATATGTGCTTACATGCTGTAATCAAGTTTTGGCTCTGCTGAGGCAAAAACGTAATCCAAGACCACAATGTGGAAAACAACAAAAGTTAAATGTAAAAGTATGTTTATCAAAACAGTAAGACACAGTCCCTCTGGCTCCCTGGAAATACTGGAAGTAAATTGACTTCAGGCAAGGAAGTTTACAGTGGCTAAAAAAATACTAAGCAGAAGTAAGGAGATTAAAATGATAGGAAAAAACCCAAACAAACAAACAAAAGAAACTTAAACACTGCTGTCTCAAAGAAGCTTTGTAAGCTCTTCTGGGGTGAGTTCTCAAAATTATGCTTTGGGAAAAAAGTTAACTCCTTTGTATTTTACCAGTGTGGAGAGTTTCTATTTTGAGGTTATGTTAGTTGGTTTGGTAAAGACAAACTTTCCTCCTTATTGTTGCTGTGGAGCAGACACATGTTAACTCTTGAAGGCCTCTTGTCTAGGTGATGTACCTCTTAAGGAAGTTGTTGATCCTGCTAAAAGAGCAGCGTGGATATCCGAGCAGGTGGACCTTGCAAAAAGACAGTATATGGATGGAATTAACATAGATATAGAGCAAGAAGTTAATGAAACCTCCCCTGAGTATTATGCATTAACAGAGCTTGTTAAAGAAACTGCAGATGCTTTTCACAGAGAAATTCCAGGATCACAGGTAATAATGACATTCTTTATACAAACATTACGTTTAACTTTATGAAATGCAAGTTTCGAGAATGCTGTTTAGCATATGAATATGAAAAAGATATGCAGATATGAAGGGTTAATTATGAATGTTAGCTATGATATGCTAAGAATCACTCTTTTTGACCTGTATGAATTTAAATGGAAGAAGGGTTTCGCTGAGATTTGTAGATACGATGCTATTGCTGTGTGTGAGCTGGGAGTTATTAGTATGGTTTAATGAACCTTTGAAAGTAGGGCAAATAGAGCCTCCTGGTGCAAAAGCTTGACAATGTTTTGGTAAACCCATCACTAAAGTTTTAAGGATTTGCATCATGCTTCATATTTTTGATCAGATGGTTTTCATGTTGTATTTTAATTTCTTTGGTGTTTTGAATTCACTAATAGGGGCACTCACTGTTTGTTATCTAATGTTTATAAGTTGTGCAGCTTTTCCTGTAGTTCATTAGTATCACCATGCGTTAAACACTGCAGCATTTGGGAAATGCTGTCTTTAGAAGTTACAGCTTTTTTTACAGAGAAAACTGGAGTGCCTAAGTGCCATTCACGGCACTAACTTGGGTCTTCTCCCTTCAGGTAACATTTGATGTGGCTTGGTCTCCAGCATGCATAGATAAAAGGTGCTACAACTACACTGGGATTGCAGATGCCTGTGACTTCCTATTTGTGATGTCATATGACGAACAGAGCCAAATCTGGACAGACTGTATTGCAAAAGCCAATGCTCCTTACCTCCAGACTTTAGTTGGTGAGGACAAAACACCTCCCCAGGAGTCAGAACATTTCGATTTGTTCACATGAATAGATAGAAAAGATTGCTGTTTCTTCAAGAAGTTTTTTGATTGTATTAAGGCTTTCAAGGGTGCTCAAGTATGTGTTGTCCTAATGTGAAAATAGAATCTCAGATCCTTAGGACACTACGGATAGACCTTTAGCAGTTGTGTGTGGTGACTTGTAATTGTCTAGCCCTCACTGTTGTGAAGAACACTTTTTAAAATGACAAACAGCAGCCAAAGCAAAGGTGTCTGCCTGGGCTTGCAAAGAACCCGAAACATTTGCCTCTCACCCTTCTGAACTGCTGCTATGGGCAGCTGGGTTTAAGTGTGAGCAACTAGAGCAGTTACTAGGATTGAAGAGAGCAAGTGTAGGAGTATGCCGGTGGGAGGTAAAGGAGTTTGCACCTCAGCCTCTGTCTGTGGATCATGCCAAGTCCTATATTGGCTCTGGGCCTAGACTGGTTCTGAGAATAAAAAACATGGGAAAATGCAGTAAGACATTTTAATTTTTATTTCCTTCAAAACTAGGATATGAAGAGTACATTGCTATGGGCATTGATCCTAAGAAGCTTGTGATGGGGGTCCCCTGGTATGGCTATGACTACATCTGTCAAAATCTCTCTGAGGTATGATGAAGATTATTCATTTGCAGTTGTACTGTTGATTTTTTTTCTTTGGAAAGAGCCAGCTAGATTTTGGTGAGCCTGCTTTTGAATTAAGAAATACGTGGTCTGATGGATACGACTGTAAAGCTGAGACTCAAGACAGAGACTTGTGCTTGGCTAACAACTGATGAGCACTGTGTTACCAAACAAGGCATTTTATCTCTCCCTAGACAACCTGAACCCTGTGATACCCAAGCACCATGTTTGATTAAGGTGCTATAGATATTATCTGTACAAGAAGAGGTCATGTCCAAAGGCACTACAACCCTTGTATCTGCCTTCTCAACACAGTCACTAAGCTCACTGCTTAAAGACTAGGTACAACATAGCAAACCTATGACTCCTAAAGTCTAGCAGCTTAGGGATAAATCATGGAGTCTCAAACAACATTGTACTTATGAAAAGTGGAAGAGATAAGACAACTGCATCAGTTGAATGATGTCCATCCCATCCTGTACTACTACAACGTCAACAAAATTTAACTGTTTTAATTTATATATTTAATTTATATACAAATAGTATGTCTGCCCCAGATACTGGAAGATTTGGGATTTCTGAGACCCTCCATGCTTTTTGTGACTTTGCTGTTGGATGTACTGCTACTTTGGAATTCAACAAATCTATGTAGCGTGAAACTCATACCTTCTGCTTTTTTTTTCAGGATCACATTTGTTCCCTTTCTGAAATACCTTTCCGTGGGGCTCCTTGCAGTGATGCTGCAGGGCGTCAGGTCCCCTACGGAACAATAATGAAGCAGGTGAACAGTTCTTTTTCCGGAGTGCTGTGGGATGAGGTACAGAAATCTCCATTTTATGAATACAAGGTAAGTGTCTCTTTATAAGACACCATGTTGTGGAGTGAATGTTCATGAACCATAGTTCTTTGATTATCAAGTTTTTGGGATTAGATTCTTCCATATGTGTTTTCTACTTCTTTTTTTTGTGTCATAAAGGATGGCTGGATTTCTGTATCTTGAATTTCTAGTCTGAAAGAGGGGTGCAGTGACTGAAGGCTGCAGGAGTAACAAAGATTTTTATTACTTTGCTGTTTTCTCGAGAGATTGTATCATACCAAAAAGGACTTTTTAGCACAAAGAAATCAATCCTTCACTGTTATAGTTACTTTTACGAGTTGATGACTGATTTAAACAAAAACAGATTCTGAGATGATGCTCTTAAGTTTTTCTAAGCTAGTGGCTTGCATGTGTGTTCTCTTCTGCATTTGGTTTCTACATAGAGATAGTGAAAGAGTCCATGAATGATTGTGCTTAGATGAACAGCACAGTGTATGCATTTTGTCTTGTTTCTTCAGATGTTATTTTAAGTTTCACATGTAGATGATTAAAAGGTCTTGTAAGCAAGGTCAAAGCAGCATAACTTTGAGAAAATTTTACAACCTCCTCTAAAACTGTTTGTTGCTGAAAAAAGCACTTAATCTCTAACCGAATTCACCTGTTATCTCAGATACACTAACCTTTTAACTATTTCTTAAAAAAATTATTAAAATACAAATTAGCTAAAGTCTTTTCATCTAACTTCAGTTAAAATGTATCACTGTTTTATAACTAAGATTCTAGAAGTAAAAAAATAGCCAACTATCTGAATTAAAATTTTTAATTGTCCTGGGTGAAAAATAATTTTTAAATCAGGAAAGTATCATTATGTAAATCTACATAGTTTGTATATCTGAGTTTTTAACTGTACTTTTCACTGCATTCAACAGAAAATGTATCAAAACTTGATGAATGTCAATGTATCATGTTTAGATAGGTAGGTACTGACGCTAGTTTAAATGTTTTTCTAGGATTCTCTTGGTCACTTCCACCAAGTATGGTATGATGACCCTCGCAGCATCTCTCTAAAAGCAGCATATGTGAAGAATCGAGGTTTAAGGGGCATTGGCATGTGGAATGGAAATAGTCTTGACTATTCTAGGGAAGCTGTAGCAGAACAACAAACTGAAGCAATGTGGCAAGCCCTGACACCGTAAGAACTATGTGAATCCTTGATTTAGAATGATGAAAATTGGTATTTTTTTTTAATTATGGCTTATACTATCATAGATTTTGACTTTATATAAATATACTGTGATTACAGAAACTTTGAGAACTCAGCCAAATTTATCTCATTATTTTGTATGCAAAGCCATATTTTCATTCTTCAGAAAGTTCCAATGTTGCTTTAGTGGCGTGTTTGGTTTTTTTTTTTTTTTTTAAAGACTGATCATCTTTTTCATTTTTTACATTTACTGTAAGTTGGTTAAAGCTTGGACCCAGTGTACATCTGGTAACAAGTCAGATGAAGTAGATCAACAGGAGCAATCTAGTGATGGTCCTCTGCTAAGGCTGCCTGGTGCAGCAGGTACTCATTCCAGGGTCATATAGTGCAGTCTCAGCTTTCTGACTTTCCCCCCAACCTATATTCTAGCTAAGTTTAGTTAAGAATCAGATTAAACACAGAACACTGGAGAGACAGATTGGTGCTTACATGCAACTTGGTGAAACTTGTGCTTGTACTTGGTTATTCTAGAGATTAAAATATTTTACAGAATTAGAAATTACATAACATAAAGTAGTTGCCATTAAGATTTTTATCGGACTTGTTGTTAGAAAGGAATACTCAATAAATTCCAGTTTCACCATGTTTGTGTATCAAGTAAATTCCTTTGTTTCAAAAGCCAAAAATCTTATCATGAAGAGGGAACATTAATACGGAGAGGACTTAGATGATGGGTTCTTCCATTTCAAACCTATTTACTTCCTGAAACCTAGAACTCAGAAGCTTATTTAATGAATGGCGTACGTATTTTTCCTCACACTTTAAGATTCATTCATTGGTGTGGTTTTATGTGGTGTTGCCTCTGAGATAATAGGAGGTTATATTTTCTTTCTAGTTCATATTTTTCATAAAATAATTTGTCTAGAAAAATTGTGTAACTTTTTAAAATACCTGTAGTCATGGAAAGATTGACTGATATTTACAGGGGCTTTTTTGTTAAATAAAATGCTGTCTTCACAAAGGTTGGTAAACAGTGTTGTCTGTTTATGCTTTACTTGTTCCACAGCTTACAGCCCACACTGCTTCGCTGCCTCTCAGAACTGTTTCACAACCAAATTAAAGTGCAACTGTGCCCTGCTTAAGTGATTCCATTAATTAAACAATTTATTTAATTAGATATATGTAGTCAGTTGTGGGGTGGTTGTTTTGGTTTGTTTTGGTTTTTTTCCCCTTGCTAAATAGTTACTGGGAAAACACCAAGGAATTGCAGCACTACCCTAATGGCTCCTGAGGAGAAGACTAGAAGACTTCATACCAGTGTCTGACTGCTTGATACAGCAGGTGATGGAAAGCAGAAGGCGAAGCCTACTGCTCTCACATTAAAAAAATAAAATTGCCTTGGAAAAATCAGAGGGCTTTACACTAGAACTCTGGTCTGTAGGTTTTAAGAGAAACTGATAAATTTGGTATATAGGTATTTCAGAATTTGTATTACTATTTACATTCATGTGCTAAAATACTGTGAGATAGATATTTGTGAAATTGAGAGGTCTTCTGGAGTGGATGATCTGAGCTACAAAATCCTAACTGAAGGCCAGAGGGCTTTATAATAAAAGTCTCCTTCCTGTAGCAGTCAAGAATCATGAGTTGATACGTTTTATTTTTTAATTTGGGTTCAGATTTTCCAGTAGCTAGTTGCCTGCTCTTGTGTCTTAAATAAGACACAATTCTGAAATACAGGATGTAGGATTCAATCCTGAATTGAGAAAAAGTGGTTGTAGTTTTAATAATTAATGTAATACTTTAGCACTAAAAATATTCGTTAAATCCTATCTTTAAGAAAATAAATTGGATAATGGGTGGTTTGACTGAAGACATTTGGAAGTTAGTCCTTTTGAGAGTTGCATAGTTTTCTTATTGTATTACTGATTTCCCATGAGTGTTTCACTTCCAGTAATGAATACAGCCTTGTCAGCTTTTTAGGTGACATTAATTCATAGCATGTTACTGTTCTGCTTAACATAATAACATCTGGAATTGCAAAGAAGCAAACAGGAGAGCCAGAAAAAATGACTATCAAGAAGACATTTCTGATTACTCTTTCAGAGAATTGTTATCTAAGCACATACATGAGCTTGAACTTAAAGAGAAACAGATTATGCAATACAATACTGTAAGTAGGACCAGGATCATCACTGCAGCTTGTCCAAGACAAAGCTTGCATCTTCCACTAACTATAGAAGATGGCCCATGTGGCTCTCCTAGTAAGAGAGGGAACAAAAACAGCTACATGTGAAATGAAGTGAGATTATCTGCGATTTTGTTCATACTTTGTAATAGTATGGTAATAATACATTAGTAAGTCATAGATAGACATAATGACAAAAATATACTTCAGTAAATAGCTAAATAAAGGATTACTGTTGCCGTAGTTCTACAGATGTATTTTAATCATTTTCCAAAAATTAAATGCTTGTGCCTGAAAATAAGAACAGGTTATAGATTATAGCTTTATATGCTTAGTAGGTATTTTGTTAATGAATGCGATGTTACATAATACACTAATTTGCACTTTTAAAATACGTT
The DNA here is from genome assembly GCA_013400195.1 of Aramus guarauna. Lineage (NCBI taxonomy): Eukaryota > Metazoa > Chordata > Aves > Gruiformes > Aramidae > Aramus > Aramus guarauna. The sequence goes on from VXBL01006379.1 coordinate 2,282,935, forward strand.
TGTTTTAGACACATTACTAGGTTAAACTGCATGCTTAAGTAGCTGACTAATCTTACAGTGAGATTTAAAAAGAAGCGAGCTGCAGTACCTCAGTAGCTTAGTATACAAATTCCACAACATTTTATATAGTTGATGTCTTTGTATGTTCTTGAAGTTATCTTATACTAACAAACGCTCAGAAATTCTCAGCTTCTGTATACGTTACAGACATTACAGATGTTACAGTCACGTCATCCTCTTAAATTCCTGATTTTCTGGATTGGAGAATTAAAGCTGAATGAATCTTCTTCTGTGTCAGTTCCGCTCTCAATGCTTGTAAATCTGCTGCTGCCTGCTTTCTCATCTGCAGAAAAAAAAGTAATTTAAGGAACTGCAATTTAAGGAAGTTTTTAGAGTTGACGCCCATATGGGTTTATATAACTAAGACTGAATTTTATACAGGATACATCTTTCATCTTGAAAATTTTACATGTCTAATTGGATAGCCTACTTCTACCACTGCTTTCTTCTGTACTTCGCCTTGGTGTTTTTAAGAGACAACTGTGAAAGGCATTATTCTCTCCACTCCTTGTTATACAGTGGAGGAGGCATAACGACTACATCCACCCTAGATTACCCAGTAAACAGGAGCACGGGCTATCTCTGTGATGTAGAGGACTCCTATTTCAAGCATTCAAAGCTGAAAAGGTATCCAATATGAAGGCCTGTACCATCATCTTCCTTCCAAAGGAAGCCATAGGCAGAACTGGTATGGAATAAAACATCTGCTTGGAGAGCCAGTCTCTCTCTTTTTTTTTTTTTTCCTTTATACCAGGTGTTTGGTTTTTTTTCTTAGCCATGGTCATATACTATCAATGCCTCACAAAGCATGCTTCTTCAATTACCTTTAGAGTGAAATGGGAATTTTATGAAAAAGATTGTGAAGCTTAGCTTACATAGTACCTTGAAAACTCTAAGGGCTTGAATGCCATACATTCCAAAACAATCTAATAACCTGATGTTTTTGAGTAATTTGGCTAAAGTGATGAAGTTACAATGATAACTAACACCATAAACCAAGAACTGTTTAGCAAATATTCACATCACCTATTGTTTGGGAAGAACTAATGCTTTTTATACATATTTTGACTGTGTTAATTAAAAAGCAGAGTACCTTAATTTCTATTATGAGTTTCATTTTTGTATCATCCAGCTTCCTCCTCAGTTGATCAAGTTCATGCCGCACTGTAGTAATCCGGATGATTGTGTAATTCTGTATGAAACAACAACAGCAACAAAACTTTATGTGCAGCATTAGTGCATCTCATCATTCATTGGGTATTACATCACCACTCAGAAACAATCCTCTAAACTCTTTCCAGCAACTCCCCTGCTTTCTTCCAGTCCTTAATGCATGCTGCGTTGCCTCTGGTTCGTAAGCGGTCTGCTCTCCAAGAGAGTGCTGCTCCCTTCAGCTGGGTGCGGAGGTTCTTCCACTCCCTATTGCTTTGAGAAGTTACGATCCAGATCAGATCTCCTGAGTAATAGCACATTGTTTTGCAATTACCTTTTATGGTTACTCCCCATTTACAATAAAAAGGCATACTTCAGATCATATTTTTTTTCTCCCACAGGCTTAGCATCACTGTCACAGTATGTTTATTGATGAGATTGCTACACTCATGTGATGTTTAGTGCAGATAAACTCGTGGTTATACAGCACATCATTTCAGCAGTAGCTGTAGGTGAGCCTATCTTTGAATTAACCTCTAAAACTAAAATCCATGTTTTCAAAATGTGGGTTCTGATACTCAGCTCGTGTAAGTCAGCCGTGGGCCCTTGAAGTCAATAATGCAATAATGCTGAGGGGTGGGGGTGTATGTGGCAATCTCTTAATGTTTCGACTTTAAAAATGCTATTAAAGTGCCAGCTGAAGCAAATGATGTGATCAAGTTGCCCATATAAGGAGTCATTAAGTGGTATCTGTAGCCTCTCATCTCTGAGCTCCCACCATAAGCCCAGGGGTACAAGGGTCCAAGTCCCAGCTCTGACACAGCACAGTGGTATAACCCTGGCTCAGACCACTGAGACAGCATGAAAGTTACAGTCATGCAGGAAAAAAAACCTGGCAGGGTCATCAGACTAGTTGGGGGCTACTGAGGAATCACCATATTGTTGGGTTGAGTCACCCGTGAGGAGGACAAAGCTGGTGGAAGAGGGGAAACCAGCAACAGCCGTATCTGTTCCCCAGAGCCCGACTCTTCCCACCTGACTGAGGTAGCACGTAGCTTACAAGGGGTGAAGAGAATTTTTTGTGCTTAGCCTTATAGCTCATTAAATCCTAGCTATCTTCTGCATCTGCTAGCCAATAAATAACTGCTGTATGCATGTTAAGTAAGTTGTGCATACCCTTCACATAAGGCCTCTGTGCCTAGCCAGACACACCTAAAAAACCCTACATGTGACATCTCCCCCAAAGGAGCAATAACATATCTGAACATAGCTAGTAATCTAATGTAATATCAACCCTATATTTATATTGTAGACATTTATATTAAGATAGTTCAAATACGCATTCATATATAATATATACTTTCCTACCTTTCAGATACAATAAAGGGACATTTATTTTTTCTAGGCTAGCTTCAGATTTGCCAACAGACTTGCTTCCATTAACGCATTTGGAAAATTAGCAGATACAACTATTGGGAAGGGTGTTTCCTCCTTTTTTTTCTACCTTTTCTTTTTTTAATTCCTCTCTGAACTTCCCATGATTTGACTCCCAACAACATCACATGAGACTCACAGTTGCACAATAGTTGCAACTACTCTAAAAGCCTCAGAGACACGTATGCCCAAACAAAACTATAATTCTTTACCTATGTACGTGAAATTTGGGATGATGACAACAATATAGAACTGAACAATTCATTAATCATACTGAACAAAAGGGGATTTTGTTATGAGAAGGTATTGTACAAACACAAAGCAGAAAGAATCAAATGCTCAGACTTGAGCATTTCAGTCTTTTTGAGAAGAACGAGCTGAAGCAATGCTATACCTCAGATCACTGTGGGATATATTTGGCTGTTAAAGCTAGTTTACAAGTCATTGGTGATGAATTTGTTACTTTAATTTGTATTTTATAAAAAAAACAAAACCAAAAACAAAACAGGCTGTGTAAAAAGAGAGATTAAATAATACAAGCACATACCTTGGAATCTGCCATTTTGTTTCGTTGTTTTCGGCTATCTCTGGCTTCCAATTGCAAGAGTAATTTCTGGTGGTAAAGCTCTAAATCTTGTCCCAGTTTGTTTAAAGCATCCTCTAGTGAAACTGTAGCCTTCTTAGTTTCAAAGTACTTCTTTTTCCATTCTTCACGAACTACACAGGAAAACAGTAATACTGTTTGGTCCTGTTCACCTTATCATAAGGTCTGTTGAAGACAGTAATGACCAACTGATCTCACAAGATACAGTTGGCTGATCCACACATTAAAACATGGCAGTAGGTTTCTTTTTTAAAAGCAGTTAGTGAAAGTCTTCATTAAAATGGCATTCACTATAAATGCAACTGAATTTTCACACAATGATGTGCAACAAAAGGCTCTACCTGTCCACTGAGATATAACACAAGGTTGTAACTCTGCAGGGCCAGAGATTTTGAACAGATTTAGTTTTATATAGAAGTCCCAAGATTATGGGAAACTAACTTTGTACTTAACTGTGATTCTTCCTATGTTGTTAATGTGCCATCAACAGCTGGCACATAAATCTCTCCGTATGTAGTGCGGCAGTCTTATGGCCATATACGTCCACTAGTCTGCAAAGTATCATAAATGATTCCTTCTTTCAAGGCATATTTTAGAAAATCAGGACAACTGCTTGTCAGAAACTTACCAAAAGAACCCAGCTGTTAGAGGACTGTACAGTATGTAACAGAGTGACTGTCAGCATGGCAGTTTTAGGAGGATATTAAATAGACTACATCGCTGTTCCTACAGAATATGCTCTTTCCTTCATACCTTGTGAAGAACCATGTTTAAATGCACTTACAAAACGCTACAGGTCTGATAAAAATAAATCAGAGGTAGAGACACTTCTTAAAGAACCTTCATAAGCTGTTTGAATCTTTGTGAAATAACCTTTATTTTACCTAAATGGGTAACATAATTTAAGACAACACAGGAGCCATTTAGGGCTTATCTCAGCAGGGTAATTAGTTTGCCTTGCAGCTCCATGCTACTACAGATTCACTGCTTCAAGTACCCAAGTTTGTTTATTTTAAAATATAACTTCACCATGCTGCAGAATACAGTGCAGCCATGCCCTTAGAGAATAACTGAAAGAATTGGCTTGTCTTCTCCTTTCAACAAAGCTACTAATAATAGTTGAGACTCCTAGTGATTTAGCTGTATTTAAGTACAAAGAGAATGCTCTCAAAACATCAAAGTGATTAAACCTCATCTCCGTATAACTGGAATGTGACTTAGGGATGATACTTTAAGTATAAACTTGAAAATAATTTTATGAAGAAAATTTGGGTGGGATTTCAATGGAATTTTACCTTGTTAAAAAACAAGGTTTGTCAAGCTTGTCACAACAGGCTTGTAACTTCCATGCCATAAGCTGAATACCATTAGTTAGGAGGAACAAAAAGTACTATGCTGCCAATTTGACTAGAAGCCCTATCAACACAGTAAAAACCTCTGTAAGCACCAAAGGCAGGTTTAGATTATGTCACCAGCCCTGGGCCTCAAACAGCGAAGCAGCCTGCACTAGCTCTCTGGGCACTGTACGTACATGGGACACAACTGGAATGGTTTATAAAAGCCAGGATATTTTTAGATTTGTAAGACTGCCACAAAAAAAGTAGAAGGAAACATTGCAACCTTGAATCCTTCCAGCACACTGTTGTACAAATGAGCCTTCTCAGAGCTACTGGTTGGCAAACCGCTCTCTGTAATTAAGCTCACTGACAAGGAGACAAACATTTTCACATTGCTTTCGCTGTCATTTCTCAATCAGTCCAAACTCCAAAATAAATTAAAAGTGTACCGTGGTATCTCCTCAGCTTATTTTGTTCCAGTAGCCCTTTAGCTTTTTTGATCAGTTCTTCTCTAGTTTTTTCCATGTGCCTTCTGTCTTTCTTCATCTGTTGCAAGTATTCTACCATCTTGTTTTCTAAAGATATTATAATTAGTTTTAGCAAGCAGCTGGATACTGTAATTAGGAAGGATCAATCAAGATTTTTGTAATGAACCCATCAAAAGAATGCCAAAAGCTCTGTCAAAACAGGCAGTAGAAATTCTTTTATTTTAAGAAACTATCTCTAACTTTTCAAAATGGCTGGTGCACTAGAAAAAAAAGTGAGAAATCCAGCATGCATCCTGGCATTCATATACACACACAAACAAGTAAACACCCTTTTATATGGCTAGACAATGTATCACTAAAACTATTTATTCATGATATACATACATACTGCATACATTGAAAACTCTTGCCACACAAAGCCAAAAAAGCCTCCAAAAGACTATTTCCTGCTCAAAATACTTTGTGATATAACCTGTAGCAAAATCTGGCCTTAAACTCCAGCTGGTCATAGGCAGGACAGTATCTCAGACTTTCACTCATCTGCAACAATAGGTCAATCACTCATCTTCTCACTATCCTCCTCTCCCACATCAGTGGAGGATCCTCAACAATACTAGTGTTTTTCTTTGCTACATTCCAACTTGAGCCAGCAGTATTTCATCCCATCTCCCTCCCTTTCTCCTTCAGTCCCCAAGACCATAAGCTAGGTTATCTAACACTGGGAACCTGCCATGCTCTATGAACAGCCCATGCAATTATAAATGCCTGGAATTTTCCAACCACAAATTAAGATTTTGTAACAATACTGTGAATGAATGTACAAATTCTTTCATAAAGTAGGTATTTCTGTCTTCATTAACTATTGCATCTTGATTAAATGTTCACTTCCCTGCAATTTCTTGGGATTAGATACTCACTTGCTACCTGAATTGAAGGAACTTGAGCTGGATTTACAGAGTGTGCCATAAAAGGTGGACTAAGAGATGAAATGTATTCTTTTGGACAAGTAAGACGATCTTGCTTGTTTTCATCTGCCTGTAGAGTCAAAGCACACAACTATAAGTACATAACTCCTAATCCTGAATAGTAACATTAGACATATGCCTTGAAAGTGGCCTGAGTGAATGGGAGGGATGAATTTGAATTCTGCATATATATTTTTTTTATTCTGTTACCGGTACAAATAATTACTAAATTACAAACAGCCGGACCTCTGCAAATAAAATCAGGACACCGAACACTTACATTGCAGAGAACATACAGACAAAAATGCAGACTATTGCTCATCGTTCTTGTCCATGTCCATATCCCCACAGGTTACTGACACTCCCACACTTGACCAGGAATAATGGGCCTTAAAACTGCCATCTGGCTCATTGCTTACGAAGCCTTGACTGCCAATTTCTAAACTAAAATTTATAATAGGAGATTTTCAGTGTCACTATTATTTCCCTAAGACTCCTCTACAATCACTTCTGCATGAGAGCTCACAGGCAACAGTTAATAGTGATGGCCATTATGCTGTATGATTGCATGGGGGTGCCAAGTCTTCCTAAATATGTACTTACTCTGATACTATAACTATAGTATACATATGTTTTAAAGGATTTTATAGTTCTTAATCAGAAGGTTTTCTTGGCTTGAGAGAAGACAAATTTATCCCATAGGAAATATGAAATTATAAAAATTTCACCAATAAACCCAATAAAATGTTACTGTCAAGAAAATGTACAAAGAAAAAAAATCAGCTACAATTAATAAGACTGAGATAGTTATGGTATATGTAGTTCCTGTTAAATTATCACAGACGTATAAGTTCTGATGATGTCATCGTTTAGAAATATAGTTGATTTTTCATTAGCAAATCTGCAGAGTAGGAGTGCATGAATTAACTTTTCTCACTTACTCCCAAACCCTCATTTGAGTATTTCATATTTCTAATGAGTTACCTGTCTTATAAAATTAGACTGTTTCTAGGTGGAGGACTACATTTATTGCTCCATATTACTAAGAATATGTTACCTTGAAAAACCACACCTGATTATCCAGTTTTTCACCAGGATCAGCTATAGACTTGCTAGTTCTGTATTGCTGCAAGCTAAAGATAAAAATCAAAGAAGCAAGTGAAAATTAATGTAATGATATGTTTTTCCCCCATTTTCTTTCATTTATTTGAAGTCCATAAAATAAATTTCTAGCTATGAAATAATATTATCCATTATTTTAGTAGAATCATTATTTATTAACCTTTGGTTTTTGCGTACAAATTCTGTGGTTTGGTCTCCCATTATTTTAAGAATTCCAGCATCCTGTGTTCTGTCTCTTCTTAGTTTGCTGTCTTTTTGGTGGTCATTATTTTCCATGTTTGTTAGTTCTGTGACAGGATAGTGATGATCAAAATATACAGATTACACTTACAAAGTTCAAGCTGTTTTAACTGTCAATGCCTGGACTTTCCAATCTGTATTAGAAATTCAGTGAATCAATCCAATAAACAATGCTATCTCTGGGGTTTGGAAATATTGTGTGAATAACAGAGGAAAGAAATAAAGGGAAAAAAAGGTATTTTTATTTTGAGAATTTGTATCTATCTAATTCCGGTAATTTCTGGTACAAGAAACATTATCAGAGATAAGGAAACCATTTAATTATTTCATCTTCCCTAAACTAATTCTGTAACTAACAATTTCTGCCTTTCAGAGACTGAAGATCCCCTACAAACTGGAGCCAGCAAAGAAAGGGAGAGCAAACTGTTTATGATATTAATTTTACATTTATGTTTAAATGTTAATGAACAAATGTTATCAGCTTCAAAATATATACAATAAACATTTCAAAAGAAAATTGTTGACAGACTTTACCTTTACTGCTACAAAATCCTACATCCTTCACCATTCAAAATAAAGTTATGGAAGAATTTTCAGTTATTTGTTTACATATACATATTTGTATATGTACGTATATTTGTATATATTAATGTACATCTCATACTTAATATCAGTTAACATGATGATGGAGGGACAAAGCTATTTTTGACAGATTATGACTGCAAACTGAAATTACTAAAAAGTCATCCATGAATGCCTTTTCTATTACACTCTCCAGACACATCTCAAAGAACCAAATCCAAATTTTTGTTTTCTTACTCAAAGTGCTGGATGTGCAGAAAATCATTCTGAGATCTGTAAGGTGCCCATACCTATGAAAAATTCAGTATTGCCTCATTTAATAATTACTCACTAAAAATTTTCAGTAGACTAAAGGTCACCTTTTTAACATTAACTGCAAAATTCAACTTAAATATTAAGACTTCTCTTTCAAAAGTATTTCCTCAAAAACAATTTATGTTATAGTTTTGATGCTAATATAGCAGTATTCATTCAAATCCAATTTAAATGTGCCAGTCATTTCTTTCTTGGTAATCACTAAAAAATTAGGAACATTAAGAACATTATATAACCATTCAGGGACTTAATGGCCTTCTGTATCCATTAGATACCTCATTTTAAAGGAAGTAGTAGTTAGTAGATCTCTTCCAACCAACTTTTCTATTTTGGCACAGAACTGTTACCTAGTTTTACATGTGCTTTTAAACCCCTCCACACTTTTGTACTCTTTTCACTGTAGTCTGCTCAGAGTTCTTTCACTTCTCCATTTTAGGAATGTCACTGTTTAATAGCATATAAATAAACATTATATAGGAGGGAGGGAAGGAAACGCTTCCTCTTCAGTAGTAATGTAGCCATGGATAAGATGACAATGAAAGTTGGAGTGAATAAATGCCTTCCCTGATACACTGATAATAAGGGGGTTTTTTTTCCATTCAAAACTACTGTTGAATTACAGGATCATTATCCTCCAATCTTCACGATAGCTGCTTAGTAATGTTTTTTCATACAAATAAGATTAGATAAATGCATCGACTATAGTAAAGTGTTTCCCTATGTAAGTACACAGTGATAAAGGACTCATTCAAAGTAAAAACTACAGCTCTTTGAAAGATATTATTCTTACTTAAAAAATTAGAATATTGTTCTGATAGCAAATCCCAACTTATGCTTTAACTATAGTTTCTTTAAAACTTAGCTTTACTCTGCCAGCTTTCTAAAAAGCGTGCTTTAGCAAAAAAATGACAATGAACAGTTGTACCCTTTCGATACTTAATGCAATTTTGGGGTGTTCGGTTATTCTGGCCTTGTTCATGACTGTGGTTTTCACGGAGAATAAAAGCAGTGCCTTTGGCTTTGTCATTCCACTTAGGAGTGTGATGCTGGTTTTGATCCTGGCTGAGACTATTTTGCTGAGAAGTCTGGAATACCATATCGCTTTTTCCAGACTCCCAATCTGCAGGATTTGAATGGCTTGGTGTGAAGAGAGATCCACTGGATCCATTTTGATCTGCATAATTGATAGTAGGAAACAGAAATATTATTTTATTGTAAATGTTAACCGTAATATTTATTCTTCTCCTTCATTACCCTCCTTCACTATATTGGTTAAACTTACCTTTTTCTCTAAACTGGGTCTGTTTTGCTTGAATCACTTTGGTATGGTCTTCCTCATGTTTTGTGTGCAAAACTGGAACGGGGTCTTTCTCACCCCATTCCACAGGACTGTGCACTTCCTGGTTTTCTACCTGATGACTGCTTTGTATGCTTTCTAAAAATTGATTGTTTTTTTCAGGTCTTGGTTCGAGAAGACTGGATAATCTTGATCTATGACCAAACCTATTAGCTTCTGCATGAAAGTGATGTTTTTGTTGAGTTGATGATGATAATGGATAAACATCTTCAAAGTATTCCCCTCCAGGTAATAAATATAATTCAGGATAAAGTGCCTAAAATATGCAGCATATTCATCAGACAAGACAAAAGAGGAAATGTGCAATGTAAAAAGTTTCTGAAAATGATACCTTAAAAGCCATTCAATACATACATGAGGAGGAACAAATGATTCCAGTTCCAGTTCTGTTTCTTGCTTTGCTTTCACCTTGGAAGATAAAGAATGGAAACGTAACCAACAAAATACTTTTTTATCAATAAGGTTGCATATCTTTTAATTTCTAAATTCTATCACCTTCTTTACATACTACATTTTTTTAACCAGCACTATCTTCTGTAAGGGCCTGATGGGGAAGAAGGAACATAGGCCACTATTCTGTTTTCGGACATGGCACCAAAACTTTTATCTATTTTTCAAAACCTCAATCAGACCCATATGAGTACATGGACGTACTGAATATTTTTTTATGCTGTGCACTTTCTCTTATGGATCAAAGGACCTGATCCAACAGTCACAGCAGAAGAAAGTCTTAGACTGTCATTACCAAAAGTTGCTTCAAGCTGAATCTCAACAGAAATGCTGAGTCTCACATAATTTTCTCTGTTCACCTGATACAATACTGCAAAATATTTAATGTATATAGGAAAAAAGAATCTATTACTCTCCTACGCCTTTTTGTATTTATTGTTTGCCTTGATATTCTTTGTGTGATACACAATTTCAGATTTCAACAGTAATCCTAAAACCAAAAGTCTGAGATAATCAATATATATTTGAAAGATGTGCTCCAATACAGAAAAAGAAAAAAAAAAGGAAATCTGAGCTTACATTTAAACAATGAAATTGAACTAAACATGGGGCCAAATTCTGTTCTCAATGTTAGACACACAGGCTATATGCAAGAAAAGGAAAAGCAAATGAACACAATTTTGGTTTATGATTATTTTTCATTTAAAGACCCTTACTTGCAAGTAGGGTACAGCTCTTAGTACTGCTTACATTGCTACTGTTGTGAAACAGAAGACTGGGGCCAGGGGGGGAAGAAACCACTCAACAAATATTTGATCATGGAGATGTAATTCAGTGAGGTTACCATGACCCTAAATAACAAATAAACCGGTTAGTTGGTTTATTGCTTTACACTCTGTTATGAAGTTAAACATCAAGCAATAGTAAATACCTCAAATTAATATTATATCTTTAATTTGTTGCTAAAAATCTTCACTTGTATCTACCAATATATTTGATTCTCTATTAAAGTAAAATATTTTATTAAATTCCTGACATTCTAAAGGCAGCTGGAAAATTTCTCCATTTATCTCAAAACTATCACTGGGGAAGAAAATCTACCATCTTACTTATTATCATGCAGTTAAAACCACCTCAATTCTTTGAAGACATATGCACATTTTTAGATTCAAGTTGTGTCACAGTCTTTAAGTTTCTCTTCATAGTTTCCACCTAGTTTTTGCACATTACTTAGTATTTATTCTACTCTTCTGCGTGGGTAGTTTTAGTGATAACTCAACTACAAATGAAATAAAGAACAAAACCAGCTTCCAGCTTGTGATTAATTTCCAAATCAGCAAGAAACAGAGGTGAAATGAGAAGTGAAAAAAAGTATTCTATGCTTACGTACATCACTTAAGTCTTTGTGTATTACACAAACTTTCAGTTGGACTGATTTACAAGTTTATTTCATCTCTAGCTATAGTTTGTAAGATATAAAATTATAGAGAGTCAATGTGAGGAACAGTTATGATTCAGAGATGTAGATTTTTGATTACATAAATCTCAGGCTGTATTACTGGATTAATTAGTGGAACACACATGTACACCCAGAGATGTTTCCATTCAGAGACTGATCTTTAAAGGCTTTTGGGCGGGTCACAACAGGAAACTTTTAAAGGAACTCTGACTTACTCAGCTTCCATTGCAAATTCAAGTTTGCATATTCACAACTACATACTAGTAATAATGACCTTAGAGGGATTTTATTTTTTTTTAATGCAACCAGATTTGTCATATTTAATCCATCGACTTAGCAAAACTAGCATCTTTTCACTGGATGGCAACTAATTACATCTGATGCTTTAAAGGATGTTTCTAATATACCTGTCCAGCTGTGCCTTTGTATTTGGGGAAGCAGATGTGCTCTGACAAGAGCTTATACTCCAGCATGTTTAAAAACAAATGCTAACAGTGCTCCTAAAGTTATGTCTGTTTTCTTGTGATATTATCTAACCTGCAGGAATGAAATCTGTTGGTTACTTTATAAAGCAGAAGAGCACTAAAGAAAAAAAAATATTAACTTACCACTGCTAGTTTTTTCCCAATGCATTTTAAAAATTTGAATTTATCTGCAACTGCAACTCCACCCAGGTACTCTCCAAGCTTCTCCCGTAGCACTCTTAGTGTGATGTGAGGAGAGACCCTAGAATGTTGTTATTCATTAATACATCTGTAAGATCAAATAATGATGGCTAGTTAGTAAGAGGGGGAAGATAATGCTATATTCATGCTGGCTTGCATGGGCAGAATGACCAAAAAGGGGAACTATGTCCTGCAACTGAACCTAATTACATATATAGGCCAGAGAGTCTTGGGATGGTTGAGTCAGAACCTTGTATTACGTTATGGCAGACTGTATTACAAGGGCTGTCATAACATTAACTAGCAATATTTGTATCTTAGGAACCCCATACAAAGGGAGACTATGGCTGAAATTTGAAAACGACTCCCTCAGAATGCTCTTGCTCATCTGCAGATGAGTAACAAAACCACTGGAAACTACAGTCATGCAGTTCCATATACATGACAAATTTTCATGGGGCCGGTTCAGGACTGTAGAACATACCCCTTCAAGCACTAAGGGCTAGAGGAGACTTTATCACTGTCCACTTTAAGTAGCAGGCACATTCCTTTGATTTTGTCTTCTCCAACACAAATTTACAGTTGGGTGTGTGCATGTGTACATGCAAATGTATTGTAAATCAAAACCGAACACTGCAGTGTGAACATTTCCACCATAGATTGAGAATGAGAGAGCTGACGCAAATATGAATTGCATCATTTAATGTACTACTGGAAACCATGCAAATATTAAAGTAATGAGCTCAGTATAAAAATCACTATAGAATAAAAAGCATCTCTGCAGAATAAAACCAAATGTGCAAGAGGCACACAAAAGCTCTGCAGCACAACATAAGCAATTCAAATTTCTCCTATGCTGCCATATAAAATAAACCAGGGAACAAATTCAGGCCTGAGACTGTTAATCAGCCATGCTGATTAAGTGTTAGTGTACTATCTAGCATGATTTTGGCCTAGGCAGCTATCACTCTTCAAGCAATGCACAGACATGGCTTGGGGGACAGCACATGCCCTTCTCCGTAAACAGTATAAAACAAGAATGTACTATCCCTTCAACTTGGACAGACCTTCAACATGAACCTGTCAGGGATTTTCTGCACTCTCAAACAGCTCTACATGCCTTCATTTCACACCCTAAGTATGTAAAACCAGCCTCAGTTCATTTCATAAACTCAGTACTTCAGTGGACTACAATGCTTCCCTTGCATTATTGCAGCACCCTGGACTTGGAAGACCCTCCTCAAGATCAGAAATCAGATGCAGATATTAGCCCTAATGTCATTTATTTCAAATGTATAAAGAAATATGTGAAAAACGGATACATAATTCAATACACATTCTGCCACGGTCTTACGTGAGAACAGAGCTGATCTATAATTCAAGTATCTCTCATTCACTATAATTTCTTCAAGCTGATGTCTCAAGAAGATATTGCCCTTGAATGGTTTTCTGAAACCAAATAAATGCAAGCTCTTTCAGAGGCAATTCTAAAACTGCACATCCTTCACTGACAATGTCCTCCCAAACCAGCATGGAAATCTAAATCTAATGCATGTATGAACAGCAGGGAAAGTATCTAGGTAACTATGATGTGTCATGGGAGAAAATTATTTAGGTATACAGAACCTGAGATACAGAGCAGAAAATTTACCTGAAAATTGTTTGCCAGTGCAGCTGCCAGGAAAATATAATAATATATTTCTTACTTGCTGCCACTGGCTAGCAGAAGACTAGTCACATCTGAGTCATTTGCTTCAGGGTATTCCTTTAAAAGTAATGCAAACTAGAGTTCATTGCAGCAATCTCATCTAGAAATAACAAAAGTATGGCTTCTGTGGTGAGGAATAAATAAAAGATCACAGGGGCTGAGAAATCAAGTTCATGGGAACAAGAACTGAGGCCCATAGACAATTACACACTTAATATTTTCCTCTAATTTCATGATTAATGGAAGTGGCCTGCACTTAGACCTAGGAATCTTTTGTTACTCTGACTTGGACAGTACTAGGATTGTCAAGCTGACTGGACAGTGCTATCAACAATGTTCAAACAGCACAAGTACCAGCAAGGCTGCTTTCCTTCTCCTGGATTATAAGAGAGAATATTTTTAATTTTGTTTGTTTGTTTGTTTTTAAAGACAGTGATACACTGAATGGGTGCTAGTTAGTGCTAATGTTAATGCACTGCAGCATTGCATAGTACCCATAGAATAATTAATTAGCAATTATTTAAAACTCATTAGCAAACAACAAATACCCAGACAGATGTAAACCCACTGAAATCTATGAAAATCCTAATTTGAGTTGATGCCTTAGAATTGAACCTTAGTGAAATAAATTTACACTAGAGAACAAAGGACAGTGACATGAAATGATTTGAAGTTACCACTGCAGACAGGTACTTTGCACCTCTGCTGGAGACTAGGCCAGCAAACAAAACAGATACATACACTTACTTCATCTGGGTTTGAGAAACATTTTAAAAAAAGAAACTGTGAGACTGAATACATTCTGCTGTACGTGCTCATACCTGACTGCTGTCAATCTTTTCAGCTACACCGTATACTGTCTTAGGCGGACAAGCCTAAATTTAAACAAGTTAAACCCCATATTCCCTGCAGTTTAAGCTAAATTGACAGGTTTTGCACAAGAGTGGACAAGGTGCATGTAAAAGCTCCATTTCAACACACATCTTTACATTATTTGATTTTTCTGCAACTTCTTACCACACTAGATACACACAGATTTTGTAAGTGTTTAGGAGTATAAAACAAACTTTCAAAGTTATGAAGGATTAAAACTGCAACTCTGTGCCAGGTTTGAGCCTACGACTGGGAACCGGGGTATCCTTTCATGAAGTCCTCTAAGCAGCTACCTGAGAGCACACATAGCACACGGCGTTGTGGGCAACCTTTCAGAAATACTACTGAAGATGAAAGAAGATATGCTGGTGCTTGCATGGGCTGTAATGCTTCCCCTTGAGAAACATGGCTTAAGCTCATTCTTCAGACTGAACTCAGATTGTCATATCCCTGTTCCTGGGAAGTGACAGACTTTCCTGTCTTCATCTAGCCACTCTGTCTTGAAGTTGGCCCATTGCCAAAAAAAAAGTTTCAAGATTTTGATAATCAGTCTCAGGCAAACAGAAGGAATATAAGACTCTAATTTTGCAATATAAATTATTCTGCAGAAATAGTAGCACTGCTCTGGAAGTACATTTCAATGGTCTATATCAAAGGCTACCATGGAGCTAAGCCTAATACAGTCCAAACAGACATAATGGGCACCACTTACCCTCCAGAAATTACTAGAGAACAAGTCTCTTCCAACAAATTGTGCTCTGTGGAGCAACAGCCGGACTAAATGACTGAAGGACAATGTAAAGGACCTACCACATACATGAAGCCCAAGACTATACCCACCTTATAAATCCAGCTGAGATGAATTTGCTAGTAAGAGCTAGAGGAACTGTATTCAGCTTGAAGTTCCACACTTCTTCTGGGACATAAAAAACATGGAGCTCCACCAACTAAATAAAGAACAGATGATCTTAACTGTAGATATATTATAAACCTCTTCCTATACGCTTTGTTTTGCTTACATGGACTTTCAGTTTCTGGAGGCAGGAATGGTTTCTTTGATGTTAGCACATGGACTAGAAGAGTGAGGGTCTATCTGACAGTGATGACTAGATAGTGAGACTAGTGATGAGTAGAGCAATTTGCAATTGAATGCCAGCTGACAACATCAAAATAAGTCACATTAGAACAAGCTCAACACTGGAAATCAGAGAAAAGAGAGCCTGTGCTACTGCTGTACATCTCCGTGACGGCAATGGACAGAGCTTACCAAAACTCTGGAGCATGTCATGGTTACCAAAATACTTCAGCTGAAATCCTACCCTTGTTCATCTCATTAAAAGTGCAAAGCCTTGAAAGCTTGATCCAAACAGCATACAACTTGACCTCGCCATCGAGAGAAAAAAATAAATCAAAATATTGCTGATAGTTGTTATTAGCTACACCGGAAGCGCTTAAATGTGCCTGGTAACGTATGACACAAGAATAACTAAGCCTGCTCTAAGCAAGTTTCACTTAGACTGTGTTCAAACCTGTGGCAGTTGCGGGACTGTTAATGTATGGGTCTTGATATTTTTAGTGACAATCAGATGGTATTGACAAGGATGATACACTTCCCTATAACTAGAAGCCATACAAATAAGCTATATTAAATATTTCTGCAATTGTTGATTTTATAAATATAAACCAGAAAAGAATGCTTTCTATATATACGATGTTAAAAGCATGGGTTTTTTTCCTCTCCTAGAAATAGTGCAGTATCACTTATTTTAATATTTTTTATTTGTGAAATCTAAAAAATCTCTCTGGAAAAGTACAAAAACTCTCACCTGCGATGTTCGAGGTCTCGCTTGACTGAACGACATGTCGGTCCCTGTGCTTGATCACAGTGAATGCCAGGTGGGCTTTCTAATTTTCTTTTTGATCAGAACATTCTTCAAGAATGAGTTTCATGATAATCTGTTACGAGAGCAGTTACTCCATTAACATCCTTTATTTTCATTTACTGTTCTTCTTTCCCTTTATAAAAATGGAAAAGTTGTTTCTGTGCTGAGGCAGAAAGCTTCCAGCAAACTGCAAACAGACTCAACCACACCTTCTACACAAGTGAGTATCACCTAAGAAACTGGGGGAATTGCTAAACCACAGCCCTGCAGCTCCAAGGGATCTGCCCTGGAGTATTTCCTCTTAACATTTTCTCCCCTTTCATAAAAGTGCTTTGGTGGTATATAATTTTTCTACACAGTTGTATTGTCTTCCTAAAGACACAGACCTAAATCCCCACAAAATGGGATTCTTGCAAGGTCTGGGTGTTTCTCTGATAAAGAGACGGTTACGGTGAACTGCTGCCAAGCCACGTGCACGGCACGTTGCACCGACCAGACACAGTATTCCAAGGAAGCCAGACTGTGCGGGGCAACCGTGTCAGAAGATCCCTTCATAAACCATGGTTCTGCCCTAACCTTGTTACGACTTTTGTCAGTGCTCTCACTTTGAAGGCTCTTCCATACCTCAGAGGTTACATACCTCCTTCAGATTTTCAGCCTGCTGAACACCATTGCTGTTCTGATTGTCTCAGCAGCTCTCCCTCGCACCCCCGCTACTTCTAATTCACCTTTTCCTGAGCACAAGTGACCAGACCTTCCCGATGACCTGCCAGGTCTCGCCCTGGCTCCTGCGGTGGAATTAAGGTTTCCTCCTGCCAGCGGGACGCAGGTACTCTGCAGGCCCCGAGTCCTTACTTGCCTCCTCACAACTACACCGCAGCGAGCTCTCACGAACGACCTGACTAGAACACCTCGTCACTTCTCCACAGCTATTCCCAAAGACACGGTAGGTTACAGCACAAGTTCTTCCTATTAGTGTACACACACACAACACACACCCCTTATTTGTTTCCCGGCGATTTCCGCTGCCGGGCACACAGAGCTCGCGGGCGAAGAGCCACAAACCACAAGCCCCAGTGAGGAGCCCGGACAGCGGCCTGCCGGACACCGGGCTCGGGGGTGCCGCCCGTCCCGGGGGTGCCGCCCCGCCGCCCGCCCGCCCGCANCTGCCCCGTCCCGCCGAGTGTCCTTGGCGGCGGCGGCGCCCCGCTCCCAGGCTTTAGCCCCGGGGCTCCGTCGGGCCTCCCCGGCCGAGCCTCTCCCCGCGGCGGATGCGCAGCTGCGTCCCTTCCCCGCTGCCGCCGCCGCCTCCCCGAGGCTCGACCCGCGCGGGGCCCGGCCCGCCGCGCCCTCTCACTTCCTGCAGCCGCTCGGGGACCCCCGGGGGCCGCTCCCCCGCTCTGCCCTTTCATTTCCTTACCCTGGGGATTGTCTTCTTCCATCAAAGTGTGGTGAAAAGAGCAGCTCGAGAGGGGTTACACCGCAGGTTGCCTTGGCTGGCCTGGCCCCGGAACTGTAAAATGGAGACTTGGCTGCCAGGCATGCTAAGGGCACCGAACTTGGGCGTTTTGGGGGTCAGACTGGGCCCTGCCAAATGAGAGACACTCTAGACAAACTGCAAGTACTAGATACCCGTGAGGATGCTGCATTCTGAAGCTTTGATTGTCTTTTTTTTTTTTTTTTTATGAGTTCAGAATTACAGCAAAGAGAAGCAAAATAATTTTTTCACTGTGCTGTTTTTAGGTAGGTACAGCCTACCAAAACCCCCATCATATGCTAGCTCGTCATAACGATGGCTTTCCAAGGGATGATAAAATGCCAGTTTAGTTGAGTAGTGCACCTTAAACTGTATGTTGTATTTGTAAACAATTTATGCTAGAAAAAGGATCTTCACGTATTTAATGAAGTCATCTCTGAGATGTTCCTTATCTTTCACCCTTCTTGCTTTGAAGTTTAACATGAAAATTTTCCAAATTAATTCTTATTCTAATATTGCACAACTTGTCTTTAAGCAACAAAAAAATTATGCTCAAACTGTTGTATAAAACCTCCGTAAGCTGTATTGCAATACTTTTAACAGTATTCTTTATACCTTTTCAAGTAGCTATGCCCTCAGTAAAGTGCTCAGTGAATTCTAATGCCAACTTTTATTATGACTAGGTTTCTCAGGCTGCAGCAGACTTGAAGCAATTCTGCCTGCAGAATGCACAACATGATCCCCTACTGACAGGAGTATCGTCAAGTACAAATCCATTCAGACCCCAGAAAGTTTGTTCATTTTTGTAATTACATGAACTACTTTGATAGCTTTCAGTGGTAAGTTCTTGAATTACAATTTATAAACTGTTCTGTCATTAAAAATAACTGGCTTTAAATGAGACTGTATTAAAAGTATTCAGAAGAGATGTCTGACTTGTGCAGCTGGTGTTGGTCTGGGGCCCGCTTTGGGCCCCTCCTCTCCTGTTCCGGTGGTAGCTCTGTACTGGACACATGCTGCTCATTAGTATGAGTAGCATTTAGCTGTTGTGGAGCTTCAACCGGTTTCTGTTGCTGCCGCGTAGTAGCGGGGCCACCCACTACTGAGCTGTTATTGGGACTAACCTGGCTGTACAGTAATTCTGCTGTATCTTCCTTCTGTGTAAGGGTATTATTTCCATTTTCTCACGTAGGATTACTCGCTTGACAGTATACATGGTGAATCCTGATTGTGGCAGATAAAGCAGACTTTAGTTCTTGGACTTGTAAAGAGCACTTCCAAAGATAGGTTAGCAGTGGTCTCAAAGAGCACTGTCCCCTGTAGGACACACCCTTTAAGCCAAAAGAAAAACGTAGTCCAACAATTGTATAAACGCCTGCCTGTACTCCACTCAAATAAGCTACTACATGGGTGGCAGTTTATGTAACTAGAAACAGTTGAATGCTCATTTGGATTTTCATTCCAAAACTTTTATAGGCTCATTAACACTATTGCTACCATTACGAAGACTACTAATCTGGCATTCCTTGAAAATTCTGATGATTAGATTTTAGACTAACTTATATAGAGAGGTGAGTTTTAGATCCATAGTAGCCTCACCAAGACTCAGAAAGCCACAATAATTTGATATTTTGCTCACAGTAAATGCATGATAATTTTACTGTGTCCCTCTTCCCTGATGCCCCTTGACTTGGATCTGTTCAGGGTGAGAGCCTATACATTATTTTGGAGCACCTGATACGCAGTTAACCATAGCTGACAATCCTTAGAAATCTCATAGTGAGTCTTAACCTTGAAGAATTCTGGTTTTGTAGCTGACTTGCATCTCCCAAAGAATTGTAGTTCGCTAGATTTAAGTTGTGTTATTTAGGCACCTTTATAGAAAGGTGACCACAGTCAGAGTTGTTAAAACTGTCCTTTAAAATTGTTCTCCCCTCAGGCAGACTGTAGAAAGCTTCCAAAGAGTTTGTGTATAAGCAAGGTGGTTCATGCTAGTAAAGACCAGAGTAGTAACAGCGTAGAAGTTGATGCTTAGCTATTTAACACACTTCACCCACTGTTTTGAGCAATAAAACACAGCAGTGTAACTGAAATGTACTTTAAGAGTTCCTGTAGCTTTTAAAGTTATTTCTATCGTGAATTTTTATCAACTATTATTTAAAAGACATTATTCTTGGATACTGACTTGTATTCACACTACTGTAGCTTCAGCTTTAAGCAGTAATTCAAGAAAGAAATTATCTGTAAGCATTGTAGCCTCATGACCTATAAAAAGCCAAATAAACTGTACTTTAATCAGTGACACATACAGTTCCTCACTTAACTTTGCCAAAGTCTACTAATTCTTGGGTGTGGATGTCAGGAAATAATGTTTCCAGTGTCTCACACACACGTGTGCATACACAGGGCATAAGAGGCTTAATATTGTCTTTCTAAATTACAGCCCTTAACTTCCCTTTCTGATTTTGGAACAGAGCACTTGTTTCTGTTGATGTTACAGGCAAAAAAGTCACACAATCACAGAATGGTCGCGGTCAGAGGGGACCTTGGAGATCATCTAGGCCAACCCCCCTTGCTAAAGTCATTAGAACAGCAGGCTCAGTTACACTCCCTACATGGAAAATTTCTGTCCTTCACTGTATCTCTTGCAAGCACTTCCTCAAAATAGGCAATTTCGTAGTTGTAATCCTGGTGTTTTTGTGATGAGCCAATAGAGTTCATGTTTGCACAGTCAGCACCACCTCTGTGGAGTGAAGAGGAAGTGGAGTTTGTTAGTTACACAGACTCCCTCTGCTTTTCAAAGGCAAAGCAGATGCCTGGTATTTCTGTAAGCACCAATCTGTCCTTCCACTTAGAAATTTGGCTTCCAGGAGACACTAAGCTTCGGTTCTTCTGTAACAGCTTTGATTATCTTCTTGTGCTCCTGGGAATAGGAGTAAAACAGCTGTGCAAAGAAAGGATTATTTTTTTTCTAAATAGCTGTCCATGGCATACTCTGAAGATATGAGTTGCTTTATTTAGCATTGATACTTTTCTAACTGCATTTTGTTTTTGTTTTTCAGATCTTTTAGCATCTTTTCTTAGCTGCTGATGTGTGTAGGGGCAGAGTGCCTCAAGGAACGGCCTGGTTTGAAGTCTGTACAAAAGCTTAGCTTCAGTGTGCCAAATCTAACTGTAAAATTGCTACTGTTGTCAAACCTCTTACCATCTACCTCTCCAAATGAGCTGTATGCTAGTGACAATACTTCTGTTTCATAAGGGAATCAGTTTTATATGCCAAGCAAAAAATAAAAGTGTCTTGACATAGTCTGGTCTTGAAATTACTGTAGCAAGTTGATAAACTTCTGGATACGTTGACACCTCACCCGTTACTGCATCACTCTGCAGCAGCTGGAGAGCATATACAGGAGTCTATGCTTAAATATTCCGTGCTGCTGCGAGTTCACCTTGGGTTGACAGTCTTACAGAACAATGAGGCTTCATCAGTACTATGCTTAGAAGCATAACAGAAGTAAAGCAGAAAAAGAAAGTTCAACTATACAGCTGTCCCACATCACAGACATTAAATAAAGACAAAGAGTAACTTAATTATTCTTTAAGAGTAATTCTACCTTAGTAGATGACTTACTCTGTGAGGCACCTTACTCTTTAAGTAAATGTGAAAAAGCACTGCCCAGGAAAAGAAAGTAATTCAAAGAAAAAAAAACAAACACCTCAGCTTTTTAGCTGCCAGTGAACATGCAAACTTAAGGTGGAACAGTAGCTTATTCTGCAGGTAATACCACTTAAGTATAGCTATGAGGCTGAAGAAGCATTTTTAAGACTTTAATGGGGAAAAACCCTGCTCAGACCTCACATATTCAACTGAGCAGTCTTTTTAGATGAGATAGCTTTATATGCTTCCTGTAAGCTAGATTTACGAATTCTTTCCCATCAGTGTTTATTTCTTGTTATATACAAGAATATCGACTGCTTTGGGTATATACCTCTTCTAAATATGACATTTACAGAACAGATACCTGTAGGAGTCAAATATGTTATTTTTGTAACTTCAGAAACATGGCTATTTCATGCAAGATGTTAATGAAATAAAATACCACAGACTTCCTGGATTGCATCCAGCCTTCTTAATGTTCTCTAGATAGGAGACCATTTTTGGAAAGTTATCACCATACTGTCAGGCAATGGCATACTCTAAGTTAGAGGTTTAAAATACTCATCTCCTACCTGATTAATGGAAGACATTTGGGTTAGCTGCTTAACAGAAAAAAAGCTGTATAATTAGAAATACTTTATTATGAAAATAATCAAAATATTTACTGTCTTTGATGTTGCAAAGTGTAATTTATCTCTAAAGCACAGCAGCAGTCATGGCAAATCTTCAGTGATAGGTAAATTACAGGCTGCTCTGACATTGCCATAGTTTTTCCTGCCAAACTGGAAGAAGAGTCACTGTCCTTGTCATGTGGGATTTAGCTACAAACATAGGAAGAAAGATGCCGTCCTACTTGATCTGTTCCTGTAGAAAGTTTCAATGTTTGCAGTTTGTCTTTCTGCAGGCAGATACTGTTCAGTGTCATTAGTTAGGAGTCTGAGATGATCCATAGCTCAAAGCAGTTGTTGTATTTCTGGTCACTAGCAACTGGCAGATAGCTGTCCCTCACAAGTGAAATTTTCTTCTACTTGTGTCCATTTCTCGGCGCTGAAATGTAAAAAAAAAAAAGTTATTAACCAGCAGTTTCATGCAACAGACTAGAAACGGGGATGACCACTCCCCGTTTATAGTAGGGTAGGCAGTGAAATGCATCAGAGTTACAGTGTAATCAAGTCTTTATAGTCAGCTCTTTAAGACTAACAAGGGAGAAGAATTAGTGATTTAGAACTAAAGAACACATAGCAGTTCTCTGTCTACTGACAGTAGACAAAGCATCTTTAAAACAAGATCATCCATTTCATGGACTACACCAGGAGTATTAGAATTTTCCTTCCAGTGTAGCTTGGTTACTAATCAACTGCAATTCCATAGTAAAATTGATTTTATCATTGCCTAGAGTAACACTTCCATTTCACTTGAAGATGTGCAGAGGTCAGTGTTACTTTCCATTCACTTGGAAGTGATATTTATGTAAACAGCTTCATCATTTTTACATCATGATTCTTGCATTCACCTTGCACAAAAATAGCTCTAGTCAAGTTTACTAGGCTTCCAATAATACCTTATACCAGGGGAGCAGTTTTCACATTTGCTTATATCTGTATATGTTAAAGAAATTACATTCTGCAATTAAGTACTCACGGTTTATTGATACTCATCATCCCTGCTATTTTTATTTTTCCTTGCAATATAACAGAATGCTTCTGCTTTGCATACTTCTCAAAATATACCTCTAAGTATCTCAGTTAAACACTTCCGTATTGAGAACTGCATTTATGCCATTTTTTGATTTAGTCTCCCTTTCCAAGCCGGACTATTACTATTACTTTGACATACCTTATGAATCCATTCATATTCTCCAAATTTGGAATCAAAGGTTCCTTTTTGAAGAGACCTCAGCTTTAACGTAAAACGTGGCCCAAGTTCTTGAATCCCCACTTTCTTTTCACTCTTGAAGATGTATCTGAGGGAAGAAGAAAATAAAAATTAGGAAGGAAATTACAAGAATATTTTCCCTCATTTGTGAGTTTTGTGGAAAACATCACCTGTGGAATCTGAAAAAGATGTAGTCTCGCTGGTTGTGAAATGTAGCTACTTGTCTTCCAATGAACTGAGGATCATGCGGGAAGAGAGAAGCAAACATGCGACCAATAGAATGGCCGAGTCGTGTCGTAAAATTATTCAGGATTACTTCAGGTACGTGTTCTGTGGGCTCTTTCCCTTTTCGCTGAAATGAAAGTAGTAGGTAAGAATGCAACGAACAGACTGAATGCAAAACAATTTTAATATATAGAGTTTGAAATAAAGTCGGGGGAAGACAACCAGGGCCCACTTTAACAGGGCTGATAACATATCCTAATCATTTTTCAAACACAACCTAAGTTCATATATAAGTAAAGGAGCAGCTGGTAACATAGGATTTTCAGTTCAACAATACAAGTTGAATGAAAAAGCACAAACAAATAATTTTACATTTCCTCTCTCCTGCACCAATTTCCACTGCTGGCAGCATCCCTTAGAGCAAATAATGCAGTCTACCGATCACAAGAGTCTCCTCTCTGTACTAATACGGACTGAAAGTATATGGGATTCTTCTTTAGTAAAAACAGATGAAGTTTAAAAATTACTTATTTCAAAAGAGAAGAAACCCAAACATCTCACTGCAAGCTGTTTAGAGTTAAGTGAGCAATACTTACTACGGAAGAGGTAACAGAACTGTAGGAATAAGAAAAACTAGGTTTTATTCAAAACTAGGAACTACAGCTATTGAAATCTTTTATACTGCTGATTTTTATATACCCTATTGTGTGTGTATATATATGTTAGGTATTTCCTATTGATGTAGATTATCAGCTGCTATTTATCGACATGACTATAAAAATACTTGGCAGACAGTTAAAGAAATTCACCAAATAACTATGAAAGTGGAAATATGCTGCTTATGGAAGTAGAATAGACTAGTCCTTGGCCTCCTGTTAGCTTAGGAAGAAACACCTTTACTAGATCAGTTGAATCGTACAAAAGCGCAGCCAGTTTTGACAGTTCATGTAGTCTGAACAACAGACTACACATTTTTGAAATTTTGTTGGGAGTCTCACCTTTATTTCTTTACGCAAACGGACACTACTCATTCTAAAATGAGCAGTTGGACCATCAGGCAGATGACTTAAAACAAGACCATCTGTTCACAGAGTTAAAGAAAAAAGCTGGTAGAATTCAACATGCAATTTACAGAGGAACATTTTCTGCAAAATGCATTATTACATTAGAATATATCCATAATCTATGCCTGATTTACAAAGTTTCATTATACTTTTGAACATATATTCATAAACTAGTTAACCAGTGTTCTGAAGTACATCCATTAAATTTTGTTTCAATAACTAACCAGAGTTATCTTCGATCTCTTTCTCACTTATTAATTAGTAATGTTTTATCTAGTCAGCAAAACTAAATGGAACTTCCTGGTCAGAAAAAACTTGTTAATTAATAAAATTGTTAAATTTACTGAAATAACAACAATGTTTATCCATGCATTATAAACTTAAAAAAACAAAAACAAACACACACACACAAAAAACCAAAAAACAAAACCCAAAAAAACAGTTTCTGTAATAATTCCAAGTTCCATTAGGCATCAGATACGCAAGTTGGCACAGTGATTTTTAACGCAATAGTTACACTGTAAACTGCACAGGGAAGAGAAAAAAATCCAGAATAAAGTAGATCTTCGATGCACACTGCAGAGTTATCTTCTTTCCCCAATAGGCCCAAAGCTAGTATACCTATTTTAATAAACACACAAAAGGATACTCGGTATTTTGCGATCTTCATTAATGACCATTAAATCAGTGAAGTCCCTTGCAATGCACTGTGGAATAATTCTTTTCAAAGCCAGTCCTCTTCGATAGTAGACATGCGAGTTAGGTATAACAGTAGACAGTTGTTCACAGAATCTCACTGTTCTCTGCAAAACAGGCGAGTTAAATTGCAATGTGGTAAACACAGTGCCAAATTCAAATATTAGGGGAATGGAGGGTTGCTTGTTCCAACTGCCCTCCCTGATGATAGATTAAATTCATTATCTACATAACATTTGAAGACAAGCTATTCAATTACTTCATTCAGTGAGTGGAAAAAAAAATTATTTTAAGTAGACTGCAGCACACCAGGGATTTTTTTTCTTCTTTTGAAGGATTTTTTTTTCCCCTCCCTCAATCACAGAAAAGCAGGAAAATTCCAAAAGCATAACCCCCAAACTCATTATTTCTTAAGGACATTGGTTTACAACAAGTTCATAACATTTCAAAATACAATATAATGATTACTTGTCTGAGTTTCCAGATAAACTGTTTAAAATGTACTATTTTTAAAACCACTTCTTTTATGGCTTTCACAAGTGTAAATCATTTCCCAGTTAAGTAATGCAGATCATTTGCACACAGGACCATATGTATGCAGTTGTTTGTTTGTGGTTTTTTTTTATGAAGGAAACAAACAGTGCTAGAGAAACTCATAGATTACATACATGTACAAGGTTACTGACAGTCACTAAATAAAAAAGCAAAAAAAAAATAATCATGTGAAAGCTATTATTTTCAGCTTTAATTTAGCAATCATAATATGGAAACCTTAGTTTCTTAGAACCGGTAGGTTGCTCAGAACTCTCCAAGTAAAGCATACGTACCCCACGAGGTCGGTCTGATGTTGTAATAAGAATCTTGGGAACTGTCTGTCTGTTGAAGTATGGTGCAAATTCATCAGTTTCTTCATCGAAAGCAACCTGGAAGAACAAAAGTCTTGTTAATCCACCATATATGTAATAATTGAAGATCAATTGTTCAATCTGATCTAAATTCTGATGAAATTGAATTTAGTAGGAAAAAATTCAGTTCACAAGCTCTATCCTATAATTAATTATCATAAGCCCTGTCATTTTTAAGAATGTAGTGTGATGAACATTGATGGGCAGTTTTTGCTATCAATAACGGTAATGCAAAAGGCAATTATCTAATGTAGATAATGAAAGAATTAAATCACCTCCTAGTGAACCCATCACATGTAAGAAGTATTTCATCAGCACCTTAACAGGAGAGTGGTGAATGTTAAGTTTCATCAATCCTTTTTATGTCCTTTCTTGGAAAAAATAGTTAACTTAAGAGCACGTGCAGAAATTAAGCAGTTACCTCTTCATCGTTGGGATCTACGGTTGTTTCGTCATACACTCTCTGATTTTCAATAGTCTTTGGTACGGCTTTTGGGGGGGCCTAAAATAAGTAAGTTTAGTAACATAACACGGTCATGTAATTTTTGAGTGTATTGCAAAAACTATATTCATACTACCATGATATTGTGTATATTTCTACACAGAATTAAAATTACTATTTTTTTAAAAGCTGGCATAAAATAAAAAGTTACAACATCGCCTTGATTAAAAATATGCACAGGTATTGGGACCTCAGAGAGCATCTCACAGAGGAGAAACATCGCTAGAACAGTGACACTGCTTAATTTCAGTCCAATTAAGACATGGGGTTCCAAAACAGAACAAAAGGAACTTTCTATGCACTTCTCTTCTGTGGAAGAGGAAAGCTCTACGTTCAACAGCAACACATTTTAGCCTTGGCACCTGCAATTTAAGGAGTAACAGCATAGAACGTTTACCCCGTTTACTTACACTGCTCTTGTGAGATTATGGTAATACAGGAATTCGCAACTGACTGCCTCCAGCTGTCAGTATGTTTTTGAAGCAGTTCAGGAAAAGCAGCAAACCCCTCGTTCGTGGCCAGGCTTGGAAACGAGCAGACAACTGGTCTCGGCAGGGTTTGGCCAGATCTGACTGTTTTAATTTATATAGAAATTACTTATTCGCGTGTAATTCCTAACAGCATCCACACAGTGCCACAGCAACTGCACCGGACAGGTGGGACTTTGCAGGAAGGGCCTGCTTTCGTGCCGTTATTAGCACAAAACTCGCCCGGTGACAGCACCATCTGACGCGTTTCTGCGCTGTCAACGCACGTGCCCCAGCTCACCCGCCTGACGCTGCCCCCACCCCAGACAGCGTCTCTGCAGCTCCCACGGCCACCGAGCACCGGGGTCCCC
>VXBL01006379.1:2317129-2372069 GCA_013400195.1 Aramus guarauna
AAAAAAAAAAAAGGAGTTTGGTGGAGCTTCAAGTGCCTCATGCAGAAAACCGGAATACTTCCCAAACAGAAATTCTATACACAAAAAATGGAAGTTTGATACATTTAGACTTTTTGAGAAGTTTATCCAATAGCTACCCGTGGCAAAGTACTAAAGAAGCATCTGCTGTTTCCAGCCTGGTATTTTGCTGAATTCATTTTGCTGCTTCTGGAGATCACTATCCTTTTCTAGAGACCTGCAGAAGGGAAGGCAGTCAATGGCAACACTTGATCAACTGTGCGGGTATGTAGAAAAACTTGTGTTTCTTGGGGGGTGTGGTCCTCTTGGTGGGAAGTAATGCTGGTATCCTTCAGCTGGTGGCAATTACACGGGCTTGGGCTCCCTTAATAAAACGTCCCATCACGTACTGAGGAAGAAAGAGTTTATCCAACATCAGAGTATGACTTTTTCTAACCAGATATTTTTCAGAATATGCTACCTTGTGTTTTCATTTTCTTTATTGACTTTCTTTTGGTTTATATTAAGGCATATTTGTGCTGTAGTGGAATAATTTCTCTGTAATAAACAGAACTTGGTATAGCCAAAAATTTTTGCTTCTTTTCTGCTTTCAGGTTGCCCACGGATATCTAAGAATTTTCTCCTTGTTCAAAATTATTGCAGCATAACTCGTAGGTGTTGCTATAGAAATAAGGTAACTATTTTCTTACAGAGTAAAATACCTCAAGGGAAACTGTTGTTCCCCTTGCAGATCACTCCTGACTCCATGGTATCAACACACATTGTCAACAATTAAATGATGTTGTTTAGATATTCTTCTATTTTAATACATTTCAGTGTCTGCCTATATTACTCTTCAGCTCTTAACTTTACATTTCATATTGGGAAAAAATAGCACCATTTTCTACCTGGCATTATTAAGAAGTCAGTGGCCATTCATAAATACTTCTAACACGTATTAGTTAGTTTACAAATTTGTAAGGTAATATTTGCATAAGAAACAGAAGTTGTGAAGTGATACGTGATAAGGATTTACTCCAGAGTGTTACCAGAATCTTTGGTAAGAAGAGCTAATTTGA
This sequence comes from Aramus guarauna, assembly GCA_013400195.1. NCBI lineage: Eukaryota > Metazoa > Chordata > Aves > Gruiformes > Aramidae > Aramus > Aramus guarauna. The sequence goes on from VXBL01006379.1 coordinate 2,318,206, forward strand.
ACAGTGTGCATTTTAATATAGTTCAGCGCAGGCTAATACTTCTAGGAAAGAAAAATGCAGATGGGTTATCTGATGGAGGACTGCATTATGAAAAGCAGCGATACAGAAAAGCAATTAAGAGCAGACGGAAAAGCAATCTCCTTGTGGATAAATGTGGGAAGCACGCCGTGTGTAGCAACGGGTTTCGCTGGTGGAGGAACAGTACGCCTTGGCCTGATACCCATACAAAAACTGACAAACTGGTTAAACAGAACTACATGGTTGATTTGGGATCTAGAAACCCTTCTTACAGAAGAGACTTAAAAAACTTAATCGCTTTAGCCCATCGATGAATCACGTAAGAGCTAACTCACCTGGAATTACTTAAGTGAGTAATTGTAATCATAGAAATCTGCAGTTTAGCAGACAAATCTTTTGAAAGAGGTAGGTTTTGAAAGCTGAGCTAAGACACATTTTTTTGATTAAAAAACCAAAACCAAACCAACCCCTTAGACTAACTAAGCCTTGAAAAAAAAAAAAAAGAGATACGTCTGTGAAGTACTCCTGTCACCTGAAATCTTTAAATCAAGAAGGTGGATTTTTTCCAGAGGAAGTGCTCTGGCTCCACCAGAAATTACGCCCAGGCATCGCTCCATCTAATTGTCACCTGTACTGTGCAAAAGGTCAGGCTGGAGCATCACGGTGCTTTCTTCTGGCCTGAAAACCTATGATGCTATGAAACATGAAAATGGAGCAAAAAAACCCCTTTGAAATGTTTTGTAAGAATTTTAGAATGTCTGCCACAATATTGAGATGGTATGTGGTTAAAGACTGCAATGAATGGATTTTTTAAAATAATTTAACAGACATTGTTAGCTACATTAAAGGAGTTTTTTTCCTATTTGAATTACTAAATGTTGATGAATAGTCACTAGAATTGAAGTATCTCTTTTACTTAAGGTTACCCAGCTCCTTTCCCTGATAAGATTCTGCTTCCTGTCTTTATATTATTTATTCACCTCAGGATACCTTTCTGGAAAGCATATTTCTATATTTCGTAGTGATCGTAAGCAACAGCAAAAGCAAAATGACTAAAGCTAATAAACCCAAACACTAATGCAGGATGTAGTTCCCAAATATTAGAATTTGGATATTTACCGGGAGATTTCCTTCTCTTTTACATTATAAATTCTCAGCGGCAGAACTTTTTTTCCTTATGTGTTGATAAAATAGGAACATGCTTTTGGATGTTTATAAGTGCTAATCACGAAATAACAGAGGTAATGAACATTGTAGGACATTTAGCTGGCAACATGTAATAATCCTGGTGTCAGATAAACTCTTTTTTCCAGCATGCATATGTAGCTCTTATTAATGAAACTCAAGCTGCACCTAATTACTAGTAACAGAAAATCCCTGGTGTTTACCTCCCACGCAGAGAGCCACACCTTGCCCTCCAGGAAATCCAGAGAGCTTCCCAAGAACTATCCCTAGCTCTGGCCTAGATTTTACAGTAGAAGCTTGTCAGAGCCAATCCTGTCTGGTGCACAGGGTTTGACTGAGCAAAGGCATGAAACTCATTATGAAATCTAAGTTAGAGCTTTTATTACAGTAGCTCTTTTGCTTCGTCTATGTGGTTCTGCAAGTTTGGGGCTTTACCCAACGCAGACTGATGCTGAAGACTATCTCTGTTCCCCACAGCAGGAGACAGTATCAAACCCACCCTTTCGGTAAAAGTTACTGTACAAGATGACAAGAATTAGCTAAGATAATATTTTCCTTTGTCTATATTTCCAATTTGATCGTATTTTCCTCCTGCTTGAGAAAATATTTTATTTCCTAAGTTTGTGTGACGTTATTTATGACAGGGAAGGTATGACATGGTTACCTTTGGCAGGAGAAGGTTAGGCTAAATGGTTCAAGCCCCATTCTTTTATTTCACCAGGAGAGTTTTCAATGCATGTGAAAAGAAATGACATCATTCAATCTGATGCCGGGATTGTTTCCATCAGCTGACAATGCGTCTGGTCACGGCTTCTGCAATTCAACTTGAACTGTAAATGTGCAGTACTAGTGCCAGCATGGGATTCAGAAGACCTATCCTGTCCTCAGTTTCCTTCTTCAGAAGCACTTCATGGTAACCTCTGATAACTCCCTTTCTGCCTATTCTTCTACAAAATTAGTATGAAAGCATTTTTTGCTTTATACGGATAAATAAGCATAATATATATTCTAGAAAGAAGAACAAGGGCTGAGCAAATCTCATAGGGAATCCTCTTCTGGGAAGCAGAGTCACTGAAGAGGAGTTGGAGACTAATAGCCCACAATCGCTGCTTCTCTGACATGGTGACTAGAATAGGGAAACTAACTCTTGATTGCTCAAGCAAGTAAATATTGAGAAAGAATGGAGAGGTTTATACTTCCTCTCTATCTGGTACTGATGCAAGGCAAATTGGAATGTTGTACGTGGGGCTTCTGTCCTAAATTCAAAAAGAGTGATGAAAAATTAGAGGGATTTCATAGAATAGACATGAGACATGATTAAAGGATTAGGATGCTCCCTTCTAATGTGGGGCTCAAGGAGTTCCACCTATTTAGCTTATCAAAGAGAAATTTAATGGGGGCCCTTTACATACCTTTCTGTGTAGTAAATATTCATTTAAAAATACATGGCTTAGCTCTAGCAGACAAAGATCCAAGACCTGCAATCTTAATTTATAGTTACCCATAATTAATCATTAAGAGGGTTACCAAAAATTATGGTAAGTTTTCTATTGATATTTCTAGCAAGATGTGATGTTTCCACCTTAAAATGATACAATCTAGTTCAGAAAGGAACTCGTACAGGGAAATCTGCTCTCCATTATACAGGAAGTCAGACTAGAAGATCACACAGGTCACTTCAGGCTTTCTAATCTGTTAATTAAATAGTTTATATAAGTTTAGTTTAATTGGTTCTATGATTGTTAATAAATAGTATTTTTAATGTTTCATGTTTGACTGCAGCCTCACCTAATCTCCATTATTTCTTACCGTATGTGGGTGGTGGGACTTTGTCATCGTACCAGCACCTCCACCTTCATCCCTGAGGGTTGCATCGTTATCTTGTTACACAACCTGCAGGGTTGATATTGTTGATACGATGCCAACTACAGAATCATTGAGAGATGGAGTGATGGTGTTGCTAGAGATCCCAACAAAACTGCTCTAGATCCTGCACACAAGTTGTTTATCAAAACCAAGTTCTGTTGTACTTTTTAAAACTTAACTAGACTATAGTGCTCAGATGATTGTAGTCTCTTTGCAGGTCTCTGTTGAGGATTTTTAGCATGTCATTTGAGGTGTTTTTGTTTTTTTTTTTACAACTAAATGTATCATTTTCCAGGCTTTTATCCAGGCTGAGGCTGGTATTTAAAATTTTGTTCTCGCTTGTTCATTCAGCTGTATTTTGCTTGGTAGTCCTGGGAACAGACTGCCACTCTGACAAGGACGCGCATTATCACATCCATTGGCCATGCTGGTGTTTCTCTGGGCACCCCTCCAGCTTTGCATGGAGAACAGCCTGTCCTTAACACCTTCTCATGAGGAAGCAGTCCATCCTTTTGAGGACACAATGATTTGCTTTCCTTTGGGCTCGAGATCTTTCATGCCATTATGCCTGTTGGCAGACATTAAATAAGGTAATTTAGTTGTTTCAGGCGAGATGTCAATCTGGTACCCTCACCTACTGGCTGCATTTCTAGGTATTATCCTGCCTTAGGAGGAGGCAGGCGCTCCGCAGCTCTGCAGTTCAAAACTCCCTGGAAAGTGTTGTCCCCTTCACGTTTGCATTCATAAATTGTTTCCATTTTTCTCCTTTCAAAGAGCAAGCTGCAGCAGATAACCCTCTTCGCTCTTTTTGTTGTCCCACGTTTTGGTGCCAGTTAATCTCCTGTTAGCTTCCTGAACCATCTGGCCTTTAAATACTTCTTACATTCCTAAGAATTTTTAACAGTCACTACCCAAAACTTCAATGCTACTGGATGTTCCAGTGTATTCTCAAACCAAGCTTCACCCACCGTGGTTTGGGAAAGACCTTACATATGTATAGTACTAGCAGAGGGCTGCGTGGCGAACACCAAACTCTGTGCTTAGGGTGAAAAGCATTTCAACAGATTTTAAGAAAAGCTTTGTTGCTAGGTAAAGGCTTAGCATGAAGCCAGGATAATTTTGTGACTAATATTATATTGAACTCAGAAAAATCACAGAATTTGCTATAGTATACTGAAAAGGAACCCGCGGAAGGAAGGCAATGAACGGTTTGAGTCTGTTAACAGTAAATACTCTTTATCCCTCCACCCATAGGCATACATCTTACTACGTGTCCTAGACAAAACCTGAGAGCCATAATACTTCAGGGAGCTAAACATGTAAGACTCCCATGACAGAATTAGGCTCTGGGACAGAGATGGCTAATGAGCAATAAACAATCCACTTAATAAAAAGGAGGACAACCCAGCGAAACCCCTACCCATTATCTGAGAAAGCTGCAGCTTTTGCACACCAAACGAGAGATGGTCCAGTCGTAAAGGATAGCCGTACACCGGCCAAAGCAAAGTTGCACAGACAAATGTAGTTCTGTGTTCCTCACCTCTGAATGCTTTGTGTTACAGTGTTAGAGCTCTTCAGTTGTAAGTTTACATACAGTACCTCCGCGCGTCCGTACCAAGACTTACTGGAATCCTTTTCAGTATTCAGCCATCTGGGACACCCCGCTATGGGAGTTTGGAGTAACAGGAATCCCAATGTCTGTTCTGGTAAAAAGGGCTTTCTTTGCAGTCCAGTTGTTTTTTAGTAAGCCTGAAGAAGAGAAAACCACAAATTGGAGTTATGGGGAAGTAAGCTGGGGCGTCTAACACCTGCAATGGAGGGAAATGGTTGCGCTGCGTAGCAATTTGTCAGTGTCTGGGGCATCTGCAGTGACACCCTCCTTCTGGGAGTATTCAAAACAGAAAATTCAAAGCAGTAGCAGATGCAAAAGTGTGTCAGCAATGAGAGAAATAGCGTGGGTTTTTCCTTTAAGAACAAAACCATGAGTTCTGATTGAGAATATTGGCAAAATGTGTCTATGTGTGAAATGTTTTAAAGGCTTATGCCTTTGAATGTATTAGGTTCAATTTCTAAGGCTGTTGAAAAGTTGCCAATTGCATCATTTTCAGTTTTAATTATGAGAGATTACTGTCAGAAAAGCTGACTTTCATTTTTGAAGCCAAATCCTGAGAAGATACTGGAAAACGAGGACTCACCCTCAGTATTTCTGATCATCCTTTCACAGTTGCTTCTGATGGAGTAATACTGGTAACATCATAGCTTTGCTAGAGAGCTTTTGAAAACTGGTCTCTCAAGCTTAGAAAATCTGTGTGAAGAAAGTAATAGTTATCATTCAAACTTGACGCCAGGCTCTAATTAGTACTTCAAACACAACAAGAACACAGCATCAACAGAATTCATTTTTTTTAAATCTCTTTGGTACACTGTAGTAGCCACACCTACATCCTCTCAGAAGAAACATTTCTCCTGAATACTTTGCACAAATACATATTCATTTGTGCAGCGCATTTGTAAATTTGTCCCGAGTTTAGCTCTTCTAGTCTTTTACTCAGTTGATCTTATTGTCATGCTTCATACAATGGTACATTTAAATTACACTGGACTTACTTAAATGCTGTTAGCCCTTGAAATTGCCCCTGCTTAGGGAAGATACCGTGCTTCTGCTGTACGCGGTAAGGGCCATGAAACTGCTCGGTTTCACTTTGCCTTTACCACCTTGGTTTAACTAATCTAATCCAACAGGTTGAGCTCAATAGCGTGGTGTTTAAGAGTGTCACTTGATCCCACAAAGCGCTGGGCTCCCATATCCAGGGAAGCCTGGCACCATGGACTAAAGATGAGTTTCTTATCTGCAGTAGTGTTTCACTTCTATCGCACTATCTGTCTAGCTGACAGTTGTTTTAGTTGGACTACCAAGCTAAGCCCGCAAACTCAAACAGCATTATTATATGATTTTCAAAGCAGCCAAACCGCACACTTTGTTCCTCATTTTCTAGACTGATTGTGTACGTGCTGATTGTTAAAACCGAGGGCACTGGAAACCAAAGGAATTTAGCATTAAAGAACTACCGCCTTTTATTGAAAAAAATATTGAATGCGTAAGTTCTCTGTTCCTGCAGAGTCCTGAGCAATGCTGTCTCTCTCTCAAAACAACAACAACAACCAACCAAAAACAACCAAAAAAAACAAACCCAAAACCTCAACTGTATATTTTGACATACGATATCGGTCTCACTTGCGAAAAGCACAGGTATTGAAATTTCCCTGTAGTTTTCCAGTAGAGACACAGGCTTCCTTAAGAAATATAATGTATGGAAAATATGTGTGAACGTGTATTTCGTAGTCATATTTGTGGCTTGCCTAAGTAGTACACAGACTTATTCACATATGGTAAACATATTTCTTTTAAAGGAGCTTTTCTGAAATTGTTTGTCAATTTTTCTTGCTGCGACCTGCAATGGACTGGTGGTGCAGATCCCCTATGAAACATAATTTGACATTAATGAGGAGGCATTAGTTAGGGTACGTACTCCATGGACCATTTTCCTGAAACACCGACCATTATTTGGAATCTGGTTTACTTGAAAGGGTCTATGTTGTCAGACTTGTTTTGGTGACCAGTAATGAAGGATGGAGGGGGACTTTTGCCTAAAGAGCTAAAAGAGGACTGTGAGGAGCTGTGTGTTTGTCAGGCAGATCAACTCACCCATCAAGAATGGAACAACCTCTCCAGGTTGCACATTACACACAGTATTATACAGTGACTTGATACTGTGTCTTAGCATGCAGTCCTGGGGATGGACCAAAGGAAAGAGGGGGAAATGCATTCTGCTGTTAGCAGAAGAAAGGTACCTCTGTTCTTTTAATTTCTACTTTGCTGTATGGTGCCAGTACCAAAACAAGACCTGCAGAGATGTTTGGGAATGAGTTCTCTCCTCTTGGCTTTCCCACGTTGGTTTTTCACAGCATTTAGCAGGCAGAATGCACCCGGGATGTGTTCTTAGTTCTCGAGGGAGATCTTGAATCTCCCTGGAGAAGAAAATATTCTTTCTAACCACACCGCTCATCTTCCTCAGTGCTAACAACTCAAGGTAGGACTGAGGAGATACAGTTTTCAGTCATCATTCTGCCAGAGACAGGCTTTGAAAGAGTATCGCCACTTACTGAGATGTAAACAAAAATACCTCTACAGATGAGGATATCACTTCTTCCTGATTTGGGCTGAAACTAAAGCCATGAACAGCAAGAGAGACAGTGTTCACCACGAGGAAGTTCCTCTCTGCCCAGCTCCTGCACGGTCCTGCCTCAGAGAGGTTCTTCTGTCGCAGGAGCTGCCCACACTGGTGGCCTCTCTGAGCCTGCCCTAACAGCCACCCTGGCAGCACCGGGGACAAGGCTGTGGTCAAGCCAAGGATGTGAAAGTCCTGCTGGGACATTTCCACCGTGTCGGGACTACACTGCCATCCTCTAAACACGGTTTGTGTCATAGACCACGAAAGGCTCAGATTTTATCCTTCAGGTTTTATGGGTGATTCCTGTGTCTTTGAAGTTCTGTTCCCACTGAAGATGAAGGCAAATTCCCACTGATATTAATGGGGTTAGGATGTGTCCTTGTCTCTATTTTTGCTGTTGTTTCCTTTGTTGCACTAGACCTATTCCTTTATTAAAGCTTTTGCCTGAGGGGGAGAAGAAAAGCCACATTACTAAATAAATTATGAAATATTTACATTAGTGAAGCCACCCCCTTATGCCTAGCTCCTCCTCTGATATTCAGATGACACTTTTTAATAGGGCTACAGCTTCTATACTGCCATTATTCCTCTGTGGGATCCAAGACCGGGAGGTGACAAACCAGCAGGCCACCATGAGCCAAGTGACAGTAAGTAATATCCAGGAATGCTGCTGATTTTGACTCAGTGCAATGAGAAACAACTGTATTAGACCCATGGTTATGTAGTGCTGGAGAGGATCAGAGATGAAACCAAAGGAAATATAAAACTGGGAAGGTTTCTGAACTAGGCTTGATTTTTACCTGAAAATAAAAGGTCATATGTTGTAGAGATATCTGTAATAATAATCCCAAGAGCAAAGTGTTAAAGGCATCAGTTTGCTTATCACTATTTATGTTCTGTTTATCTTCTTTTGTATTTGTATTTACTTTTTTGCCTGTAATTCTCTCAGTGAATGAATGAAGCTAGCTTTAGTGTCACGATCCAAACCAAAATGATCTGCGGTTACTCTTGTGAATGTTTTGCATCTTTTGTTTTCATTGTATTTTTTTTTAGCTTTAAACGTCAATAGCAGCTTCCTTCTTTAAAAAAATGGGTTAGCATGTTGGTCAAATATGCGTGCTTCAAACTGTTTAGCTTAGCTTATGAATTTCTCCCTCCTACTTTTACATATTTAATGCTTTTGCCTTTGCCTTGCCCCACCTCTTGTAGGTTTGGTAACAGACAGGTAGCGACTTTCTGTCTGGGTGTTGATTTGTGGGTGGGATTTTTTTTTTAATATTTGGCTAAGTCACTCAGTTTATGCCTGTTATTTTTACCTCTCTGTGCCATAGCCTGTGGAGGCTGTACCTGTAAAATGGGTGTTAAGTAACTTTCATAGCAAGTGAAACATCCTGTTAACTGGATTTCCGCCCAGTTAACTCCTAATGGTTCTCTGTCACCAAACTCCAGGTCTCTGACCTGCCTGGTGTCACCCATCCTAATGCTCCTTCTGCTCTTCCCTTTTTCTCTATTGCTCACCTTCAGTTGCCTTGTTCTCTCTTCTGACTTGTCTTCTCCATTTCTCTTGCAAGCTCCTTGCTCCCATTTCTGTGGTTCTTCACGTCTTTGGGCAGTAAAGAGGAGGGCAGGTTGGTGGGTGGCTGGAAACACGACTGTAGTAATGGTCCTTATCTCCCGTGCAGCATTTCTTCCATGCTCCTTCCTTGCAAAATGTCCCAGGCAAAACCATCAGTTCCCTCATTCTCACCTTGCGTGTCATCATAGAAGCATTTGGAGTAGTTAGAAAGCAAGAAAGGAAAAGATGCAGATTTCCTTTGCACAATGCCTAGGATTTACGAGGTCAGTGTGGGAACTGGAGCAGCTTTCAGACCGGGGAAGGAAACAGTTTCTGAAATGTGTACTGAGCTGGGCGTTTTTAATCCTCACCACCAAGTGGGGGACAGTGGTGCTGAGCGTACTCATACCAGTGCAAAAATACGTTTTTAAAACTGCGTTATAGTGAGTGAAGTACAGACTTTTGGCTGGCAGAATCTTAGCCCAAAAAGGAAAGCTGAAAAAAAGACAGACACAAAAAAGCCTTGGACCTAAATGCTCTCACACTTTAGCGAGTCAGAAGTGAGGAACAAAAAGAAAACACTTGATGATGGGGCTTTTAGCGAGCTTTTGGCAGGTTTTGGAACATCACGGGGAAACTGTGTACTGCTGTAATGTGACACGCTTATTTGCAGGCATTAATACATGTGAAGACAGATTTTGGGGTTACTGTATTATGATGCACAACTGTGTGGCTAACTTGCATGCAAAACTGCTATGATTAATAAATCAGGTAATGCTAGTAGAAGTGTACTGCGCTGACCCAGTGTAGCAATGGCCAGCACTCTAGCAGGCAACATTAAATACTCTGTTCTGCTCCGGTAAAGCCTGGAATATTGGAATTATCAGACTGCAGTTCCCAAGCTGCAGAGGGATCAAAGGAGTGGAAGAATGCTCCTGACTTTTATCGCTCTTACAGGAGAATCAGAATAGCCACCAGATGCCTTGTCTAGAAATGTCCAACTCACTCAACTGAAAAAAATAAAATCAAGAGGATTTGCTAAAATCACTTGGGTAAAAGTGTAACACGGGTGTTTGTTTATAAAAAGCAAGATATATTTTTTCAAGTCTTGTTGCTTTGTATTTAACAGTTTGAGTAAAATGAACATATCAAATATTCATAGAATAGCATACTCTTAATACTGGGATAAATCAGTTAAAGCCCATAAAGATAAGCATATATGGACCTGCAGTAAAAATTGTATTATGAACTGACTCCTGCCTGAGGCCAAGAGCTGAAAGTGCTACAACTGATTTCTGAGTTTGTATGCAGCTTCTTTTACAGCATTCATGCCAAGTTCATAAGGATTATGAGAAAATTCAGCAGATTAGGCCTTTAATCTGGTACCGCCGACCTCAATAGATGTGGCTAAGCTACGCAGGGTACCAGGGTATCTAGAAAACACAGATATTGATTTCAGGTCAGGCTCTCTGACTTGTACTACGAGGAATTTATTCCCTGCTAGGAGGGGGTTTTTTTCCCATGCTTTGCCTAACATAAATTTCTCTTCATCTTCATTCTCATTTTTAAATTCGTGTGTTTTTAAGAAATCTCTTGTGAAATAAAAGAGGTGCATCATATTCTTGCATCACCCTCTGAGCACGGTTAGGCTTTGGCTTACACCAAGCTTTCAGAAGACACTGCCAGCACTACTTTGTCTCCCGAACATTTTACCCAGGGCACAGGCAGCTTACACGTTCTGAAGCAATTACTATACTAAGCACCCAGTCATGTATCTTTCCCAGAAACTGAAAATAAAGGTATAAAAGAGATCCACACAATAATTTATGGGCGTTAACATATGGGTGGAAGTTTCTCTGGGGATAATTATGTGACTATGCTAATAACGCCAACGATGCTTTGATACATTAAAACAAATTCTCACAATGATGTTCTTGAGAATTTCATTACTGTCAGGAGCAAGGAGCGTATGTACTTCGGCGGGAGAGAGGGCTGAGAGAGGCCCACATGCCTTTGCAAAAATAACCCTTCTCCCTTCTCGCCGCTCGCAAGCTGAGGAAGCCCTGCTTGGCACAGGCGCTTACATTAGATGCGTTTGCTGGAAACTTTCCATTTTGAGAGCAGAAAACTACACAAAGTGGCTGAGAGGGGAGCAACGCGTGTGGTTTGCAAGGGTAGCTGGAACAACGGGCATTACTGGCAGCAAAACGATCGAAACCTCCTGGACTTTGCAGGAGTTATGTACTGCTAAAAAGTGCAGTCTAGCACGCTTTGAAGCAGAGTTTGCTGTGGTTCGAAACACACCTGCGAACCTCCGTGGCAAGTCCAAGAGCCAGGCTAAGTTAGCGTGCCTTGGAGAAGGGAAGGTTCCCAACTCAGAGAAATTTCTCCCAAAGCTTCCCTTGACTTGCTGGCAGAGCTGGCGTGGGGCCCCAGGTGTCCTGGAGCAATTCTCCGGTACATTGCTGATCACTCCCACCTCGGGAGCTCAGTGTATTGTCAGTCGTGGAGGGGACACCAGGAGCAATCACACCGTAACGGCTGCCCTCGCAAGTGGGCTCGGGCTGCGACGCCTGTGCCCGTTTTCCAGTATTGTCATTGCCCAGCCGGAATTAAACTTCACACGGCGCAAGCTTTTATGCCTTCAAACTTCTATTTATTCATTTATTTAGCTTTTCTTCTAGTGAGGCTGATGTCTAACGCTTTGACCTCTTGCGTTAAGTCGGTGTAAAACCGCGCTCTTCCAGCCCAGCAAACCACTACCCTAACGACCCGCAATTACCGGTGTTGGAGAAGCATCCTCAGGGATGCAGGGCTTTATAGAAAAATCAGCAGGGGATTTTTTTGCAGCAGTGACAGAGGGGGAGAGTTCTGCCCTTGCTCTGGGCTGGCGGTGGCTGGGTGAGGGCAGGAGACGTGCTGGTGGGTGGGCGAGCGGCAGGCTGTATCTCAAGAGGCTGTATTTGCATTTCCTGCCCCTCGCGAGCTTGTCAGGCGTGCTGGGACCGAGTCTCGGCTTGTGGAAATGATTACGAGGCAATTTACACCAAACAATGATCCCTACTGTTGTGTTTGTGACAAACTTGGCTGCGGCACAGTAATGTTTAGTGGATTAATAATGTCTGCTTTTGGCCTCTCCTACTCCCTCAGCAAACAATTTTCATATGTAATAAATGTTCTCATTTGGTCTAACTAGAACAGAGCCCAAGGGTCAGAATAGCCATACCTGCACGCTGAGGAGAAGAGACTCTGGGTTTCCAGAGGACAGACCGGCTTTCTCCCCTCTCCACGCCAGGGTCCGAGACTTCTGCCCTCTTGCAGGAGCAGCTTTGCTGGGCAGGTCCCCCAGAACTGGCGGAGGGGGCAGCGCCGACGTCCCTTCGGCAGGAGAAGGTCCGTCCGGGCGAGAGGGTGGCAGCGGGCAGCAGAGGCAGCACGGAGTCACCCGGACAGGCAGATAGTTGTCGAGCCTTTGGCATTTCAAAAAAGAACAGCACATTTTAAAATTGAAAACTCTATGACTATATATATGATATGCAAAAGTAAGTATTTCACAGCAAGGATTAATCGCAGTGCACGCAGTGAGGGCACACGAGGTTGAGTAAGTGGCGTATGGTCTTGCCCTTGCACAGGAAGCCTGAGAGTTACAAACCCTTTAAAAATCTGTATGGCTTTTCTGGTTGATTAGCAGTCTCTTTCGGGAAACAGAGAGTCTGCCCATGTTTCATAATGTGTGTGGTAGAATTACCAGGATATGCAAATATGGAAGTTACACAATGAAAGCAAAACTGAATTAAAACTGTTTACAGTGAAAAAATCAGAGAGCCAGAACTGCAGCCTTTCTATTGCCACAGCACTGACATGAGTGTGCACAACCTGGCTATTTGGGTGCTTGTGACGTCGCACGGTACAGCTGCTTCTCCTCCCACCGCTCTTTGTGCCTCCTCAGTAACAGCTAAAATGGAGGCTAACAACCTTGGGTATAATGGAAGAGGAATGTTGTAAGCGGTCTCGTGAAGCTTTATGACAACTACCGATTGATCAAAGAATGAAGAATAACAATCAGCACTTCAAGTCAAGTGATGGACAGTTGCTTTCTAGCCTGGGGAGCCGGGCCGTGGCCACGCTGTAGGGACAGCCGGTGCATGGAGACTCTTTGCTATTGAGCTCCGTGGCCCAAACGCTGCGGCTGAGCATCTGCCCCGAGAAACACAGGTTGTGTCACAGGCCAGGTGCCCTCCGACGCACCGCGGTGAACCTCGCCAGCAGTGTCTCCACCGAAGGGTTTCTCCCCGTTCCTGTACATTGAGGTCACACATATGCAGAGCTGTAGGCCAGATGTAAGAGTTCAGGCAGGTTAGATTGGGTCGGTGTCTGCCATGGAAAGGTGGACGAAAGGCATGAATTTTATCTTGGCTTATCTGAGTGATGCCCTACCGTCAGTGTCCTGTGTCACCGGCAATTTTCACTGCCACAAATAGGTGTTGCTTGACCACAGCTAGTAAAACAACAAAGATGTGTAAACCAATTTGACAAGCATCAGAGAAAAAAACATTATTGAGCAAATTATTTATCAAATGTTATTTGGTCGTATGCAGGGGGGGAAAAAAACCCGTCCTGTTTTGTGCAGTATATCTAAACTATCCACATTTTTTTCACTGTCTGCCTCCAGTCCAGGTCAACTAAATGTGAAAATCTATTCCTGGACAATTCTCCCCATTAAGCAGGCCAGATACATTATTTTTATTTCTTCAAGAAGCATGCACTAAAGTTTTCTGAAATTAGTTTGTTTGGTACCTTGTACGTTTTGTCATTTGGTTGATTTTTCAGGCTGAAAAGGAAGGAAAACTTCAACAATTTTGTGTAGTTGCGAGGCATTTCTTTGCATCCACTTCCTTTTAAGACACTGGTGTGGAGAATTAGTGGTATGGACTATGAGCGCAGCAAACCAGAAATACTAGCGGGACAGCCAACTCTTCAGACTGGAGTTTATATTAGCAATTCAGGAAAAAAAATACAAGTGAGATATAACCCCATAAAAATATTTAGGAACGTATTGAATATAGATATACTTTTGAAATCTGAACCCAAGAGTGTATCAGGATTTTACAAATTATCTTTATCTTTATAGCTAGTCCTTGCAAACTTCAGGTCCTAAGCCTGAGACTGGAGGTATTGAAAATTAACAGCCCCATTTGTGGTAGTCTGAAAATGTAGGTGAAATAACATCTCCCTTCAAATATTTTCTTCTCTTTTCTTTTTAATTTTTTTTCCTCCTAATTGTCTCCATTTTTCCTTTGGTGGCTATAAAGCACTGTAACCAACCACAGATAACTGTAAAGATGGAAGAGGGAGACTGTAAACAGACCATTTTTGCTCTTAATTTATTTTGCTTATTCATATTTTAGACATGTTTATTTGTTTATAAGATTGCCGTACATGAATAAAAGCACTAGAAATACTCCCAAGCTATTGGTTACAAATGATTTAAAGCTCATTGCTTCTCTAAATATTAATCAGGTAAAAATGAAGCCTTCCTGTCCACAGACCTGCTCCTCTCCCTGTCTGTATCCAATTACATCAGCTCTTTAATCAGAGATTCGCCCCAAACTGAGCAGAAACGCTGGGACCGATCTCAACAGTGCCTGCAACACGGGGTGATTTTGAAGCATTTTGGGGCCCTTTTCTCTTGCTAGCTGCCCAGCCCCTCGCTCTGTTGCTCCTCCATCCCATGCCCAGCATCGCTCACAAGTTCCCCCGGGGACGCCCGTGCACGGTCGCTCCCCGCGATGCGCGTCGGTGCAGCCTCGTGCAGCAGCGTCTGGGTCGGGAGCCGAGCAGAGCCCGCTGCTCCGGCACCCGGAGAGAAACAGCCGCACTCCGCCTGCAAACCGCCTGCTCTTACAGCTAAGGAGGTGAAGGTGCCACACTTCTGGCACCTCACAGGGCCAGTTTTCAGAGTGAAATATTTAAGGGAGACGTTTCCTGCGCTTTCTGTGTAAGGAGGGGCTGTTTGGGAGGAACCGTGCCTTAGATCCTTGTGGCAGCATCAGTGCAACTGTTGTAGTGGGTTATCAAGCGCCTGAAGGCGCTGTAGATGTGTTCGTTCTGCGTGCAGATGAACCCACCGCTTCTCCAAGCTTGCTCAGCAGCGCGGTTTAAGTCTCCGATGCAGGTCCACTGGTCTTTGTATTCCCTTGAAACAGCCCATTTGGAATGATCGTTAATGGAATAAAAGGTGGAATTAAACGGTGTCCCTATTACGTTTATGTTGTAGACGTGGTAGTCAAGAGAGCAATTTGAGGGAAGTTTTTGGCCGGAATGCTGCCAGGACTCAGCCAACAAATCGGTCTTCAGTTCCTGAGCCATCCAGGCCACGTAGATATCTGGGAAATAACACAGGGTGTGGGAAATTAGTCTGTAATGTTCCTTCATTTAAGAAGGGACTGAAAGCATCACCTCAACTGGGCTCGTTTCATTCCAATGCATAAAGTAAGCCAGAGGGGGTTCCCCCCACCCCCCTTCTTATTTTGACTTTTGTTTTAGAAGTTCATTTCCACTTTTCCTCCTTCTCCTGGAAAACCTGTTATAAACAATGAGCAGGAAAAAAAGGAAAGAAAAAAAAAATGCAAGCCTTCTTCATAATAATAATAAAAAAAAAAAGCAGATAAGTCAAACCCCATTTTTGTTCTTTTTTGTTGCTGTTGAATAACAGGAAATAAATGATCTGAAAATCAGTGCACTGAACACCTTAAGGCATTGGAAGGACCAGAGCTTTTCGCTTTGTGGGGCTGAGATAATATGATGGGATGGCATTCCTTGCCCTCTGTTACATTTATTTGTGCAGTTGAACTTCTTTTTTCCCCTCCAAGAAAATACTAATTGTCAAGGAATATATTAATTGCTTGTTTCTTGCTTGAGAGTGTGCGATAGGTAGAGCAGCAGGTTCTCTTACCATCTATGAACAAGTGTGACTTTGCGAAGTGGAGAAAGGCTTCCCCGCGAGCGGACTGGAGCTTGGAGAGGTGGCGCAAGGGGGCCAAGGGCAGCCTGGAGCCCGCACAGAGCTTCTGCAGATTGGGGAGGTCAGCTTGGAAGATGGTAGGGATGGAGCAGCTGTAGATTCCCGGATTATAACTCAGCATCTGTTGGTCTGAGAAAAACCCAAAGAAATGGACACACGCAGAATTAGAATGGGTTAAAGCGAAGCAATCAAGAGAGTAAAGCTTTGCCTTGGAAAGGAAACCTAAATCCTTCTTAATCTTCACAGCCTATCTCCTGGAGGAGTTCAGTGTCAAAGTATCTTATTTTAGCAACCAAAACCACGTTTAATTGCTTTGTATTCCGACTGGCCCTGCAGCACATAAACTGGCTGGGAGAGTACGCTCAGGTTTATCTACTTACACCTCATTATTCCTCGCAGAACTGTTAACCGGTGGTCTCGGTCCACCGCCACTTCCACCCACGCTCATCTTCAGGCCTCTAAGCAGTCACAGAGTGCTCAGACGGCGTGTGTAAGCCCAAGCCTGTCCGTATTTACAGGAGTAGTTTCCAGGCAGTTACAGTTGCCAAGGCAAATGCAAACAGAAGAGCTGCCTGAGGGTCTACTTTGGTTTTAGGGAGAACAGAGCTTGACTTTCAGCGTCTGGATTGAATTTGCAGAAGAAATTTACTTTTCTGTACAGCGCGCAGCTTAACTGTAGAAGTCCTTGCCATGGATATCGTAAAGAGCCAGGGAACAAATGGGCTCATTAGATGAGTTCATGGAAGACCAGTTCATCAGGAACTTTCCAGTCTTTCCGGCTCAGGAAATCCCTGAACCACAGGTTACCAGAAGCTGGGAGGATGGAGCAGGAAAAGCATTAGTGTATGCGCCTCATTTTCTTGTCCTCTTTCCCTAAACACACGCATCGATGCGCTTCCACAAACAGGAACCTGGTCAGATAGCTCTGGGGTGTGCCCAGCCTGGCCACTTGCACAGCGTACGTGTTTCATTAATATCATTTGGGGTTTGCAATTGAGAAAAGAGTGAAAAACAGCGTGAAAAGCATTAAGGAGCGTGCCAGTATGACTTCTTGCAATGCCTTTTGATCACTGTCAGATTGTTCTGAATCTTATGGGTATAGATATGGGGGGGGGGGGTGTGTTATTATTTTTAGTATTGGTATTTTATGTGGCAAAAAGTACCTGGGGAAATTCTGGGTGATATTTATTCCATAATTCCTATTTCTGAGGAGTCAAGGCTACGACTCCAGGTCAAGCAGTGGTTGCCTTACATTTTTAGAACTACAGAGCATTGCAGCTGAATGAGCTATTACTGTTAAAAAATGATTAATCATCCCCATTTACATTTCCAAAGCATTTTGTAGGCATGGACTGAGTTTACCCTCGATACAGACTCATGACTATTCTTATCCCAATAGTCCCCATGGAGATGGACACAGAGTAGAAAAGTGAATTTCCCACATTCACACAGGAAATCATTGGATAAACACAACTGAAGCCAACAACGCTGTTTCCAGGCCCCGCTTGGTTTCCCAACCTGACAATAAGGGACAAGATCAAGCAATTTTTGAGGCGAAGTCTCAAGGAAAGCAGTTGGAGAGGTGCGGTGGGGCAAAGGCTTTCTTAGAGAGAAGCTTTTCATACCTATTTCTGTAAACTGGTCATATTTGAAGGTTATACAGATGGCCGTCTGTCCGTAGGACTCCCCGGTAGCTGGATACCCATAACCATCCTCAGGGATGGGAGGGAACAGGGGCACGCTGTGAATCACCCAGAAGCCTTGTGATTTGTTCAAGAGCAGAAATCCTGTCAAAAAAAATAGTTACTGCAAATGAATTAAGGAGGAAAAAAGCCCTGAGACGATAGAGCTGTGTCCTGCTTTGGATTTGCTTCGGATTAACACTTCAATGTGTTAATGTCTACAGCAAACTGGCTTTAGAGTAGATTAATGGATTATAGGAGACACTAATATTGCATTAAAATTGCATTAAAATTGCATTAATTCTCTCCTGCATGGCCTGACTCAAACTGTCACCATGTTTCTTTTGAAAAAAAAAAAAATCTTTTCAAAACTTTTCTCTTTCTGTGCTCAAACTTTGTCTTCAAGAAGTCTGATGACTTAGTGGCTGCGACCCTCTCTTCACTGCTCATTTTCCTTCCCTTCGTATATTCACTGAGTAAGGGGGAACAGACTCCATCAACACTGAGTCTTCTTCCCCAGACCAAATTCTGCTCCCCGGGAGGCAGCGGAGACAGGCCGTGCCTCCCCCGGCAGCTCGGGGAGGAGCACGGCTCCCACGCCGTCCCCATTGCTGCAGCCTGGAAACAGCCCCGAAAATATCGGCGTCGGGCTGGGCAAACCTCACCTGCTTCCTCAGGGGAGCGTTTGTACCTCCGCTGAAGTTTACGTTTATTTAAAGTCTTGCTTTACTTTCACCACAGACTTTAGCACTTCCACGATCTTGGCAGCAGTTTCTTGCCCCAGAGAGAGCGTTTGGCGGGGTCTATGTTTAGGGTGCCTCTCCCTTCACAGCTGCTACTGCTGGTGCCAGCAGGCTCAGGACGACGTGGTCTGTACTCGCTGAAAGGAGCTGCGTGAGTTTCAACTCTTGAAAACAAAGGGGCCACGAGCCCGAAGAGTTCTTCAACGCAGCACAGACATAGCAAGACCAAAACAGAAGCTGCAGCATGTATAACTATACAACAAACCACGCATCATGCAAATCGTTCTCCAGTTTTGCTTCAGGCAGGAATTTTAGATATGCAGATAGACAGACAGACAGGTAGATGCTATCCACAACTTCAGAAAGGAGAAAATAGTAGCTCTCCCTGTACCTTTGGTATGTCCTCTTTTCCACCCGTCAGCGTCTGATTCAGGGACCTCATCGTTGTATATTGCAAATGCAATGCTGTTCTTCTGCAGGAAAACACACATTGCTGAAACATGACATTCGGTAAAAGGAAGGCATTTAAGGGAACGTCTTCTGCTGAGAACAGGAGAAAGAATTCAGAACTTCTCTGTGTGAGCATCACGAGCCTAATCCTTCTCCCAATTCAGCTGATGCTGTCTCTGCAGAAGTTACAGTACAATAAACATGAAGACTCAGCATTAGGGTCCCGGTTAATATAAAGTGGAAGTTCTCTCAATCATTGCAGTAGCCCTTCCTCAAGAGGTCCAATATGCTCACTGAGACAATTTACAAGGGCTTCTTGGGCACTCGCTTGCAAAAAAGTTCCCCCCTCCTTTTTTTGTGCCTCCCCCTGATTTAGCAACCGGATGCAGTGAAAATGTTTGCTGAGGAAGAATAGACATGAGAAGTGTTCTAATGAAGGACAAGCAAATGTCTTTTTGCAAAATACTTGCATATGGCCGCACCTTATTCCCCCTGAATAGAGAACTTCAAAGGAGTTGGGACACACTTGAGTTTGTAAACAATTACAGCGAGACCTGGAATAGGACAGTTGACCAGATTGCCAATATTCGACTGACTTCTGGGAAGCTCTTCTACATATAAATTAATGACACCCTACCACTAACCCCCAGCAGAAATGCAAGGTCACACCCAGACTCCCAAGAATAGTGTGTAAGATGGTAAAAAACCAACTGTAGGCAGATCTTGTGGTATTTTATAATCGCTTCACGCAAATATAAATGAGGTGTCTGACTGTGGAGGGGGAAGAAAGGCCTAACAAGCAGCATATCACCACTGAAGCGGTCACGGTGATTTCAGGGAGGACAGCAAAACCCAGATTTGATTTGCGACAGAGCGTGAAACACATGCGCATGGGAGGGCTCAGGACGAGCATCTGTGGTAGTCACCACTGGCCCTGGTCCGAGTTCACAACCAGTTCACGGCTTCAGATGTTGCTCCACATGAATTGCAGAGACGAAGCCAAAGGGACTATGTACCAACGCTCATTTTTCTGATGGGCAATACTGTAAGAGTGCGAAAGGCTCGACTAGAAATTAGAAGTTTGAGGATAATTTCTGATTGTGGCCAAAACCACAAATAATCTGCCCAGCTGTCAAGACGCTCCCTTTGACGTGTTTTAGTAGATCTAGTCAGTCAGGTCCGCCATACTTCTAAATGCTTATTTTGGCTGGTTTCATTTCATTTGCATGTAATATCAAGTAAGCGTAGTAACAAAATGATAATTAAATGTCACTTGCCTTGGATTCGTACATCTCGTACAGCTGCTCCAGCGTTTGTCCCAGAGCACCCTGTGTCATGTTGATGAGGTATTTACCGAGCTGCCACTGTGGAGCCAGGGCATCCATGTACATGTATTCCAGCCCCAGCACGGGAATCTCTCCTTTGGCGTGTTTCGGCAACTTGTAAAGAGCAAACCTGCAACAGTGGAGAGCATTTGGTTTTTTGCAGCCATCCTGTTTGAATGTGTAAAGCAGTATCTCCTTCCCACCTGAGGATTAAAGAGAAGGGTGACTCCGGGGATGCCCACGCTGGAGGGGACCAGTGCCGCCAGCGTGCGCTGCGGACATCTCTCAGCCGCGAGGAGGTGACCAGGCACAGGGACCAGCAGCAGTTTGGCAGCACAGTACCAGCTGCAGGCAAGTTTCTTCTGCTTCTTAGCAAGCAAGGGAGGCCGATTCAGCACCAAACTCGTTGCTGTGGCTGCTGTTGGTACCCTGAGAGAATCTGAAGTAGTCCTCTTTAGCCACCAAATCCCTATTGCTCCCGGGTCTGGTAGAGAACCCTAGGTCCCAAACTCAGTCTGACATTCTCATGGTCAACCTAGATATCTCTTACCAATACATTTTTGTATATAAGTTTATATGAAATAGATAAAAATATGTATTAAAATTATAAAAATGCGTAATGTTATATTTATACATATTAACACCACAAAATAAGTATAAAGCCGCGTGATGATGTTCCAATTGTACCCTTCATAACAGACTTGCACTCCGCTGAACTGTTGCTGACCGGATGTTCGCAAACCATTAGCCAGAAACACAAATCTTTTCAAAATCGTAGACTCCTCAATATTGTCAGTAATTGGCTCAATTCATATTAATGTCCCTGATGAAGTCAACAGGTTTTCCCAGTGCACAAGCCCATGGGATTAATTGCACTACAATTAATTGAGCCAGGTTCTTTGAGTGCTGTACTTGAGTAGTTTGTTATTTATGTCAATAGCAAGGAGCAAGTGGCATTATTTTCAATCCTATACTATTTAACAAAAACGCAGCCTGACTGTGCCTACCCCTTCAAGTATATCAGGAGGAGTACGCCTTGTCCCCTTGATTTACGGTCTCAAGTCGGTCAGAAAAGGCATCTCTGAAAGCAGGTCAGAAGTGGCAGGAAAGCATTTTGCTAGAGGAACACTTAAATCCACGGGAAACGTACGTGTACAGACGGAAGGGAAACACACACCACTGGTGACCCTGGTAATCCACCTGCATTGTCATGGAGTGAGTGATGTTCCTTAAATATCTCAGGAAAAATTGTTGCTGCCGACAGATCACAGAGAGGAGAAGGAAGCGCTTTATATAGCAAGGCTGGGGAGAGCTCTCCACGCAGGAGGCGGCACGTCTTCACTTGATCACACCTTTACTTGAAGGTTTGGGAAGGAGTAACAGTAGTTGCAGTAGTACGAGCTGATCCAGGAATTAGTATACGAGGCCTTTCCAAACTGCTTTGAAACGTATTGGAAGATTTATGCTCTTGGCATGTTCACAGCCCTGCATCTGACAAACACGTGGTAGCAGGTACGCGTACGGAAATGCTCGTAGTTGAGCGATCAGTAAATTGCTTGCCAGTTCCCCGTGGATGTGTGTTTTGGCCCTTTCAGAAAGGCAGCTGAGTGTATTAGCAATTAAAGTTGTATAAAATGTATGCTCCTTGTGCACGGGAAGTTTCTCAAGAGCTTAGGCATTTGTGGGAGCAAAGTGAAAGTTATTTTCCTGAGAACCAAGGAAAAGCAAATCCACTTATACCCGATTAGCATTGTCACATTGCTTACTTGTGACTGAACACGAACTTGCTACAAAGAATCACATCTTCACTTCTCAATCACATCTTTACTTCACCCCCTCGCCCCCCAAAAAACCCCACAAACCCCAACCCAAACAATGTAATTCCATGGCTTCAGTCCTTGACTCAACACTTCTCAGAAAGCCAAGTTTTGGCTTTCTTTCGCATTAAAACCTTCCCGGAGAATACTGTGATTTTGGGTGAATGAAGGAAAGCCTTTCTGCCCTCCTTCCAGAGCCGGTCCCACGGCCATTTGCTCCGGCAGCCCCTGTGCAAGGTGCAGTGAGGATGGCAGGACGAGCTCCCGATGGAATGAAAACACGGGGCAGACCTGCCAGCCCCAGCACTGCCTGGGGGTAGGACCTGCGGGCATGGCTGGGCAGCACCGGTGGGATCAGGTCAGGTAAGGGAAGCCATTCCTCTGGTTTAGCAGCAAATGACAGGGTGCGTGAATACTAATAATGAGCAATTATGGGATATTGCACCATGAAACCACTGAGTAGTAGGAACTCACATAAAGCTCTTGCTAACTGAATATAAAACCTGCAGTGCTGTGTTTGTTTGAAGGGCCATCAACATCTTTTGGTTAAGAGGAAGCTTTTTTCAGCAGTTTCAGTTCTGTTTTCCCATCCGCTTCACAGCAACCAAATCCAGAATCAGGCAAAAGTTGACTATTTCTTGTCAATAAACTGGCATGACCCCTGCAGATAGGCAAGTTTCTCGTTCATTTGGTCATGGCAGATTAGAAAGGAAATTCCCCATGTCCTCCTTGCTAAACTTGGCAGGAGAGAACATGTTGTTACGTGTGCAGACACCCCCTCCCTGCTCCCATCTGGAATGGATCCCAGGTGCTGGTGGTCACACGTGTGAACTACTCCTAGGCACAGCTTTCACAGAATTGCTCAGAGAATTTGGATACAAAAAATGTGTTCATTTAAGAAATGAATGGTAAATGTTTTTCTTTGGTGTTTGTTTGTTTGGGTTTTGGCCTGCTCGGTGGGGTTTGTTTTTTTTTAGCTTTAGCGCACACACAGACTCATTCTGCAAGGAATAATTGCAGTTTGTGGAGAAATTTCTTGTACCTCTAAGTTGTTGGGTAGCTGCATCAACAAAGAGTCTGACTCCTGAAAAAAATCACATTATCCAGAAGAACCTTGGCAAGGGTGACAAGTCACAGGGCTGGACCGGACCCTCATATGATTGACGCTACACCAATACAGAGCAAAGCCGGCTTTATGCCCCTGCTTGGTAGCCCGCTTGCGGTGTGAGGAGCTCCTGCCTTCCCTGCAGCTAGCTCTGCGTGCAAGGGAACGGACGTGCAAGAACAACACCAACTTCTCTGTCACTAGTATCCAAACTGATCATCGCCCCATGAGAAAGACACTTTTCTTTTTAAATCGGTTGCTATTTATCCCTGAGAGGCGTCCGTGCTCTTTTTCGAGAGCGCTCGTTTCACCTTTCAAACCTGGGCTGGCTGTTATTACGGCATTATACTCCGCGTCTTTCCTCTTCAAAGCGCATTAATCCAACTAACCACTGGATACCCAAAGCCGGGCAGCGGGACGGCACCGGCTGTAATGCCGGCAGCTGCGGCGGCGGGAGCGCCCCGTGCCCCGCGGCCCCGGGCGCAGACGGCGCTTTCCCACGCTGCCGCCCCCGGCCCAGCTCTCCGCATCCCTGCGGCGGCGGCTCCGAGGGGACGAGTCCCACCGCGGTGCGACCGGGGACGAGCGACGAGGCTCCGGGCGAGGTGGGGAGGTTCTGCCCGCTCGGCCCGGCCGGCCGAGCCCCGAGCCCGGAGCCCCGAGCCCTGGCAAGCTGACCCCCGGCGCTGCCGCCGGCGAGCGCAGCCTGGGCACCCGAACACGGGTTGCGCTGCCTTTGATGATGAGACACGAACGCTCTGCGAAACCGTGATTGTTTTGCAGTTAGTCATCACGCAGTCGGGCGGCTGGTTCAGTGACATGAAATCACGTTTCAGTAACTTCTCCTCGGTTTTCCAAAAGCAAAATTCAGCTACTACTCCCAGGCAAACAGGATTAGACCAGTGGCTGCTATGCACTGCTTCTCAGGGACCCACCTACTTCGCGCGGTGTAATCGCAAGCGGTATTTACCCACCCAGCGTTTCTCCCCTGCGCGGTATTTACTTACCAGTCCACTGCCTCCCCATCTTCGTTCCGGCAGGAAATCTCAGCTGCCCACAGCGGCGCGGAGGAGAGGAGCAGTAGCAAAGCCGGCTGGCACCATGCAGATCCCGCAGGCATTTTGGTTCCTCGGCTGCACAAGGCGAGCACCGAGTGGGCTCTGAAAGGAGAAGTTGTGTTGCGTTAGCTGTCAGCTGCGGCTGTGCCGGGCAGTAAGCACACCCCAGCCCGGGAAGTTGGGGCCAAGGCTCCGGCAGCTGCTGGAAACCGCTCACGATTTCTTTGGGCAACCAAAGGGCAAAATGACTGTCGTAAAGTTATGTTTCTGAGAAAACTTATATTTGCATTTTAGGAGGTGGTATTTTGAATATTCAAAATATTCAAGGTATTCTGCTTTAAAAAAAAAAAAAAGCTGCAGATACCGAAACCCTTTTTGTTTTCTTTTTAGCGCTGCATGACTGAAGTATGAATTTTTTTAGAAGTATCTGAATAAAACTCTGTGTCCAGACAAGCCAAACAAAATCATTTCCATCTCACTAGTTCTCCATCCAGCCCTTGTAGCGAGCACAGCCTTTGCAGCAGTCCTGGTGGGCGCTGAGCCCTGCCCGGCTCTGGCAGAGGGGGCTTCATTTGGCTGCGGGGACTGAGCCCACAGGGACCGACGGCCAGATCTGATCTCTGAGCCACAGTAATTTATTTTTTTACATTACCTTTTAAATGCATTAGCATTTCTTTTAGGAACAAACATGTCTGAATTGAGCAATTTTAAATCTGATCATGTTTTCAGCAACTCACGCATAAAAAGCTTCCATTTACATTGTGGTGTGGAAAACAGTCTTTCTCCCTCCCTGTTATGCTCGCATTAGAAGGTGCGGACTTACATGAAAAGATGTTGACACCAAATATGGGATATTTCAGCCTCAGGGAAAGCCTAGTGCAATAAGCTCTGGATATTTTAGCCTAACAGAAATCCTCACAGTATTTTGCCTCCTTTCTATGACAGCCTCCCCAACACTGTCACAGATGTGTCAATGGGGTGTGTTCGACAGAAGCAGGATAAAACTGAATAGGGCTTAGCCCAAACAAAACCAACGATCCCAGAGAGCCAGGATTTTGCAGGTGTGGAGCGAGACCTGAATTTTGCTACTCAGACACGCTTCTGGTCCCTTCTTGTGGGAGATCAGAACTGGAACGCAGTTGTGGGGAAATGCTTCCAACCAGCCCAGCTCGGTCTGGCTTTTCTTCTTGCTCTGGGGAATCGCAGCGTGCACAGAGTGGGCAATAAACCACACAACACGCCAAGAACGCGACAGCTGTTTCCATCTTCTGTTTGGGACTTCTGCCTGCTTACAAAGCGACCTTCCCACCCCTCACGGAAGAATTGCTTTGATGCTCAGCGCTTCCACTTGGCCTGGGAGCAGCCCCTGCGTGCGTGACGGGGGGCAGCCCTGGGGACTTGGGGGTGCCCGCTGGGCTTTGCCAGCTTCTGCCTGAGAACGGAGGGGTCATCAGCTCATCGCTCAGCGCGTGGGGCCTGACAGCGCTTGTGAGAGCTGGGAGCCGGAGGAGGAGGAGGGGGTGAAGGTCTGTCCCTGGTGCCAGGGAAGATCAGGCGGCGTACCTAGAGAGACGCAGCCCAGCCTGGCAGAGCCAGCCCGGGAGGAGCAACTGCGGAGGGCACAGGCGTGAATACCGCCTGTCCTCTGCACGGCTGTCCCTGCGGTGCTGAATGCCCCGCGACGCTCTGCGTTCAGAAAGAGATGGTGGGGGGATGACTCAGCGAAGGTCTAAATAGTCGGGACTAATCCAAAGGTAATGAACGGGAGAGACTAGTTCGCTGTTACTCATGTTACATGATCTGCTCCCCATAAAATTTTAAACCTCCATCACAGCTGCTACTGATGTAATATTACCTTCCTAAAGCATTTTTTTTTCCTGTCAAGACTTTGCAATTTATAATGGATATATTTTCATTATCACAGGTAACCACTGAAATAAAGGCCATAAACATTATTTTATGTTTCATGGACCGAGCATAACTCATGCTTCCACTGAGTTCCTTTACAACTGTCACGTATTTTCTCTGCAGATTAAGGATATAGAAGTCCTCAACTGCGAATATGGCAAGAACACAATTAAGTTCCTTCGCCTCCATAGAGAAGGGAAGAAGCACTTTGTTAAAGAAGTAGAAGTGTGCACGCATCTCCGGCTGACTTCTGCTCAGGAGTACCTGGATGGAAACAACTCTCTTGTGATACCTACAGACACCATAAAGAATATCGTCCTTGTCCTGGCCAAAAAAAATGGGGTATTTTTTAATTTTTAACTAGCCTTGCTGTTTCTTATGACTTCATTTGGAAGCGTTTGTTATACTCACTTTTTATTTTCAAAATGCATCAGAAGACTCTCCCCCCATCGGCATGTCGGATCGGCAGTGAAGTCACCTTCAGTGATTTGGGAGAGAGTTTTTCCTCCTCCAGTGCTTATCCTGGGGACTCCTCCTTAGTTTTCCAAAGCCTTTTTTTCTCACAGAGCTAGCAGTAATTTTTTTAGATTTGTCATATAAGATCCATCTTTTTTTTTTTTTAATTTAACAACACATTATAGTACGTTATTCCTTTACAGCACTTTTAAACAGAAGGTCTCAAAGTATGTGAGACCTCTTAATTCTGTTAACTGCGCTCTTCCCTCCCTCACTTGCAACTATCGTAATGACAATCTGTAGCGCAAATTCTCTGTCTCAGTAATAAAATCCAATCTTTAGCCTGTAAAGCTTAATCAGAATATCACTGTGATTATTTCAGCACTATGTCCTCAAAGCGTAAGGCTTCTGTGGCAGTTTCTCTCAGTCCAAGGACTGCAGCTCGCTATGCCACAGACTGGGAGATTTTTGACGTGACTCCGTAACTGCTATTTGCAGCGTATGCTGCAAGCTGATCAATGTCTCGGCACAGCGCAGAAAACCAGAAATGAGAGAAATATGTATTTTTAACAACATTGATTCTTCCCAAGTATTTACAACAATCAGAACAGTCTACTTTTGCACACAAGGCAATTGCTTCTTTCTAATAATACTGTTTGTATCTTAGATCCCCACTTTAGAACAATTTGCTATAGATATCTGCAAACACTTCATGACAACATTTTGCCAAGTGGCGTACGTCAAAACCTACGTTCAGGAAGTACCATGGCAACGTCTCCACGAGGTAACTAAAATACCAGTACATTCAGTTTGTTTATGCTGGAACCATTTGTCACTCTCTTAGTTCCTGTTTTCAAGCAAAGATAGCGTTTACTGCACTTCTACTTACACGTCTGCTCTACATTGCAGAATGGCGTTCCCCACGTCCACTCATTCATATGCGTTCCTGATGGGATCCGCTTTTGTGAAGCTGAGCAGTGCCGAAACGGTGAGAAAAGAGTTTGCAGCTTCCCCTACTTCTCTGCAAGTATTTCGGCCGACGAGAGATGAAGATGGCTTTAGAGACAGCTCGAGGTGTTACAGGGCTTACAGCACAGCCACACCGCTCCAGAGGTCTAAGCCAAAGAATACTCACATAGTCTAGTTCTGCAGTCCTTGATCTCCGAGACGTGGCTGAACAACTAACGTAGCTCACACCTGTCCATATATCCTAAACGTATAATGGTTACACCAGCACGTCCAGCAGAAGTGCTCTATATTGTCACAGGATTTAATAGCCTTCTGAGAACAGCCTGCTTACTGTTTTACATTGTACTATATCCTGCAGCCTCACCCTATATCCTATCCTCACCCTGTTATCATCACCCTATAGACAATGTATCCTGAAGCCACACTGCTGTAGGCCAATTGCCTCGTTTGCAGTTATTTTCAAAACCCTGTCAACACGCCTTGATTTTATTTCTAAGAAAGATGCAATCTCATTGCTCCAAGCCAGGCTGGCTTGAACATCGTGAGCACTCAGGTCTACGTGCAAACAATTTTTCACATGAAAATACTTCAGAGCGTGCTTACTATTTGTGCACACCATGTGTAAAGAAAGCACCGCTTGGCTTCACTAAGAGTTTTGTGATACTTAAAAGACACGGGCTTTCAAACTCAACTGTCTGTCCATAAACTGGCATTCCAAAGGGAATGTAAAAATTATCTCTTCTTGCTGTGACTCACAAGAGTGTAAGTTCAACCTCACTGTGTTGGCATTTCACTTAACCCATCTCTCAGCCTACTGGGAACTGAGCTGAGCCCACTACATCCTTTCGCTCCGTGGGTTGAGAGGTTTTAGGCAGTGGGTTGGTATCTATCTATTACTGCCCTAATGTAGCTTAGAACTGTTTCCCATCCCTCTCTCTCCCTATTTCCTAACGTGTCGGGGTTAGGGCCAGCAGCACGACCAGCTTCACTTGCAGACAGGACACAAGCCCTGAAAGGCTGGTTCCAGCGTTGCCCCCGCGTCCCTGCTGAGAGAGAAGAGAGAGCCCGTACAGGTCTCCAGTGCCTCTTGGCCTCATCTTTTTCAATGTTCCTAGTAATGTTGACTACTGCTGTATTTTGGGCAGCCTCAATAGTATTGACTTTGGTTTCTGGAAAATTATAAGAAAGAAACCTTAATATAAAAGAAAAAGAAAAGAAAAAAGAGTTTATGCTTTCTTGAAAAGCTGCTGCTCTTAATGTACAGACTGAATTAAATTTTTCATCACCTTGAAGATTCAGCATGAAATTCTGCAGTTTTGGGTTCTACACAAAGAAAAAGCCTTTAAGGCTTACTGAACCAACTGCCTTGCCTTCCTAGTCTTCCTTTCATGTAGCCCTTTAGCTGTTTCTTTAGGATTCCCTGCCTAGGTGAACAATAACCAAAGAGAAGATTTTTCAAATCCCTTTTATTTTTCTTGTAAGAGAACCTTCTCTATCTTTAGCATCCTCCTATGCACCTATCAGCCAGACACAGAAATTTATTTCTCAGTTAATCCTACCTTTTAACACTTTTCTCATCATTAAAAGAAACTGGGTGAGGCTTAATAGAATTATAGGCTTATTTTTTGCCATTATATCAGCTGATAAAAGGATCAGAGTTTTTTGGAACCCGAAACCATCATAGGTAACTTAACAGAGTCGACATCTGACAACAAAAAAGGCAGCACAAGCACAAAACATACTGACTGCACAGCACGGGCTGTTCACCTCGGAAACTTCGCCAAGGCGTTAGGATGTTCTTCAGTGCGACTTTCAGGTCGATTGCTACACAGCCAGCCAGCCTTTCAGTAAATCATTCCTTGCAGGAGCTCCGTCAAACAAGGCTATGTATTTGAATATGAGATAAATATGTCTCCAGGTTCACTGATAGTATCTGCACTACATTAATACCTGTGTATTACAATCTTGTACCCAAGCAATGAATTCATCAAGATCTGAACAAACCCCAGAATATCCTGTCCAAGGACAGACTCTTCTTTAATTTTTTAAAAAGCTGGAGTAAGTGGCAGGGGGATGTAGCCAAAATTATAGATACACCTCCTTGGCCTCATTCAAAACCAATAATGAATGTAAACAAGAGAAAAAATAGATAAAATGCAGTTTTGATAATTTCCAGTGACAGAGCAGTTTATAAACATAAATCACTAAACACTCACGTCTTTTAGAATTATCCATCACAGTGGAATTATTTCCAGTATAAATTCCTGCAAAAACGCAGTTTAAAGACAAAGTCTGTCAATCTTCCCAGTCCAAGGCAGAATTATTATGCACCAGACGTATTCCAGGATTAATTTTGAACTAGCTAGTGTGAGCACCAAAAGCAGCACAGAAACAGCAGCTTGGGCTTCAGCCACGGGCTGTCTGTGCAGGCTCGGAATAAACCCGCCTGCCATAGAGGTTCTGTTTTTCTGAATCTGCTGTTTTGGCAGCTCTGGTCAGTGAAATTTTCAGTTATCGGTTTGGCGTGCTCTGCAGGACTGACCGCTTGAAATTGCTTAGCTGCCATCCAAAAGGTTTATCAGAAGAAAAAAGTTGAGGGCACAACTGTTTGGTCTTTAGAAGATGCTAATCCACCCATGCAGCGGTGATCTACAGCAGCACATTTTATAAATAGTGGCTAAGAGCAAAACCACTCTCAGTTTGAACCTGTGGGTGGCATCTGTATCCCTGCCAGTTCCTGCTCATTAGCTGAACTGCCGGGATTTGCATTGGCTCCTCGCCCTCTCCTTCTTACAGCTGCAAAACTCACAACAGGACGGGTATGTAAAGCGGATTTCTGACGGAGCAGAGTCTCTGGTGTTAGAAAAGGCTCACCACACCTCTCCTGCCCACCGCAGCACCGGCACCCTATTTCATTTCCCTTTAGAGCCATTGGCAGTCCCTGAACTGACAGCAGGGAGAGCCAACCCAATGCATGTCCCAGCTCCCAGGAGGTGAGATAAAGCCTGTCCTCAGCTCTCCTTGACTGCAGGGCACTTGATGGGATTCTCTGTTTTCTAGATTGAGCTCTGATTTCAGTAGTTTCTGTCTTGCTTCTTACCTTTCTGCTAGCATCAGTGTGCAGAACATAATTTTCCGAAGTAGCTAGGCATGCACGAGAAGCAGATGAGCGAGTCCTGGAGAGACCAGTTCAAGGCTCTGGAGCGGTCGCTGCAAGTAGGCACCCAGAGGTTTCCGTCTCTGCCTGAAAAGGAGCTCACATTGTCTCGTATTTTTGGATCACAGGTCCTCTGGTTGTTTTTGCTGGAATTAAAGATCTGAAACTTATGAAGACAACACAGTCTGGATTTGAAGGCTTCTATAAGAACGAACACACCACGCTTCCTGAAAGGAAGGACAGGATTTTATGTGGAGAGCTCTTCTGCAAATGGTCGTATGGCGAATGCAAGGATTTTGACTTTGACTGCATATGGTATACATGAAATCAAGTAATATTTATTACCTAACCTATAATCCCAAAATCCTTCCGTACAATAGAGCAGGGGTAAGGGCCAGGTCTGCAGCTGCTGTGCACCAGCCGCTCCCACAGAGCCCAGTGGCCGTGCAAAGCACCTGTGCTGAGCAAGCACCTGGGGCAGAGGCAGAGGCACACCTTGGGGGCACGCCGCTCGCTGATGGACGCGTCAGGGTTCAGCACAGAACACGGTGGTAGAACAAACTCCTTTGTTAAATACTTTTAGCAAAACACCTATTTGTGAATTATAGGGCTGGGGGGGAGGGGGTAGAATTTGGAGGTGATGGGACAAAGAAATTGTTCTCCCATAAAATCCCATGTGCTACGTATTTGTCAGAAAAGACAGAGAAAATAATAAAAAAAAAATTTCCACAGTAAAACATGGATCTAGACAGAGACAGCTGATTCAAGGTTTTATAAGAACCTGTGTTACCTCTAGGAACAAAATCCGTGAATGTATCCTTGAAGCCTTTTCTGGGCCACCTGACTGCGGGGAATATTCACCCTCTTACCAGAAAACTGTCAACAGCATCCAGATGCTCATCCTTTCCAAAGTGTCACAGGTATCTTCTTTCCTCCTGCTGATATTTTACTTAAACAATAGTGAATGTTAAGCAGACCACTGAGAAGATGAAAACAAGCTTCTAAATAAGGCTGGAAACTGTTTGGCTAGATGGTCTGAAACCAATATGAACACACCCAGAAGTTCATGTGCTGCTCCCCAGCTGTGAACACAATGGGGAGAATATCACTCAGTGCTTGGCAGGACATGAGTAAAAGCGAAAAGGGTGTGACAAGATTGTCTACATGTTCAATAGACTGCGTTTCACCAACTGTACCTATAGGGGAGGCGGGGGTTGCGTTGCTTTTCCTTACAGCGAGTGAAAAGACTGCCAGGCTGCTGGCTGAAAAGGTGCCACAATTCACCGTCTCATCCCTTTTCATGGTTTCAGGTACAGGTCATAGACGTCGTCTTGAACAACACTTTTTATAACGTCGTAGACATGAAGAATCTAGGCTTGACGAACGACAAAGAAGTAAGTGAATGCTCCAAACACAACTTGCCTGGACTCTTTAGAAATACTCAGCCTTAAAGCATAGCAGCAGTTCTGTGTAGCACAGAGTTAAAGGGAACAAACTTTCTCCCCCAGCCCCAGCGAAAGCTCCACCTTCCCTCTAAGAGAGATTTACGCTGATTACAGAAGGAGAATTGCCTTCTTGTGGTGTTGATAAAAGCTAAAGGAGCACAGTGGAATGCTTTGGAGATCAAAGGGGTCTGTAGCAGAGACCACCTCTGAAATATCATTCCTGTTTTCTCCACTGAGCTCGCGTTCAGTTTTAATGCCAACCTGTGCAGTTTTAACCAAGCGGAATGTGTCATGGCTTCCTTTCACACAGCCGGGCGGCGTGAAATCTGGCCTGCTACGGCTCTTCTTTCTGCTCTGTTGGCAGCACCACGGAGGCCAGGGAGCATCCTTGGTGCAGCGGGGTTACAAGCAGGTTAGCTACACCACAGGCTGACCCTCGGGGACAGGAGACCAGCGCTCTAAGGGAGCGGTGAAGGGACGTTTCTGTAGCCATCAGGAGCCAAAGCAGATTGCTCCAACAGTGGCCAAGGTGTAAGCCTGGGATCAGGCAGAGGGTGAGAGACGTAGGGAATGAGATATATTTGCTCCTTCTGACGCAGCTGCTCTAGCTGACAGCCAGGCCCAGCTGA
The DNA here is from genome assembly GCA_013400195.1 of Aramus guarauna. Classification (NCBI taxonomy): domain Eukaryota; kingdom Metazoa; phylum Chordata; class Aves; order Gruiformes; family Aramidae; genus Aramus; species Aramus guarauna. Next base: position 2,350,830 of record VXBL01006379.1, read on the forward strand.
AAGTCTGTTGTTACCCTCAGATGAGAGAGAAACGGGGTTTTTCCTTTTTGCATCAACGGTCTATAGTCTGTTTATGCTCTAGTCTCCCTCCCTAAGACTTGTGACTCTGCTCCACCCTACCCTACCCTTGCCCTCTTTCAGATGGACATTATAGCTCCACTTGAGGTGACAGCAACACCTCCACTGATGTTCATAAGAGAAGGAAAGGGCCTGGGTGTGATTTTATGAGGAGGTGAATAGCTGCAGTCTCTGCTGCGATGGTGCTGGCTCATCCCTGTCTCAGAAATGACCTCTGTGTTTGTGCTCATCCTCCTCAGGTTCTGGTTCCAGTGGAAGCTCCCTATGGCTCCTGCACTTGCACGCTTGGCAGGAAGAAGTTCTTAGAAGCACAAGGCCACGTGCTAAAAGACGAGAGGCAAAGTCAGTTTGGACTCGCAACTGCCCAGGGAAACTAAACTTCTTGGCTACACTCACACCTTCCTGATAAGCTTAACAGTATGGCTTTCCTATCAACGTATACTCCTTATTGGCCTCTTCCATTGCTGACTACGTTTCCCTCTATGAACTCCTGAGGTTGGGACTTCTGAAGGACCCTCAGGAATTCAGAAATCAAAGTCTGTCCCTGAATCTCAGTGTGATTTGCAGATTAAAATCCCCTACTCTATTTTGAAAATCCCAGCTGGAAACATTATAGTCAATTAATTTTTAAACCAGCTATTCCCAGACCTCTTAATGAAACAATTAATTTGATAATGTCTGTAACGTGTTTGTGACATGTAAAATCAGCAACTCTGTATATTCTATTTATTAACGTTCCTTCAGTAAAATGAATATACAGGCATGAGACCAGGTGTTTCATTGACGCAACCTGTCATGATCCTTTGATGCCACACCGATTTACAGAGCTGAGGTTCTGACCCAGTCACTGAATAGGGAATCAGTCAGACACTGATTTCTTTGTGAAGGAAATGAAGAAAAAAAAAAAGTCTCTCTCATATCTCCTTTGTGGTGTGAATAGTTACAGCTGTTGACTAATATCTCTGCGTGTATTCTGACTGCATGGCTGCTGCTGCTACTCATTGGGCTATACACTTACTATATAATTTTATATTAATCACTGAGGTGTTTGAGGTTTTGGGCTATCTCTATAAGTTTAATTAAATAGTTTTCTTTAGTCTAATAATCTCATCATGACTTCTGAGCAGGCAGGAGTCAACTTAAGTAACCCTATTACTTTTGGGAGTGGTAAGAAGCAAGCTAGACAGACAACGCGTACCTGACTTCAGTTACCCCAGGTGACAGCTTTGGGCATAGGGATGAAACTATACAGCCAACAATTCCCCTCTTGCAAACCGCGGCTACCACACTTGCAACAGAAATCCTCCTCAACTTCTGACAGCTTCTAATTGCTGCTCTCATTTTCTTCGAGCGTCATTTTCACAGAGTCTGTGTGACAGAGTGCAAATCCGATGGGAAGCGCCCAAAGTTACTCCCGAAAACTGCAATTCAGTTGCCTTTGTGCCTTCTCAAATTGGCAGACCTGCAGCATTCCTCTGGGTACAACCATTAAACTCACAGGCACTGAAAAGGAGGAGCGTGTCTGGCCCCAGGTGCTGTTCGGCAGTTCCCACCCTGCAAAGCACCTGCCTTGGTGAGCAGGATGTAACAGCTGCGAAGGGAAGACGCTGCTCACAAGCCCCAGAGATCTCCTGGAAAACAACAGGACAAACGACACCACAGAGTGAAGCCCTCCCAGATATGCTGTTCTCCGCTCACCAGCCAATTCCGAAAGTTTTATTTACAACACTTTTAGCTTTTGCCAGGGTCATTCTTTCTTACCTTGTTAGATCGTGTTGTCTTGTACTTGTGGGCTTATGTCTTGCTATTTCTGCTGTTGTTAGGTGCTTGTAATTTATTAATGTATCTTTTAAGGGCAAATAAAGAGCAACATCAAAAACCAAGCTAGTATTTGAATATTTACCAAATAAGAAATGAAACCATTTACTACTTATATATAAATGCAAACACTGTAAGTAAAAGAAGTATGTTTTAGTTCAGCCAATTTTACCCCAAAATGTGACCACTCTTGTTCCAAATGACAGTTGACTACCAATAGATGGAAAAAACAGATGAAAAAGGATCTTACTGAACACTACAGCATTTACCTGTTTCTGAACGAGGCAGATCTTCACAACCCACTTCCTTTCTACCTTACGAGAAATTTATTGCATTAGGTGGCAGGTTTCCTTCGTGACTATTTGTGCTTCATTTGTGGGCTTGTAAGGTAGCAGAGGACTAACCTTCATGGCAGAATGAGGACACAAAGCAGCAAGCAGTTGTTTATTTAGACTTTCCCTTGGCAACAAGCACACAGGTACACTCCTGCAATGTGGTTTCTATAAACCTCCACAGACACGCAGACACTCAACAAGTCTTTAAAGGCATCTCGGCACAGCTCCATCCAGCGCCGCAAACCTGAGTCACTTACGTGGGCAGATTGCTTCTAAAGAACGTACTTGGGCAATCGGAAGTAGCCCACCCAAACGCTCCATATGGCAATTAGATTCGGATAACAATGGCATAAATCATTCTTGACAATGGGACTTAGCCAGACTTACTTGGGCCTGAAACCTGACCGAATTCCCATTGGCTTCTTTAGATCCAGTCTCCACAATGGACTGGCATTATTTTAATTGAGAGAGAGAATTTTTTTCAGTTCCTGTCCTGAGGAGCTATTCAAGTTGCTTACTGTGTTTTATGCAGAGGCAGCTGTGATGCTTTGCTGATGAAATCACACTTGACGAAAATGAGCAGCAGCTAGCAGATTGTAGAATTGCCATTTGAAATGCATCTTCTTGCTGAAAACATGCACCTTGCTGGTCCTGGGCTATCCCCAGGAGTTTGTAGGGCCTGGAGCCTCCTACCGAGAAACAGTGTATGTCAAGTGCACAAACATCTTACTAGCATTTTCGCATCTGATTCTTTCACATCCCGTTTCTGTTCAATTCCGATAGCTGCCCAGGACAGTCCAACCACAATCCTCCTCAGCTGCTGATCATGGTCCATGTGCAACCAGCATCACGTAGATAAAATGCACTAGTTATACTCATGAGCCAATACCTAAACCAGAGACGAAATGTCACCGTCAGGGGCAGTACAAATGATCCGTCTTCACGGGCTGTATTATCCTACGTGTATTCAAGGCTACCTGCTTTCCAACACACATTTAAACCTGTCAGTTTTTATTAACTATTACAGGTTTTTTCTTCTTTAAAGTTGTCTTTTTTTTTTTTTTTAATCTTGTTTTTATAAGGCGTACAGAATCCTGATTCTAAGTTGAACTGTTGCTGACTTAAAGTGACTAAAAAACCCCTTTCAGGCTAGAAATCTCAATATAAATACTTTTGAAGTTAGAATACCGCTATATTTGTGTACATAAAACAGCCAGTCATCTTCTTCCTGGAAAGTGCACAGCTGTATCTAGAAAGGAAACCTATTAAATGTCTGCAGCGATAGGATCAAAAATGTCAGCTCACATCTCAGCTGTAATTAGGATATAAAAAGCTTTCTGATTCTGAGATTGACCCTTACCATTCATAGCAGGCTGAGAAGGAAAAGACACACACGTACCTGAGTGCATGCGCACACACACCTGGTCCCATAACTATAGATATATATATTAAAAATATGTATGTATAAATGGCACTTACTAGATCAGCTGGTGTATGACTGATCTATGGCAATCAAATAAGAAAGGATACGAGCTGGGGTTAGCTGTTACAGTTTTATTGCAGACTTACAAACTCCCAGCTGCATGGAGCGTTGAAGGCTGCCACGTTCCCTTCAAGATCCATCCCAAACTACACGCCAGGACAGCAGCTCGCCTCTGCCAGGCTCACGAGCACACCAGCTGTGGAGAGAAGCAGGAAAGGGGCACACACCCCGCGGCTGCCTGCCAGGGAGAGCTGGAGAAGGACTTCCCAGACCTGGGGGCAGGAGCAAGGGTAACATTCAGTCCCGTTAGCTGACCACGGCAGGGCAGGTACTGCTGCAAGGAAACGCTTGCCCGCGGGGACGGGCATTGGCAGCCCAGGCCCTGAGGGGTGGAGGTGCACGGGGGAGCCGGCCGGGAATGGGAACAGAAGGTAGCAGAGGCAAGAGAGACTAGAAGATAAGCAGGGAAGATGGGGAGAGAAATACAGTGCTCATAAAAAATATCAGACAAATCAAAGAAGGGAGAGAACAGAAAATAAAAAAATAGTGAGCACAAGTATCTCTTCCATCTGACTACTTCAGAGCAGAAAACAAAAACCCCAAACAATATTGGAGGGACTCAAAACTAGAAAAATAAGGGGGTAGAGAAGCCTTTGGTGCAGAGGGAAATGTAACAGCAGAACCCGGAGCGGCAGAGTACCGAGGGGGACTCTGCCACCTCTCGGGAGCGGCACGAGGCATGCGTTCCCACATCCACAGCTGACTGGAAAAGCTCAAGTTTTAATGGCCTCATACTCCTGCAATGTTTCCAAATCTTCTAGATAACACACATTTCCAGGTAGAGAAGCCCAGGCAAACTGGCACGTGGTATTTATACGGAAGGGAGGAGGGAGTAGAAGAGGAATATGCTTGCAAAACAGGGTCACTACACCCAAGCACACACCCGTTTCCACACTTCTCCCTACGGTTTGGCCACCAGCTGGAAAACAAACTCAGCTACAAGTTCCGTATTCCTTCCTTCCTCCTGCCGCAATGTACCCTTACAAGACAAAGCAAGGTTACTCTTGAATCAGAGATCAGTGCAAATGATGAGCCTTCCCTCTCTTCTGATGCCATTTAACTGCTACAGTGTCAGGGGCATCCTCAACACAGCAAGTACTGCAGAGTGTTTGCAGAGGGCAGCTGGATTATAGCAATCATCTGAAAAGGGGAAGAGAACATCTTGAGATGAGTGCAAGCCTGCCAATGCCAAGACATTTGCTGTTGCCTTATCAGCAGATCAGCTGACGATACAGCAGTGATAACTGCTGACTGTTCCTTTAACAAAGATGCTCACGAGTGCAGCATATAAATACGACAGTGGTCTCCAGTACTCACCGGCAGCCTTCAGCAGCAATGAAACTCTCACATGGAGACCAAGGGCCGCTCACAGTCTTCACGGTGCTCCCCGTGGGCTCTCCAGGTGTTTGAGGTTACAGTTGCGTTCCCCCAATTTACAGTGTTTTACCAGCTAATGTTATTCTGGCAGTAAGTTGAATGAATACACATCTGGGATCCAAAGGAATGCTGCTAAATCAAACAATTCTCTAATTATAGGGGCTAAGCAAAAAAGAATTTAATGACCTTGTTACATCATTATATTAAAAAGAACACAGCCTTTCCCAACAGGAATGAAAGCTGTTTATTAAATCAGTCTGCCCATTATTCCAATGGCCACTGCCCTTGCAGGCTGCCGGGGGCTAAAGACAGCCACCACCCTCTGCACCTTCCTCAGGGGGAAGCTGCTGTCACGACCGAGCAGTGCAGAGCTGAAGGCGTATGGAGACATTCGGTGTGATGGAACGGGACGTGGATGGGCTCTCCTGGCTGACATCCCCAAGCACCAAGTCCTCTTGTTCTGTTAGATGAAGTAGAAGCCAATCCATTGCCTGGGTAAATTGTCCCGAGGTGAAGGTGACAGAGTAGAGCACACGTTTCTTTATACCACGTCATCCTGCTGTCTGCTGAGCCAGTGACAGTTACGCTGTTCACACGCACATCTACAGTCAATTAATTTCCCATGACTTCTGGCCCAAAACTCATTCCTTGAAGGGAAGGAACTGCTGTTCTGACTTGAAAGTAAAGAACCAGAACAAAGTGAGAGAATGTTTTTCTGGTCCTTCAAAATTTTAGACTATATTGCCATTAAAAAAAAAAAAAAAAAGAGAGAAATAAATTTGTAGCTTCCCCCAGACTCACAGAAAGTAAGACCCCCTACTTTTCAAGTAACCGTGATTGTAACTTAAGCGTGACAGCGGAAAGAGGAGTATTGAAGAAATCGGACTAATTAAATGCTGATTTTTAAAAAGAGGAAGAGGTATAGGACTTGGTAGAATTTGAACATGTTAAAAAAAGCATGGAAAAGAGAATAGAGTTTATTTAGCAAGCAATCACTGACAGGGAGGACCTAATGTGACATTTTGCCTGGGCCATTTCTAACCTGGAGTGACATGTGGGTGGCTACTCCCTTCGCTACAGCTGCTGAGTCTTATCATATAATTCTAAGAGCAAAAAATTTTCTACAAATTGCTAAAGTGCAGTACATTAGAGCAAACGGTTTTAAAAGGAACAATAACACACAGGAATTTGAGATATCAGCAAGCAGACAGAACAACTTTCTCTGGGTTGAGAAAGTGACCTTGGTGGACAGGCACGGCCACAGCCTCCAGACTTTGCCGAGCTGCCTTGTACGTGCTGTATGTGTAGTACTTGGCACTGTATTTGGAGGCAAAGAGAACATGCTATGCACTGCGTATCTACAGCTTGAGAGGAGAACGAGCATCAGAGCTGATGGACAATACCAATATATATATATCACAACCATCATACCAAAAAAGGCATAGTGTAATGCTTTCAAATAATTTTTAAAAGTGCTGTTGTGGTATTATGAAAAGGGTAAGAGGAGGGACAGAGCAGAGGAGGACCTTGGCTGCAGCACGTGTCTCTGTTCTTGTGCTGACCGGCAGCAGGGCAGGGGAGCTGACTGCTGCTTTGCTCCTTAAAGCTGCCTTTAGGAAAAGGCGGCCACTCTCTAAAGTGCTGGTTCAGTGTGAAAGTGACCTGCAACACTGAGACCATCATCACCCTCACACCCAGTACCAGCCAAGCAGTCAGACATCTGGCACCCTAACCACCACCCAAAGCACAGGGAGGGCTTTTAAAGAAGAGGGGCTCTCCTAGCTGCAGGATCATGAAGGGGATGTTATAAACTGCATAACTGCACAGCTCTGCGACTCTCAGAACTGCAGTAGTGACATGGTATCCAGTTATGCCCATCAGTCGCTTCCTCATCTCAACAGCAGCTGTGTTTTCTGCAAGAGGAATGGTAGCTAAAAATAATCTGGCTTTGACTTCCTCTTTCAAACACTCCACTCTCTTTTAAAAAGATTTTTTTTTTTGTTCTCCCAGAAACAGCAATGAGAATGTAACAGACAAAAACCAGAACGGTCACCTGCACAAAGAGAACAGCGGCATTAGAAAGCTCAGAGAACAGCAGGAAACTGCAATAAAGATCAGGGACATTAAAAAGAAATTGTTACAGTTCTGAGTAACATCCTCCAAATTCCCTTTCACGCTTGCAGCGAGCTTTCTGTTCAGCTTTTACTTGTGTATGAACCAGTTAGCAGTGCTGATCAAAAGGGGAATACAATCTGGATGTTTCTGAATGCAATTCATTTGCTTATTAACACACGTTAAAAGAAAGCACAGTGCTCAGAAATCACCAAACGAGCTCCCAAGGCTGTAGCATGGAGATTTTTACTCCGTGATGTAATAAATATGTTTTAATTCCAAGTTATCCATAGATCTACAAAATGTGTCAATCCCACACCAAACATATAAATTAAGAAAAAGAGAATATTCAATTTGTCCTTCAGTAGCATAGCACTATGTATTCTACTCCAACAATAATTCTGCAAATACAGGGCTGGTAGGCATCTCCGGACTATGTGCAGCTGCTTCATATAACCCTTTTCATAAACATACCTACTTCTGTACTAAAATACTGAAGAGTTACATGTACAATTTTTCAATTCCAGCCTGTAATTAACCTGATACGGACTGTACCTGAGAACTCCCCAGGGCAGGGACAATGCTCTCTATTTGAATCTAGTCTCCCAGAAGATCCCTACTCCCACTAAGTATCTCTGAACACTACAAAATTATAAATAATGTCATAAGCAGAATTCAGACTGACTTACAAACCTGCTGCTAATGGACTGATACCTGAAGTGAGCACAGTACAAGGGACAGAAAGAGAAATGGTGAATATGTCCCCGTTTCCTATCATGTATCTCGAATTCCAAATGAGTATTTTGTACAATGTAAAGGTTAGAAAGTATGCAAGAAAGCACACTGCTGTACACTTTATGTATTATACCATATACCACAAACTTCACCTACAGCACCACTTTTAACGTGGCTTTATCCCTTCTCAAATCTCAGCACCAGAAGCCCTAAGGAACTCACCTAGCACTGTGGTGTCAACAGCCACCTTGCGCTCGGCCAAGGCAGAGCCACCACCTAGGCAGGAGACTACAGGAGCTTCTCCTTCCTTTCCCTGAATCCTGTTCCCACTTGCCAGAAAGCGCCACTTTCTCTTACCTCCTCCCTTCTCAGCTGCACGATTTCCACCCACACTACTTCCACTTTCACCACACTCTCCTGCTGATTTCCTACTTCCCAGCTCCTTTGCTCAGCCTTGCTCATGCAACTCCACATCCCAATTTCAGGGGTCACCACAGAGCTCTCTGGGCCAGAGAAGATGGTGAGCCCGGACAGTGCTGAGCACCACCCGCCGGCCATCTTCCAGGCGATCTGGGGTAAACCACCCTGCTGTACCAGGGCCAGCACAGCACCTCTGCACCACCAACAGCTCTAGGAAAGGGTAAGAGAAGCACAGATGTTACTGGTCAACTGTGACCAGGGCCTCTCCTTCAGCAGTATGTAACACTAGATGAGAAAAAGCAGAAATAATGACATCTTTCAGTATTTTGGTAGGTGGTGTTAAAAGTAATCACAAGAACATAGAATATTAAGTAGGTTTTGGTATCTTTTTAATGGGAAAATGGAGAAAAACAGGAGCTCCAATATATACCACAACAAAGAAACAGAGAAAGTAAAAGATCTGTAAAGTAAACTGAATCCAAACATAAGCAATGCTTTATTGGGATATAGCAAGCAACTTATCAAATAGGGAACTGGTACAAACAGATTGAACAAGACTCTCTTTTAACAGAGATGTATGATGACGAGACAGCTTCTTTCAGTTTTTTAAAACAATTATTCAAATTGTTAAGTAAAGCATTAAAAAAAATAATCAACCATTACAACACCAATGACAGACAATATTAAAAATGTGCAGAATTTTACTTTTTACAAATTTCTGCATAATGTTAGAAAACAAGTTATCATAAATTAAAAAAGGAATAAAATGAAGCTTTTTTGTTTTGCAAAGCAACACAAACTTTTAAAAACCAACTATATTTTACATAGAACTACTATTAAAAATAGGTGAAAACAAGCTGCAAATTTAAAGGACAGCAAAAAATACACAACCCAGTTTCACCTGTCAGCAACGCCTTCTGCTATCGAAGGGGTTATGTTAATTGTATGTACAGCTTTAAACATTGCAGCATACCATGAGTAAACCTTAATAAGGTCAAAATAGGACCCTCTGCAAAAAAGGGTGAGTTGGCAAGTGTCAGTCCCATCCTAAAATTATAAGTAGCAATAATTTTAGTAGGTCTTTAGTGTAAACCAAAACTTACTTTAATTGGTTTCTCTCTCCCGAAGATGCATGTAAACTTTATTTGGGTTTTGGGGGTTTTTTTTTGGTATTTTAATTCATGAAATCAAGAACATGTCTGGCTCAAAAATGAGAATGACATACCTCTCTTGTTCTGGATACAGTGATGTAGCTATCTCAACATGCTCACTGACACTTCCTAAAAGAAAAAATCATTATGTACTATGTAAAAAATACACACCACCTCTCTCAGTTCAGACTCAGTATATAGTATATTGCCAACTCTATCCAATAGGATATATATCGTAATTTGGTTTAAATTCTTAAAAGATATATTCTCTCTTTACAAAGTTCCATCACATGAAACCAAATTGCTTATTTATTGTTTGAGGCACAACATGACCCCAATTAGACAATTCGCTATAAAGAGTTGTTCTTTAGATGTTGTGTCTGTAGAGGTTTTACGTGATATTCGTAGATTTTCAGCGCAGGCCCCAGTTTTAATGAAAGTCCAGTCAGTACATCATTTCTTGTCATCAACAGTAATGATTTGCCATCAATTTCCTATAAGAAGAATTAAAGAGTTGATAAAGACAAACGTACAAATCTAACAGATGAGAACAGTCATGCAACAAATGGAAGACTACTACAGAGGATCAATGAGAAAAGAAATAGTACCCTTTATTTTCCTGAAACTGTATTTGTAGTTGCTAAATTCTACTGGCTGCTTTTCGGGTGCTCACCTGTGCTGACTAAGGCATAAATACTATTTAGTATGAGCCTCATTTCAAAATTCCCTCCTTGTAAATCTGTTTCAAATTAATAGGTACATGTGCAGATTGCCTAATTATCAGCCATTAAGGGAAGGATACTCTTAAGAAGGTGGTTTATGAAGTGCATTTCAGAAGAATTACCATTGACAGCGATATGTGAGTTTGGACTAGTCAGTATCTCCTAATAACTTCAGCCTACCTTCCCATGCGTCCTGTGAGGGGAGAGGACAGGGGAAAAAAAAAAAAAAAGCAGCAAAAGAAGAAGAAGAAAAAAAAAAAAAGACTCCGGCTATCAGAAATTGGAGAAGAGCCTAACTGTGGAACTCAACGCTCTGAGGGAACTTCTCTTCCTCCACTTACAATGGAAGAGGCTAAAAGCAGCAACTTCCCAGCTTAGATCTCAACAACTGCTACTTGTTCCTGCTTAAAATTCCCACTTTTAAATCACAGATGTGTGGGGTGTTGGGTTTTTTCCCCCCTCTCAAACCTTGGCTTTCTGACCTATTTAGATTAGAAATCCTGTAGGCTTTGGGGTTTTTTCCACCTCAAAACCTTGTTGCATGTTTGAAAACTACCTGTAAATGACTTTTCAAAGGTCAAAACGGAAGACAAGGAATCCACCTTTCTCAACACCCATCTCCATTTTGGACATGGGACCATCCTTTTCTTCACGTGTTCCTACAGTTCAATCACACTCCACTAGTCAGGAAACAGGAGCTACAGCTACACAACAACACATTGACCGGTGTCTCACAACACAGCGAGACCTCCCAAGGTCGTCATAGCCCAAAGAAGTATATAGCCTTATGGCATTCTCCTGCACTGGACTTCACTCTGCTATTGCATTTTTTTGTACTTTTAATAAAAAACCCACTATTAATTGTTGAATTTGTTATCAATAGCCAATAACCAGTTCAAATGCTTGCATATATTGTTGTTGTCCATGATAATATATTGCCAAAATTTTGTATTTTTATAAATACTATTAACATCACGCATCAATTTGTCCCACTGCAGCATCTTCCTTAAAAATATTAAATGCTGTCTTGAAAGTGTCAGAGATCCCATCTTTTACTGCAACTCAACATGAAAAAAGGAAGACTTATATTAGAGTTCAGCATGAATTTGTCCAGACTGATCTTTCTTATAATTTGATAAAGTTTATAAATACAAAATACATGGACAAATCACAACATTGTCAAAGACCAGCTGAAAGTGGAATTTCTCTGTAAGAGATATGACTGCTAATCTCTCGGAGGAGCACAATGCAACAGTATTTCTAAAAGAAAAAAAGTTTCCAACTTTTTCACCCAGTTATAGCAGTTGCCTCTTTCCAATTACTGTTGAGAATCTTAATGGTTAAAACCAGTTTCTCTCCTCTCTTTTCCATTCATCACAATTCTTTCTGTATGAATGAGTATTTTGCTCATTGCTATGACCGATCTGAAGTTGCGTTTGCTGCTGCTGTTCGATGATGCTATGGAGGAAGAACAGCCTTCAGCTTGGTAGGATCCAAATGAAGTAAAGCTAGTACCGGGAACAGGAGAAACTCCAAGAAGAGGATAAAAGCATCTATTCCTTTCCCTTCTTCTTCCACTGGGTTCCCTGTGGATTCTAGAAACGTTGGTAACTACTAAGGCTTTCATTCAATAGAAAACTGATACTCTAAACATATCGGAGTAGAAATGAGTGATTATGTATTCAGAATTCGAGTTTTTTATATCTTTGTGTATATTGTAAGCTTTACCTCTTCCACTTCTTTTCAGTTTTCCACTTAAACCTGCTTCTATAGATTTGTCATAGTCATTCTGGTTTTTGACACCAGATAAGATTTTGTATGATTTGGTGACTTCTCTGAATGTCTTCTCTGCTATTTCTCTATTTTCTGGATTTTTTTTCAGGATGCAACTTCAATGCCAGCTTTTGGTATGCCTTTTTAATGCCATCTGCAGAGGCACCCCTCTGCACAACTACAGCTAATAGTAATTCCCCACTGTGCCAGGATGACCTCAGCAGCAATAGCATATTGTCTTCAGCAGATAACCAGAGGACCAGTTAAGTTTCAAGTCCTTCCAGCACTCTTTCTGCACTTTCTCCAAGTAACTGAGAACAGAAAGGTTTTACAGTACAGCTAAGAGGAAAGCATGGCAGCCAGCACGCTCACACGTGGCTCTGCTAGAAAGCAGCAGTGGACACAAGCCAACATCAGACCCCAATTTCCCTTCTGGTAAGGCAACGCAGCAAGGACAGCAAACTACCATTGGCTTATGTTACCTGGGCTTACCTGGCTTTCGCAGTACTAACGGCTAAGAAGCCCCATAGGCAATAATGAAGGCCAGGCATAGCGCTAGCATGTCTTGAGACATGGCAAACAGCTTCAGTCTTTGAGTGAGCCACAGCCCCTGTGCTCCCAGGGCTCCTAGAGAAAGCTCAGCCTCATATTGGCAGGCGGCAGTTCTTTGAAGGTGTTCACACCCTCATCCTGCATCTGCTCTCTGCCTCTCTCTTCAGTTATCCTGTGGCCCCAGCTTCTTGGCTTGTCTGATTTGCTTGCTGATGCTATGGTTTTTTTGTTATTGGGCAACATCTTTCAGTTGAGTCTGTTTTCATCTGTGAGCTCTTTTGACTTCTGACATCAGTGGAACTCCAAGAAGGAATAATGTATAATCATTATACAACCATCACTTCTTACCAGCACTTACAATACAGTTCTAATAAGACATCCTGCGGTCCTTAAAATGTCTTCTCATTTTCCTTAAAATGTTGTAAGAAAAATTCAGGTCTTAAAAATTCTTTGAGTCACTTGCTTTAGGTGAGTCCAGATGTATTCACATTCACCAGAAGAAAGTGCGGACTCAGTTACTGTTGTGTAAAAGTTGAATATAATAATAGATCTCATGATTACGTTCTGGGTTATGAATGTTGTGTAAGAAAATCAGTGTACCCCTACTGAAGCAGTTCAGTGAAAACAATTTTGCAGTGTTGTAGGTGAAACAAAATACTTTCCTTTACCATTTACAACCTCTTTCCCCTTCCAGTATGTATTCAGGGCAGTAGCAGATCAAATGAATTTAGGGTTCTGGGGCCCAGGCAACCTGCGGTACAAATGGCAGAGAAAAACGGAGATGGCCAGAGCTTCAGCTGCATGCCTGGTGACTCTATAGACAGAGGATGGCTAAGGGTTCAAAGTGACCCTGGCTGCACTGCCATACCTGGAATTCCTGGGTGATCCTGATAATAATACCCCGTAAGTAGACAGAATTAAAGCTAGTGGCTAGTAAACAGCGTAGAAGAAACAGAGCACCACCACTGGTAAGAGGTTAGCAACAGGGCTGTTCCTGGTGTAGAGAGGGAATGGGCTGGCAGAGCTGGCACGGAGAACCAGGCACTTGCCGTTCCTCGTGCTGCTGAAGGGATGGAGGGCGGAAGGAAGTAGCAATTCTGCTGTGAATGTCCGTTCCACATCTCCTGGACACATCCTGGTGGCAGCTGTCAGCCTCTCTCTCCAAGGCTTTGGCATGAAGTGAATTTGGCAGTGGAATCACAGCCACATTTCTGCCCATGGCTATCCCAGCAGAGCCCTGGCAACACATTGCTAAAAAGCAGCTTACTTCAGCTATCCTCCTGAAGCCACTTGCCCTCACTGCAGAATACTAATAAAACCTTTACACTCTACTTCTATGCTGCTTTCCATCAGGCTGTTGCAAATTGCTTTGCCAAAACTCATGAGTTAGCCTCACCTTGCTGCTGCAAGATCAGTAGTAATTACTGCAGTATTATTGACAAGCCAGCTGAGGTGCAGAGAGGTTAAGATATTTGATGAAAGTCAGAGGTATCTGTCAGTATAAGAAAAAAAACCCCAGAGGCTGCAATTACTTTGCCTGTGTGTTTTTTTAAGCCACATTTCCAGGGCTGTTAAGGAGACATGGATGCTGGTATTAAGGAAGGGATACACTTAAACAATTTTTTTGCCTGTTTACCCATCTCCAAATTCTGAAAAATTAGTAGCAGCTGCAGAAAGAGCATCTCTGCACCCTGCCAGAGAATTACCCAACCAGGCTTTTCACCCCCAAGAAAAAAAGAGCCAAATTTAGATACTCTAAATTTAATCATCAATTAAAATCAGATGGTATTTCACCATCCAGGTGCTGGAGGTCAGTGAGATTAACCTGCCCAACAGTAACGTTATTACACATTAGATGTACAGTTTCCCTGCAAAGCTGCCAATAACTTGCACTAGCTCAGTGCCTTGGAAGGTCAAGCCATCTATTTTGATAACTAAACATAAATGTTGGTAACTGATTTCCTGGTGGTCGCACACAAGCCTATGGACTTATCAGGGAAGGCGCTGAACTGACAAGCTGGAGATGCAAGTTCCTTCTCTGTGGAACAGGTGGGCTGTAGGCCAAGTAAGCCAACTTCCCCACCCTGCCCCACTAATACACCTTACTGGTGTGCTGACAGGCGAGTTACAAGGGCTCATGGCTGTTAAACTCTTTGCTGATCAAATCTACCAAGAGAAGCCATCCATTAGCATCAGCAGTTCCAAGGCCCAGAAATGAAGACCCAACCTCTTTCTCAGACTGAGTCCTACAAACACACTGCTCCTGTGCCTAAAAAGATTCTTCCCCTTCATTACCAATTTGTCCTTTCCCTGTTCACTTGTACTGCCAAGTTCAATGCAGCACAGCAGCCCCTTTTTACCCTAGGTCGTCACGAGCAACTTGCTGCTTAGGAGCCCCGGATTTTATAAATACTCATGAGTCTATTTGCACAATACACTCAGGAAGAGGGCTATTACCATTTACATTTTAAATAACAAAACTGGGGTTGTACAGGAAGACTGAGTCCAAGCCTGAATATTTGTTTAGATTCCTCACCATTCAGATGACTGTTTTAAACAAACTCCAATCTATTATCCACACCTTGTAGAACAATATTACTCAAAGATCATAATCCCAGGGATTTTCACTCAATAACAGACTTAAATCCCCCCAGTAATGTGGGATTTTCACACCCATTTAACAGCATATAACCAGGTCCATAACAAAAATGTGCAATGTGAGGAACTGGTGGCAGTGAAAAGGTGTTTCCTTACAGATTTACCTGTTCTTGAAAAGCATTGGCTTGTTCTTCAAATCCAGCTGTTCTGAAATAATTCACAACATCGATAACAGCCCAGTCAGCAGGATCTGGAGGTCTCCCGTTCTCTACTGAACTGCAAAGTGCAAATCCAGACAAGTCATCACTAAACACGTGCAGAGCGTCTGCTGCTTCTTTGTGCACACCCTATGTACATCCCCCTCCTTCCTTGTTCCTCCGGGAGAAGCATCCTTTGACGCCTCCCCCCACCCCAATACAGAACAGTCACTCCTGTTCTCTTCCATTTCAAAGACCTGATGCTGGGGACAACTGAGGTACCGCTCC
Organism: Aramus guarauna; assembly: GCA_013400195.1. Classification (NCBI taxonomy): domain Eukaryota; kingdom Metazoa; phylum Chordata; class Aves; order Gruiformes; family Aramidae; genus Aramus; species Aramus guarauna. The sequence goes on from VXBL01006379.1 coordinate 2,366,529, forward strand.
CTTCAGAAAAGAAGAAAGTATACAAATCTTCACATCAGCCACAAGTAATCAGTCAGGATCTTTTCCCCGCAAGCGTGCTGCCTTTGCAGTTGGAGAACAAAGACTACCATGACTGAGGTACCAAAGCCCTGTCTTTCAAGACTGCAGCTTCTTTTCAGCTACCAAGTACTTATAAAGAATTGCAGTATGTGGACTATTTTTTTTCCCAGATGAGACTGCTTCCTTGCAACATGGGTAGAAACTACTGGAAACCACCTTTACTTTGTAAAACAAACAAACAAACAAACAAAACCCAGAGGCACCAATGATTGCACTAATTCTCAATACAGAAAATTTCCCAAGATTGTTTTTGGACTCATCTTTGGGCAAATCTATGGACTTTTTAATAGCTACGAATCTGAGAAAATATCTGTTAAACACAGAGTGAATTCCTTCTGTGATTGACCTCTGTCAATTGCCTTCCGCACTAGCAAAACCACCCATAAAGTCATTCATATTACTATCCTTATCCTGCATTTCTTTTCCTAACCTGCCATCACCCTGTCTTGGATAACCTTTGCATATCTGCAAATTCTTGGTAAAAAAGACGCACAGTGAGCTTGATGGCCTTTCCTACACCAATTTAGGGGGATGAAGAGCAAGACATTGAAAGAAAGAACTTCTTCAACTAGAAGTCCCAAAGTTCATGCCACGCATCTTCCACTGTTCTGCATGCTTAACCATAATGCTAATGAAGAAATATGAAAATGTACAGGTCAGGGCTGATGGCAGAATTCTGTCCATTTCAGGTCCTGAAACTTAGAGGCAGGACTTTGATTTTTCAACAGCACCAGCAGAAAAGAGACACAGATTATATTCTCCTGACAGCACGTTTGTTCTGTCTTTCAATTTTTTCTTTTCCAACTGTCACAACCTCTGTCTTGCCTAGACTTGTATGTCTTTCAGCAAAATAACTGAGCGAATCAAGGGCCAACCATTTTTCCAACCGGCCATGAAAAGAATCACATATAGTGCCTCCCATCATTGTTTCTACAACATCCTGATTTCTACAACTAGCTGAGCCCTGGGAAGGAAGATGCGTGAACACAACGATTTTTGCTTCTTGCCTAACTCTTGGAATGTGCCTGTCAATATGGCAACAAATTCTGGCCCTAGGGACTCACACCACAACCTTGATACCTCACTGTATCTGTACTTGGCCTTTAAAAGCAATTTCTTTCACTTATCTTATGGAATATACACATATCTCAGAGCAATGAGCAAAGGGCCAGAGTTCTTACTTTTGCTCATCAAGTAATGACTTACTTCATGAATCACTTCACTGATTGTGATTACATAGAAAAGCAACATTCAGCAAAATTGAAAATGAGAGTATCTGGCCTTATCAGAGCCGCTTTTTAAAAAAAAAAATAAAAAAAAAATCAAAGAACGTTTTTCAATTAAGGTTTTTGGTGTTGTGCACATTCTGAGAAAGAAAGAAAGAAGTAAAATGTGAGAAACATTACACAAAATCTACACATATTTGTAAAAGCAGCATTTGAAGAATTATATTTAAATCCTCGCATTTTCCCTAAGACATAGACTATCACTTTCAATAAATCACCTTCTACTTAAAATTAAAAATAAACAAACAACCCCTCAACAATTCAGTATTTAAAAAAAACCCAAACATAATAAATCCTATAAGGTATTTAATTCTTCTTAAACAGTAAATGAAAGATTTAATCTGTAAAAACATCTCCTAACTGTATTTTGCTTGCTTTGCAAAACACTTTAATTTCAAGCTAAATATGGTTCCAAACCCTCCTTCCCACAACTTTGTATTTCAGCCCAGGTGTGTTAGTTCTTCACGCAACTCTTCTTTTACCACTAGGGAACCACAGCTTGGTCCAGTCCCATCCCAGGCTCAACTGAAATGACTGCAGGGGCTCTACCTTAGTCATTAACTAATCACAGGAAATAATTGCAAGTCCGTACCTCTAGGAATAACATCACACTGGACCTCAAGTGGAGCCAATTTCCACAGCTACAGCTGCAGAAGACTCAAAAGCATGCGGCAGACTGTTGGAGGCTGGCTGGATTTTAACCCATCTACCCACACAGATGCTCATTTGGCTCCTAGACTTTAACAGTCTCCTCCTTGCCCTGCTGTTGCACATGGCTCTGTTCTTTAGACAAGAAAAGGGAATATATTAACAGCCATGGCTTAGCCGTACACCGGTTCATGCCAGACATCCTGGATGCTGTAAAATCTTAAGAGGACTGGCATTTTAGGCTTTGTAATGAGATACTAGATGCACTGATAATGAATAAAGATGAGGCTTATCTGCTTTTCACCACTGTCCCTGTGCCTTTATTGCCATCATGTGGCAGAAACAGCAAGGCCTGAAAGGGTATAGCTGTGAACAAACAGATTTTATCCAAGCTATTTATAACCACTTCAACCAATTGCCAAATACTTCCTTTTTAGATATGCGCACATACAAACTGTATACATTCATTTAGAAACCACAGCCCCTGATCAGTTTAATTACAATCCCCATTAGTTTTAAAAAGCCACCTTTGCAACTAGTAGTTGAGCCTTTATCACCTAAGCCTCAGGGGAAAATGATTAAATGTAAACTGTCCTTGCTTTGACAGCCTCTTTTCTCCTCCCACCACAGAGTCCTCATTGGAGAAGCAAGACTGCAGCAGCCCAAAGGTGGCTTCTGAGGGACATACACAATATAATCTATTCATAGTCACTGAAAAGGGAAATGCTTTATGTTGGTGTGGTGTAACCGACGTCTCAAGTGAAGGGGGAGCATGCTGATTTTAATGGCTGCCATCAGATCTTCTGATGCTGTGTCATAATCAGGTGTTTTATCAGCATCCTGAAGTGACCATTGTTATTATTATTTACACTAGTGTCTGGGAGCCTAAGCATTGACAAGTTTCCTTGGAAGGCTTATGGAAGAGAGATCTGAAGGAAAAGAATGAGGTGCAGCTTTGCAGAAGTGTTGCAGTTTGAAAGGACAGACTAAGAACTCTCTCTAGCACTTCTAAAAAATATACCTATATATGTATATATCTATCTCAGCACAGCTTCTATAACCCTAAAGCAGCAAGGCCAAATATTTCCACACAGAACTCCACTTCTCAGATCATAACTTCATTCAGAAATGTTAGTTCTAATCTAAGAATTGCTGACTTTTGAGGATATGGAAATGCCTCCAAAACAATTCCTATCCCTTAGCCTGCAGCCTACCACACTAAAGAAAATTGTAGAGCAATGCACACCATGTCTCTGTCTTATTCCCACCCTAGGTCTGAAGTAAAAACCCAGCAGTTTAGGGCTCTTCCAGCAAACAGCTTAAAATATCTGGTCCAGAAGAGAATTGACACCAAAGGCGTATGCTGCTGCTGCTGCTACTACTTCACAGCTCTAGACAGCTGGGCAATCGGCAGAGAAGGGCAGATTTTATCCAGAGAAGGGCGTATGTCTCACTGAAAGAGACAGAGAGGAGACTTCCGCACAGGACACTTCTCGCCGTCAAGCATTGGTTCTGCAAAAGCCACTAGCAGACAGGTGAGCAGAGGTGGAGTATTGGTTAAAGTGCTACCACTTGCTTTAGTCTCTGGTGGAGAAGAGAAATCAATGGACAAGGGTACACTTCTAACTTATTAGCTTCTACAGCTCTCCATTGCTACATCTCTCCATCAGTCCTCCCACATATCACTTTTAATCAATTCAGTGCCCGAGACCCTTCTATTTCAAAGATGAAATACATTAAAAGTAATTGAGAACAAGGAAGGTTTGAAATGAGCAAAGGTGGAGGTGCCCACCATTGCCAACTGCATCAAGTCAAAGGAAAACTACAGTCAAAATCCATGTGCTGTTTACATAAACTGGACACTACAGATTCACTTACTTTTTGACATCCAGAGAGCCATTTTCCTTGTTTTCCATGTCAACAGCTAGCATGGGGAGGATAGAGGTTTCTTTTACTTCGGCAACTGATCAATAGGGGGGAAAAAAGTTGTGTTTAATTATTGGTAGTATGAAAAGAGCAACATAATGTAACAGAAACCAGCATTCTACAGGGACACAACCATGTTTCCACCTGAGAGCAAAGGTGCTGTCAAAGGCTGCTTTCCTCAGAAGCCTGGAAAAGCTGGTAATAGCTAACGAACTACGAAAAATTGACCCGTGCTTCAAACACAAGAAATATTTCACGCCTGAAAATCAAGGAAAATAATGTTACATTTGATCCTTTTTGAAACTAATAAAATTGTGAACAAACTATATATTCAGATACCTAGAGATTGACCTGAAACATATAGCTAGATATCAAGAGAACTGATTATGCCTTCAGTCAACCTGCTATACAGAGTATCTAAACATCAGATATGTGATCTGATCCCCAGCGAGCTTTTGAAATCCATAGCCCGGTTTCACAAACAGGGAATCCGGGATACAGATGAGCACAAAGTAACTTATCCCCATCTCACACGTAAAGCTGGTAAGCAGAGCTACTAATTGAGTGCCAAACTCCTGAGGCCTAAATCAATATCTTATCCATAAGACCATCCTTCCTGCACTAGCACGGCTTCTGCTGTGGGTACGGTCTCCTGAACTCTGGAGAGGAAAGGAGCATACGAAGGACACAGGAGAAAATCCAGCTTGTTTCCCTCCTCACAGCATGCCGGAGTACTTTCACCACACAGCTTTTTCCACCACTCCACGGAGCATGCAGGAATGACCCGAGCCTTTTATTTCTGTTCTCAAGTAAGCCATTTCTATTTCGGAGAGCACCGAAGAACTAACCAAGGACTCGGGATGTTCTTGCTGTAGCGTTAATGGATGCCAGCAAAATGTCACACAGCTCTGGGAAGTACAGAATAGGGAAATCATGCTCTTCGGCTAAAACTTTGCAAAAATAGAGGATAGCGATTAATACTGACGTTAAAGAAAAGACCCTTTATTGTACAGCTAGCAGCACGTAAAGCACCAAGAAAACAAAACAGTAACAAACTAATCGAAAAGATGCTTCTTCCTGCACGGCTGACCAAATAACTCAACGCATTCCCTCAAATCACTTCGTGGTTCACCTGAGGTGACTGCCGACGACAACCGCACCGGTCTATCTGCACAAGGTGCCCTCGCCCCGGCCGCGCAGGACCCGGCAGCCGCGCCGGGCTCGGGGTAGGGCACGGCACCTTCCGCAGAGCCCACGGCCCCGCGCAGCCACCCGGCCGTCGGGGCNCACACGGCCCGCACCAACCGCCGCCCGCGTCATGGCGGACGTTTTAAAGGCGCAGCGCTGCGCCGCTCCATGCTCCCCCCCCGTCACCGGCTCGGTCGGAGGGGGGCACGGGGCGCCGCGGGGGCCTNNCCCGGCGGGGCCGGGGGGGGGGGGGGGGGGGGGGGGGGGGGGGGGGGGGGGGTGCTCCCGGGGCTCCCCTTCCCCCGCGGCGGGCGAGGAGACGGCTCCGCCGGGACTGTGTGACACGCGTTCACCATTTTTCAAGCATCTCCGAAACCGCTCGCCAGGCAGCACT